>JAWWLV010000030.1:4407569-4449181 GCA_035041135.1 Platyrinchus mystaceus
ACGTAGGTTTGTTTAGAGTGACCTTCTCTTAGATGGATGGCCTTAGGGGCTGACGAGCTCCATCTGCCCGGGGGTGTTCCTGAAGCAGGACCGGGAATCGAACCTGCGACCACGGCGATGAGAGCGCCGCATCTTAACCACTACACCACCAGGGGTCCCCAAACCAGGCACAGAGCACAGAAAAATCACCTGCTAGGTGCTACACTGGAATCACTGGCAGAGCTGGGAAGTCAGCATAAAACTGAGGGCTCCTTCATCTCCTTTGAGTACAGCATTACCCCACAATTCCAAGCTATGGTAATAAATGATGAATTTTTTCAGTGTTCTTACAAAGCATGCTGTAAATCATTTCTTTGGAAGCAAACTGTGCACACCTTAAGGAACATCAGCTGTATCTAATCTGACAAAAGTTCCATGACACACTCAAAGAACCTTGTCCTTCAGCACCAGTATATCAAAACTGTCAAAGAAAAAGCTATTTTCAGTCGTTGTTATTATTATTCAGTGCAGCAAATGTACTGAGCATGCAAATGGTAATGCCACCATAGTCCCTGTTGGCAGTTGTGGTTTCACTGGCTCTTTAAGCAGCTCCAGAACACCACCATCAATGACTTTTGCTAATTATATTGCTTCCAAATCTGTAATTCTATTCCCTAGAATTACAACTTTCAATTCTCATAGAGACTCAAGTTTTAGTATTTCTGGTTAAATTTAGCCTTAACATCCTTTGGATTTCCAAAATTCTGTATGGTATTTCTATCTAGGAAAGGGCATTTTTGAGGACTCAAATACATCAAATAAGCTAAAACTATAATGTTCCAGCATTCAGGAGAACCAGAGTTACATTCACACTACTTCAGCACGCAAAGATAAAAAAATATATCGGATGTCAAATTTCATTGACCAAAGATTTTTAGAAAAAGATCATTTCTTCATATTTCTCATTAAAAATCTGAAGTGATCATCTTAAAAATTGGTGAAAACTGCAGATAAGACAATTGAATTTGTGGTTATCAGTCAGCCTAGAGAGAAAATTCAGGTTCCTAATACTGAAATGATTCAGTTCAGATTTGATATTATCTTTGGAAGCATTTCCCTAGAGATGCTCTTTTCTTTTTGCTCTAAAACGTAAGTGACCTGGTTACTAGTTCTCCAAACCACTCCTTCTGGAACATTTCAGTGTCTCAGGAAAATTTACCTGGGAAGAGAACTCTGACGGGGGCTCAACACAGCAGAGGGTATTAAGAGCAGGTTAGATGATCAGCCATCACAGGTGATCAAGATGTACTTAATGTACACCAAAGAATGGAACAGATGGGTGACTCTTTTTTGAAGTCTGTATATTTGTAGTACAGCATCCTCTGTATCTGCTCTCTATCCAGCCTGTGCCACATCTGTGACAAACAGCTGCTGCCTCACCTCGGGCATCCTGAAAGGGATCTTTTTCTTCTGCTTTTGAGAATTTAATACATGACATCCTGGTTTTATGGCTCTATGTTACAATGCTGAAATAACACAATTTATAAATGCTTGAGGTTGTACCAAGGTCTAGGTTTCATATTTGCAAGTTTAACTAACGGCTTAGAAAGTTTTAAGTCCAGAAATATATCAGAGCTCTAAGATTATGCATTATTGAATTATAGTCTTATAAATTACTCCTGAGTTACTCCTGTTGATATGAGACACAAAGTTAGTGACAGCATCTTGGTTCTACTCCTTGCTTTGATGCTGCCAGTGCACCTGAGTTGGTCATGGCCCTGATGTTCTCAGATGACTGCTTGTAAAACAGAATTATTAACAATGACAGAATTATTAAAAATTCTTGAAGATGAGGAATGCAGAGCAGTAACATAAAAATACTAAAGGAGGTGTCTCAACATCAGCCCTTTTAATGTTCCTTCCTCCCCAGGTTAGAAATACAGAAAGGAAATGCAAAGTAGGTATGACCACTGAATCTCTTTTCTTAGTTAAAAGGCTTAAGTTTATTTTTTTTAACCTGAAAAGCAGACCATCATCCCAGCTTTTGTATTTGCAATGCCTTTTTTTTTTTCTACTAACAGCTTCACTGACAAACCCTGTCTCTACAGACTCACTTTTTTTATAGCTCCCTTCGGTCTTCACCTCCTGCTGCAGAGAATGTATCTTGCCACCTGACTCACTTCCCTCCAGCTATTTTTAGAAGCTTTTCCATTTTGATGGACCACTGCAGATCACATTCAAAGAACATCAACTGCATTTAAGTAAAGTTACAGATGTGACAAACTGACAAATCTGGGAAGAAAGACTAACCCCAACAACTCACACTACTGGGAACAAATGAATCCCAAGATCATTCTCTGCTGTGGGTGACTATTGTAAAGTTTCATCTGTTTATCTCATAACCCCATGGATACTTGATTTTTTTTTTTTCCCTGTCATTTCCTCTCTGTAAACATCTACAAAAGAGTTTTAAAAGCATACTACTTCATCTTACCCAGGGGAGCCATTTCAATCACTCAGTCAAACATATATTCATCAACTAAATCACTCTTATTCATTTAAACTGCTGCGTTATTTACCCAGTTGAATTACTATTTTGGCATATACATTTGAAAGGACTGTTTTAGCATTCAAGTATATTTGCCTTTGAAGCTATCAGAGAGGCAATACATGACAACAGCAATGCAAACTCCCCCTGCTAAGTTGTCAGCAGGTCTCATCTGTGAGCTGGAGGTCAGATTCAAGGTGGCAGTGGATGGGACATGCCCAGTCAGCCTTTAATTTAACTGATGTCAAGCAGTGTCAGCTCTGGAGGCAGAGCTGTATTTACACTGAAACCAGATATACTTATTTATAACTACAGTATCCCACACTGCAGCTGAAATTAAAAATAAAAATGAAATCTGGCTACCAGCAGTGTCAGGCCACAGACATCACATTTGAACAGCAATTAACTCCAGGGCTGTGACTGTGCCTTCATCACAGGGGTGACTGTGAACTGCACCTTGAGAACACTCTTGGAATATATCTATCAGAATAACCATTCCAGTGGATCCATAATGAAGTACCAAGATCATGTGGACAATCTCAAAATAAATACAAGGAATAAATATCACCAGTGTTGGTTAAAGAGAATTCTCTTTCACTTCTTTTCCTGTAATTCTGTATTTCTTATAAATCACTGCTGCAGACATAGCTTTCCTTATCTTTTTATCTAACCCATTTTTTTTGTTGTTGTTTGTTATACAGCCAGGGATTTTCACAGATGACTTGGAATTCTGAAGAATTTTATGGTACAGCTGTGTAAAGGAAACCACTCAATATACAAATACACCCCACTGACTTTTTGCCGAAAAAGGATGTGTGAGAATAACTATGGTTCTCAGTGACAGTTTAATTTTTTTCCTCAGGTAAATTTGCTACTTATATGACCAGACATTTCTTATTGTTCCAGAAAGACAAATAATAATAATAAAAAAGTAGAAAACGTCTTTTCTATACAAATATATTCAGTGGAAAAATCAGTGCTATGAACAATTACCATGCTGATGACTCCCTATATGAAGTTGTGCTTCAGATTATCTACTGCTACCACATAAGTGCCCTAGGACTCAGGTGAAAACAGATTCTTTCTGAAATGTGTACAATAGATTGACTGCTACTGCAAACAAATTCCCACAGCTACAAGGAACTAAAAAGCCTGGCCATGGGAGTTTGTCTGGAGGAGCTGCTATGGCACATCTTGAACCTCAGTTATGCTGAAGATGTGGAGGTACCAACAAGCTCTATTTTGTGAAGTGAGGAGGAAGGAATTTGTACGAGCTTTCAGGAGCCCAGTAAAACAGCTTCTGATACAAAATCACAGTCTCAGGTTGTTGGGTCAGCATCCCAAATTTCTGTTGTGGCTAGAGGAATGAAAATCTTCAAAGGGAGTGTCTGTGAAGACCTGCTCTGGCTCAGCTGCAGCCAAACAATGTGGCAGTGCAGGTGGAATCAAGCATCACGCTTTAATACTCTGATACACCTAAAAATTTAGGCACATACATGTAAGGATGGCTTCACAAGAGTCATTGTTTTCAGAATCCAGAGCAAAATACAACTAATACAAAATCAAGATCTGTTAGTTCACTGCATATTAAGAACAAATACATACTAGTGTCACTTTCTACCTGAGCATAACAATAATCTGACGGTTTATAACGCACTTTATCGCCTAACTTTGAACACTGCAACTTACACTATCATCATTAACATCATCAAAACCTAAAACTCCTCTTCTGCTGAATTTATCCAAATACTTTGTTTTTGCTAAGACAGCCCTTGAACCTGGTGTATTTTCAGATGACCACATCTGCAAGCCTGCAAAGAGTCCATATTAATAGTTTTGCTTGCTAATGTGTTAATTAAGATCTACATCACATTAGCCTCATAACTACTTAATAAGGTTAATCCACCTGGAAAATGACGGCATGTCTTGATTAAACTGAATGAAGGTAACAGAAGTGACATTTAAAGTACACTGATTGTTATTACATTTTGATCTTCTGTTTCCAAGTGTCTGAAAGGAAATAGTGGAAACCCAAAGAATCATGTAGTTTACTTTGTTAATGAGGTATGAGTTTATCTTTTACAACATGACAAAGAGTTCCCTCCAGCTGTTCCCGAGTCCTTACACTGTCTGCAGAGTAGGTTTCAGCAGGAGCACAGTTGGGGGTAGCACCAGTGCCTCAGGCAGTCGAGTCAGGAACCGTTCTTTTTGCAACTGAACCCCAAATCATTGCCATGTAAGGGTGGCAGACCCTCCCATTGCATCATTTTGTTATTCCTTTAACATTGCCTGTCTGCCTTATTGCTAATAAAATAGCTTAACTATTAATTTCTGTGTGCAAAACAAAATGTGACTTGCAGCTGCATCTGGCAGAGCTCTCAACATCATTTGGAGGGGGCTGAAGACAACCTGTACAGCTCCACAATGACTGCTGAGCTCAGCTTTCCGCATTTATCCAAGGAAAATTTCTGCTAGATTAGTAGGAATCTGTTTTTCTCCTCTCTCATCTTAAGTAAGAAAGATGGTATCCAATTTAACAGCAAAGTTAACTTCCTTCGTTTCATTATTGCCATTATATTTTCGATGCTGAACGTGCTATCTGGAAACAAGTATTTTTCATGACACATCAATACTTTAATATTTAATTAACTGTAATTGTCTTTTTTAAATCCACACACATTGTGGTAGATTTAATGAAATATATCAAACTGACCATGAACCTGGATCAGGCTGGTTGGTCCAATGAGACACAAGCCCTCAATTACATGAGTCAGAACACAAATTCACATCTACTTTTTCCAATTAGTATATTTATTGTACATAAAGTGATCTTTCAGGTCCACAATTGCCAACAATTATCTTTGGTGTCTTTTAAAATGAGGATTTCCAGGATCAGAGACCTCAATCTCTTACTGTGTTTTTCAGCTTCATAGAACATTATTATAGCAAACAATCAAGATAAAATACTATGTTGTTTTTGAATTACTAGAAAATCTGCTAAATCTGTGAGAACACCAAAGACAATATTTCCTAAACAGAAAAACTCTACATCAAAGCATTCTTTATGTGGGTTTGCAGCTGGAGTTGGTTTGGATATTTCCACATAAAAGGTAGGTTATCTTACGTGTCCTCTGACATGATTTAAGTTGACTTTCATGGTATATTCTGTCAATTAAAAAGGAAACAGCACAGTTACATATTTATGGCAATGTGTGCCTAACCTTCTACATAATTCCAAATGCAGAAAACATTTCTGGCATAGATTAACAGAATCTAGGCACAGAAAAACCCCATAAGGTCATCTAATTCACTTCTTCGTGAAGAAGCCATTATTCCCAAACATGACTCTTTTTTTCCCCCCACATTTTTCCCTAATTTAGATTTATTACAGCGAAATTCTAACATCATCCTCACAAACTGTAAGAGACAAATGGGCTTCACTCTCAGAAACCTTTTTCTAATGTAATTACAATCTACCTCGTCCCTGTAGCAGTTCCATGGCAGTGTCAATGTTTTTTGTTTTTACCCACTATGAAGAGATACTGTGGTATAATTTGTATAAAGAGAGGAATTTTACTTTTGTCTCTTAATCTAAACCCTTAGTTCAGCACAACTTCCACAGCATGGTGGACCTCACTTGCAGTTTTACAGCAGCCTGAGGATTTTTCTACCCATTGCACTTGCCTCCTCCTTTCAGACATACCCGGTTTTAGTGAGATGTACTGTGTAATTACAAAAAAACTGAAACTGTGTTATCTTAATAGTGAATTTTGTTTTCATTCAGGTAGGAATATGCAGTAATAAAGTAATTTACATTCATCTTAAATTGCAGTTTTATTATTTTGTACCAGAATTTAGTCTCTTAATAAGGAACAAGCAGATCCAATTGAATACCTGCTTTTTTTTTTCTCCTTTCAAATTGCTCTACTTTAAAATGCCTTGCTTGCTGAGTAGGCACAGCTTGTGTTTAAGTGGCCCTTCTCAGACTGGGGGGTTAAAGGTTTCTTTGGGAGACCCATGTTTTGAAAAGAATGGCTTCATCCTGAGTTGTGTCAATTATAGAAAGGTCACTCTCCACAGCCAGAGCCCTGAAATGGTTGTTGTGTTAAAAGCTGTTAGAGGCTTTCCTAAAAACTGCTGGGATAGCAATATTAACTTGGACATAATAAAAGGAAAGGTGAGGTAGAAAAACTTTTTACCCTTCCCCGCTCCAAGAATTTGTCTTTTCGTTATTCCTTGTGTTCATCCAAACCTGTCATTCATTTTATTCCACTGTGGAAGATTACTTGCCTAAATATTGTTCTTCCCCATTCCCTCAGGTTATCAACATTTCAGCAACCTTCCACAAAATGTCAGAAGAACAAGTAAACTTTTCCAACATGCTCTGAGGAAAGTTAACTGCAGCAATTTAAGACATAACCAGCAGTTCTGTCTCCTTGTCTCCTCTACAGGAGGTTACCACTCCCAAAACAGCGGCATCTCCACCTCTTCAAATGTGCAAAGCTAATTAGAGTGGGGCCTGGATAAACCGCCAGAATTTGCACTGAAGTGCCCCAGGCAGATGAGCACATTCCAATTCAACAATCCTGCTGCCCTATATTTGCACAGAGATGGCAACAAAAAGCTGCAGGGGAGGGAATTGGGAAGCGTGTTAAACACTGCAGTTGTCTGCTAAGTGACCATAATTGCAGACCTGAGCTCTTCAGGTTCTTGCCTAGAACCATAATGTCTCTCACCTGTGCACAATCGGGAGGAAGTTCAGCAGCAACACAAACATTTTGCCTTGCACTTAGGGATGTTCATCCAGTTTGACCTACAGCCAGTCAGAGATGAAAGCCAAACCAACCAACACATATCTAAAAAACTTCAACGATGACGAAGCCAAAGCCAGTCCCTCCACAGAAAGCAGGAAGAAGCTGAGGTACAGCAGCATTTATTGAAAACAGAAGCAAATCCATGAAATCATCAAGCCCATAAAAGAACAACTCAGCTTCCTCACCCAGATCTATTTTAACTGATTTTTTTCCCCCAGTACATCCCATGCAAGTATCCTGTCAGCACTTGTTTCTAACACTTGCTTTGGCAATTAGCAAGTTTAACACGGACCACAGGTCCTGAGAGCAAGATGCTGCTCAGCCCTGAACAGAACTCTTCTGTTGACCAAAAGCAAGTGCTCAGTCACACCATCCCACCACACCGAGGTCTGGGAGGTGCTTTGACTAATTCAAACATTCTGTTCTGCCTTCTCTTAGCAATTTTTGTAATAACCAGAGAAGGCTTTACTGTGGTGTAGCAGAGAAAACCCCTGAACCTCACCAGCAAAAAGCATTCAATTTAAGTGATTAAAGTCCTTTTTGTGACATGTAATTTCTCTGTATTTTTAACATATGCTTTCTTAGCTTAAGAAAGTATTTCTGGTTCTTATTCTTTCTTCTCATTGTCCTGTCTTTGTCATCCTCCACTGGAATACAGTTTTTCTTTAAGAGAAAAAGAATCCATTTGTTGCCTGCATTGCTCACATTAATACCACAGGACAGACCGTTTACTATGGGTCAAATTCTGCTATCCTTGATGTTTTATATTAGAATTCATCTGAGACAGAAGAAGAAATAGGGATGTGGTCTCAGCTGCAAGTCAAAGTTCTTGACTTCCCTCAAGCAGTACAATGCACTTCTACTAAATCAAGCTTTTCACAGAATTACATGGTGGGTCAGGTTGGAAGGGACCACAGTGGGTCATCTGGTCCAACCTCCCTGCCCCAGCAGGGTCACCCCAGAGCACATGGCACAGGACTGTATCCAGACAGGTCTGGAATATCTCAAGTGAAGGAGACTCTACAGCCCCTCTGGGCAATTTGTCCCACTGCTTGGTCACTGCACAGGAAAGAAGTTCTTCCTCATGTTCAGGTGGAACTTCCTGTGCATCAGTTTCTGCCTGTTGACTCTTGTCCTGTTGCTCAGCACCACTGTGCAGAGCCTGCTCCATCCTCTGACACCTCCCTTTAGACATTTATAAAAATTAATAAGGTCTCAGTTGCCTCTTGTCGAGGTTGAATAAGCCCAGCTCCCTCAGCTTCCTCTTCTATACCTCGATAGATCTTTAACTATACCTGGAAACAGGACACCTACACGAGTAAAAAACCCCACACTTTTACGACTAAGCCCTTCTTCAGCATCATCCGAGCGAGCGCATCAGCTTCCAGAAATCACATGAGTTTGCCAGCTGATGCAGCGAGGGGCCAATGATAAACCGAATGATAAACCCGGGCCTTCTTTTCGGGGGGATTTCGCGCGGACCCCGCGGGTCTGGACCCACCTCTGCCGGCAGGGGCCGTCGCCGGGCCGTCGTCGCCGGGCGGGCGCGGCGGCCGCAGCCCGTTGTTGAAGGTCGGTCCCTCGGCCGGCTGCAGCTGCCAGTTCAGCCCCAGGAGATGCATCGCTGCGGACACAAGGGCGGGAGACAGCGGTCAGCACGGCTGCTGCCAGTGACACGGCTCAGCGCACAACACCGTAAAAGCGACTTGGCTCGGAGGAATGGGAATATGCGGGGGGGGAAAAAAAAAAAGGCAACAACAGCGACCAAAAAAAGAGAAAAAAACAAAGAAACCCCAACCAAACAAGCACACCTGATGACTCACACACATCTGCCTTAGTTTTGTGCAGTTATCATATCTTCTAAATTACTGAAACACAAAAGGCAAAATGCTTTGCAACCCAGTCGATCACAATAAGCATTCTTTCAGATTCTGGCATCATGTACCACTTTCCCGACTCACATTTTGTGGGGGGGGACACATCCTGGGAAACAAAGCACTGCTGCAAGTACCAGCTCCGAGTTTAAATTATAGGTGGTAATTTATACGTTGATTATGAAATCAGCTTTAGCCCTATGTATACTAATTACATTGTAATGCAATTACTTTGTGTTTAGTACCGTTTATTTAAATCAACAGATTAGAATAATAGAATCACAGAATGGTTTGGGTTGGAAGGGACCCTAAAGCTCAACTTGTTCCAACCCCCTGCCGTGGGCACG
Source organism: Platyrinchus mystaceus (assembly GCA_035041135.1). Lineage (NCBI taxonomy): Eukaryota > Metazoa > Chordata > Aves > Passeriformes > Tyrannidae > Platyrinchus > Platyrinchus mystaceus. The sequence goes on from JAWWLV010000030.1 coordinate 4,417,132, forward strand.
GACACCTCCCACTATCCCAGGTTGCTCCAAGCCCCGTCCAACCTGGCCTTGAACACTCCCAGGGAAGGGGCATCTACAGCTCCTCTGGGCAACCTGTGCCAGGGTATCACCACCCTCACAGAGATGAATTTCTTCCTAACATCTAATTTAAACCTACTCTCTTTCAGTTTGAAGCCATTACACAGCCTCTGTCTTCATTTTGTCGATTAAACTTTTCTGACAAACCCAGGGCTTTGCCAATGCTTTCACTTCAAAAACCTGAGCCACGCACAGTCCCACCCAGGGGAGGTTTGCCTGCTCACAGCACCTGCTCGTGGCCTCTCCAGACGCCCCCATGCCAGAGGCAGGACTGTGTGTCCCATGTCAGAGGCTGTGCAGCTGCACCTGGAACATAAACTGTGGAGTGGGAGCAAGGCCAAGGCACCCCCCTGCAAATGCACTGTGGCAGGGCTAATTGAATAAGTCCTGTGCATAATGCATGGGACTTGACAGGTCTGAATCGTTCAGCCAGTGGATTTATGTGCATCTTCACCTTGTATAAACAGAAGCTACCTGCAAACATCTCCACACTTTCATCATATTATCCCCACGGCATTCTCACAATGCAGAGCAGTGGTGAAGGATAGAAAAGCCCACCAAGCTGTTTTTATTCCCTTTCTTTATGCCCACCATCAGCACTCTTCCTGCTTACACACGTTGTATGCAAACGTACATACCACAGAGAACAGCATTTCCTGTTATGTAAAGAAGTGTCTGAGAGGATTCATTGTCAGTTCAGGGGCACAAAATAAATATAATTATAGGCACCCTCAGAATTGTTCACCTCTGCAGTGTCAGATCCACACCACATTAGCAGATATTTTGCATCCAATTCCAAGCAACTGCAGCAGAGCCGGTGTGGTCACAAATAGCCCAGCAGTGGCCACATGCTAAGCGTTCAGAGAGTGAATGGGAGGGATAGGAAAGGCAAAAGACTTCTCACAGGAACTGCCATTTACAGTGCTTGAGCCATCACTCAGATAATCTCTGAATACAGCGAATCCATTTAGATGTGATCTATTCACGTAAGTACTCCTAAACCCCAAGAAAACAAAACAAAACACCTCTCATCCCCAGAATCCATCTATTCCCAACTCCTGAAAAGCTCTCAGCACACAATCTATGCACAGTTCAACCTTTTCGACAAAAGCAGCTGGGGAGCAAGACAGCTTTTCTAACACCACCTTCCCCTGCACATATCTAGGGACTAAGCAGACATCTAAGAACAGGAAATAAAATCAAGAGACATTTTGTGTGAAGAGAGCAGTTGCCGGAGTTCACATTCATGGTGAATTTACAATTTTTTTCTGTTATGAAAAAAACCCAAAACATTAAAGCTTCTGTTATGTCATAAAATACCAGGCATGAACCTGAAAATGATGTTTTGTTGAGAAACTACTCAAAATTTACTTCTAGGGAACGTTTAAAAATTCCTTGAAAATATACAATTGTTGTATTCAGTTACAACTTGTTTGTTTTGCCAAAACAAGCATTTTAAAAGGCTTTTTCAGTCTAATCTGAAACCAATAATTTTCTTTTCAGCACTGCAAACGAAATTGAAAAATCCCTCACAAAGCTCAAACACCACCAAGTCGCAGCTCATACAGACTGTACCCATGGAGCAGAGACATCTGGGCTGGGGACGAAGGCAGAGGAGCAGCTTGGGGCGTGTTTGTGCTGTCAGCAACTCCCACACCGTGCACAGGCACCAGGTTCAGCTGGGCCGGCCCCGATGGCCACGAGTGCTTAAAGATTAAGTTAATTTCAAAGCCCCAAAATGAAAACAAGTCACGGAGGAGAATTAGACTTTTGTGGTTTATACTCTCCGTGTATCTATGCAAAGTTGCAATTTTTTTATTTCTTTTTATTTATTGCAAGCATAGGCATAAATGTAGGTCACTTGCAGAGATGAAAGCCTGCTGCTTCTAGTGTGCACCAGTCCTTACAAAGGAGAGATAAGGAAATCATAACTAATAGTCTGTCCAAGAGAATTATAGTTGCTACCTTATAATTACCAGGTAAATTCAGACAAGGAATTATAAAAGATCTTATTAACATGGTATTAAAAAACCCCCGTGATCCATCTGCTTCCAAGCACACCATGGTTTCATTAATAACTTCACTACTCTGCGTTTTAATCATAGGTGCACATTAGGCAGAGGAGCAATTAGAGCTCCTTCCTAACGGGGCAGAGATTTGCATGTCTGCTCTACCCCTCACAGAGCCTGAGAATCTCCTGCCCAGCTCACACATCCATTAGGTGAGCTACAAACTTCCACTAAGACAGCTCGGGTCACAGACACGAGGAACGTTCACCTTCTACCAAGAATAAGTCGAGGAAAGTGTGTCACGGGGGCCTGAGGGGAAAGCTCCGTGTTTGCACTGCAGCCAGCCAAGCTGACTGGCAGCCGAGCAGGGAGAACAAGGAGAAACCCATTCTCTCCTGCTTCACAACGCTATGAGATGGCAAATTTATATGATTAACCTTTTGTTCTGTTAATCAAACAAAAATGCCTCCAGCAAAGGAATAAGTAGAAGCCCGTTTAATTAGAAATACGGGGATCCATTCAGATGTCGAATGAATGCGTGTCAGAGGAGAAATTTGGGCTAGTGAATTTGTGGCTGTTTCCTATTTTTTTAATTTTTCTTTTCTATTCTGAAACTACAACTAAATAATCTTTATGGCTTTGCCTTCCCAACAACACATTTTCATCAGTACTGGCCACAAGGACATAACTGGCCACATTTTCTCCAAAGGATGTTCACCAGACAGCTGAGTTGTGATACTCAGCCAGAACCAAAGCTAATCATCCAAATATTTTCCAAACTAGCCTGCTTACATAAACACATTTCCAGAGGTCCATATTTGGTTTATAGATTAACCTTTGGGGACAAAGACATCCCTGAAGATTTAAAACACAAAGAGGTACCATTTTATCTGTAGGGTATATTCATAAATTACATTTTACAGAACACTTGTGTACATCTGGTAGGTGTTATTTTTATGTGTTTGCTTTTTATCCCCTCAACATTAAGCATATTTTCTAAATTCTTGTCTCTGATACCTGATTTTCAAACACTGAGCTTGTCAGAATTTATCTGGTCCATTTAACACTAACATCTAGTAACTCAGAATAGTGAACTGTGTATTTCTGTTCTCTAAAACATGAGAATTCAGAAACAATAAATTTTGAAGTAAAACCTTTGAGATTTAGGTAAAAAATAATAACCTCTCACTCCCACACTAGCAACACACACACGCACACACAGAGAGTGAAAGCACCTGGAAGCTAAACCTGCATTGCCCATTAAGAACAAAGGCAGAGAACTGGTTCATCACTCCAGGTGGTAGAGCTGTCAAGGATCAGTCTAAGACTTACATAAGATAAGGGTTGCCAGAATGAATCACATATTATTTTAAGAAGTCCCAAAAGGTAAACAAAAATCCACCAGAAAAATGATAAAACTTACATGCAAAATTTTCTTGAATGTTCTTTAAGACTCAGTAGTGTCCCCACATTCCTCTTTGATTAGTCTTCTGGCCATAAACCCACTCCATTCAGAGTTCAGTCTAATGGACAATGGTTTCCAAGCTCTGGAAGCTCTTTGTCTTAGCTTTGTGCTCCTGTCACTCTTGACCTTGTATTTTTAAAATGAGAGACCTCTGGTGTCTTAGCATGCTACAGATCTCCCTGTGGCACAACTCAGTGTCTGCCAATAGGCACTGCAGAATGAGGTTTTTCACTTATCCCTTTACTCCCTGGTATTCCTTCTTAAAGTGAGAAATATGCAGATTAATGATCCATCCTTTTCCTCAATTCCTACTGCATCTTCCCAGTTAGGGTTTGGAAAATACGCACTGCTTGCTTGTTAGAAAATTCGGTATTCCCTAAGCAACTCAAAAAGATGGAAAGGTTATAAAAGTAAACAAGATTCAGAATATTTCCATATTTTAATTTTCCAAGTTGTCATTCTTAGTAAACCCTAAATTATTGTCATTCAAAATGAACTCATCAAACTATGATTTCACTTTGTCAGGATATAGTGATATCATGTTTGTCTGTAGTAGATCAACCTCTATTCACATGAAAAAGAAATCACTCTGTTATATCATGAACAACATGAGCAAATAAACCCTAAAAGCACATTCTGTACAGAGGCCATTGTATTACAGCAGCAGAAATGCTCCAAGTTTCCTTTCCATCCACTCATGAGGTGAACAATGATGTAACTCTGGCTGTTCCAGTACACTTGGTCTTGAGCAACATCAATGTAATTTCCAAGTCAGACCTAATGAATCACAGACATGATGAAACAAAAGGTACCTAATAAATCCTAGCATAATTTAATTTCATAGCATATATATTCAAAGACCTATTTGCACATCTGTTTTTTATTTCATATGGTCTGAACACGGTTTTAATGCACCACAATATTTTAATGAAGCAAAAGAAGTTTAGTGCTTTACACCTGTGGGTGCATATACACAAGTAACCCAGATAACCTGAAAAGAATAAATGTATCCCCCCCAAAAATTAAAAAAAAATTAAACATTATTGCGCTCTTACTTTGTATTAAATGTTACTCAGCTGAGACTCGTGGTCCTTTACTAGTTATTGCTTCTTGATCATGCAGCAGAAGTACAGGATTACCAGAAATTGATCTTACTGATCCCAATTATTATTCATAAAATAACAGTTACTTAAAAGACTAGAAACATAGTAATTTAAAGTTCTTCTGCTATTCCTCTGGAGAAATAGGTTCAAGTTCAACCCAAGTCACAAGTGAAACGAGTGCGTTAGGCCTATTCCCCAGCGATTACTTGCCCCCATTACAGAATGAATGCACAATCCATCACAGCTGACAACCTCTCCTCAAGAGATGCCCAAGACAGGAATAGCAGGGGTCTGAAAGTCAGAAAACAGCAGCTGAGGAACTGCATGGGAAAAACTTGCACGGTGCCTGAAAACACTCCACTTGATCCTAACTAGTGCTTTCGGGTCTCTGCCGAGGAGCACGGATCCTTGGGCAGCTGTAACAAGGGAAGTAAGAAGCCCCTCACGCCTGAATAGGTTACAAGACAGTTCACAAACACACACATACAATCAAAATTTACTGACCTAATTCTCAGCTTAGATTTTTGCCATATTTTGCCATATTAACAGAAGCTGAACACAGAGAACAGTGGGGCTTTGTTGGATGGGCAGGTCTGCAAGTGTTACTTAAGTACAAAAGGCCTCTCCCACAAAATTTGGTCTTGGCAACAACTATGCCTGACAAAGATTTCAGTAAATCGTGGATGATTTACAGAGGCTGAAACCATCCTCTGCTCCATCATTCTGTTGGCCAGCCTTCAGCCACATCTGCAGCAGGAGCCACACAAGCACTGTCAGGATGCAGCTGGAATGGGATATGACTCCCTGACAATGGCTGAGGCAGGTGTCTCAAAGAAAGCTGCTGCATCCAAAGACCTGAACTCACAGTTATACTGAAGTCCTTCCATTTTATGTTACTGGCAGAAAGGGACAGTGTCTCCAGGACCTATAACCTTAAATCCTCCAGTTTAACGTATAATAAAGTGCTTGAAAAATCATTACCAAAGAATATAAGTCTTGTTACTTAACAGAAGCAGTCCTAAAATAAGCAATGTGAACAAGTAGCACCTTTCCTTGCTAGAAAAATAATGAGATCTCTCCTCAAACTCAGGACTAACTGCCAGAACTTTCTGTTCTTCCTTGAATACCTAGTGTGACTGTGACAAGGATGGCAGAGTCCTCCTGAGGGTATCCAAGAGAAAAATTCATCCTATTCCCACGCCTTTTTCTAAAACAAAAGCCACATGGCTTGCTGGGTAGACGTCTGCCACTTTTGATATATTATCTACAGGAATGTCTAAAGTGCTGTTTGAAAAATCCAAACCTATCACATATGATACAATAGAAATTCCAAATGGAAAACAGGCTGTGCAGGGAGGGGGCAGAGTCTGCATTATTCAAGAAGAGGCCTGACCGAGAACTGCACAAGGACAGAACATAACCGAGCTACTGGGCCAGAAAATGGCAGATGAAATTTAAACCCAGTTAAAATAAAATAGCACACACTGGAGAGGAGTAATCCTAAAATAATGACCTCTGAGCTGACTATTATCAAACAGAAGGGAAATTCTGGGCTGGATGATAAAGTTCCCTGAAAATTTCAAGTAAGTCAAAGATTGAATCAGTATGGGAAGGGTGAACAAAGCAAGGAGTATGGTCGTGCCACCACTCCTCATTTCAGAAAAAACCTAGAAGGACCAGAGGTTGGAAGATCAGTAGGGAAAAGTACATACACACTTTGCCTGTTCTTACAGGATAACCATTTTTGGATGTTGGAGCCAAATTAAATTAAGCTTGACATATCCAACCCAACACAGCTGTTCCTACACATATACAACACCCCTTGGTGTATCCACTAGTCCCAAGGCTTCTTAAAGTGTTTGATACAAGCTTATCCCCTACACTGTACCACAGCACATCCCTCCCCATCCACCAGCCCAGACAACCTAGGGAACTTTTATGCCATAAAGAATTTTTATGCCATAAAGCATTTCCTAGAAGTTGCATGTTTTATAGACCGAGAATGTAGTACATAAATGGCAATTGCTGTCATGCCACGATGTTTGTGCAGGTTCCTCAACCCAGTGTAGCTGTTCATCAGCACAAAAGTAAATACTCTCTTTAATTAATGGCACAGCAGAGTCAGTTATAATTATGAGGGATGCATTTTCAAAATATCTTGTTGGAGATCTCAAGGACACAGAACATAAGGATTTAACTTTTACAGAGTTGATACCAGAGATTAAAGATCAGCTAAAAAAAATAAATAATTCTCTGGACTACCAGCACTTAGGGTATTTATGAACACAGGTTTTAATATTAATGACTAAGAATTCTACAGACCTCATATAAAACATTTGGATGTATTCCTGATTATATTGCTTCCTCTACTTGTGAGCATTCAACTGTTAGCAGGCAAGGTTAAAGTAGCATTTCAAAAATAGATCACTTGATCTAAATTTAATACATCTGTTGTGAAATGTATGCAAAAAGTCCTGCTTATTGACTGTGACCATTGAAGCTCAACAACAAATAGATGGCTTACTTTCAAGGTCATTCATTCTCAGCAATTCATCTTAATCATCACTATGCTATTTGCTGTGCACTACGTTTTCTCAATAAATTTAAATTAAAAGTTCGTTAGGGAACTCCATATAAAGCATTTTCAAAATACACAACTTGAGGAATTAACAGATCACACTATTTTCAATAAACAATAGGCCTGCTTGTATTACAGCTAGAGAGCACAAGCAAGAACCATTCTGCTGCATTATTTATCCTACCCATAACATTGAACAAGACCTCTCACTTCTCAGAGTCACTTTTTTTAGTTTGCAATGCTGAAAATGGAGAATTCCATTAACTATTATGGCACTGCTGTGCATTTTTATATCTTAAAGCATGTTTTTCTCCACTTTTCCATCAATTGAATTAAGTTCATGTTGTTACCCGCATACAAGCTTCTCTATGTTACCCAGCCACAAGTTTATGTTCTTGTTAATTGTGCCTGAGCTCTGCAACAGTTTTATACTCAAAATAACAACAACATTTTGTAACTTTCCAAAGAGAATGACAGTGTATTTTCTAGCTACAAGAGGAAAACCATGAGGACTGATTAACCGGGAAGGTTATGAAGCAATGAACATAAGAAATCTCAGGCTGCCATTCCTGCTGGCCTCTTCACTGCTGCAGAGAACTGGGCTTCTCTCATCCAGAGAGCTCCTGTAACCACAGACACAGCAAACTGGAATTTCAGCACCTCACTCTCAGGGACCTTGGTTGAGGGAATCAGAGACAGACCCTCAGCTTTGGAGAGTGTTTGCTGGGGAAGAGGGTTGAGCACAGTGCCCCTCTCCACGGCTCCTTCCACTCACCAGGGGAACACAGGACACATTGTGCCTTTTTGGAAACACAATGGAAAGGAAAGTTGACTTCACACAATCTTCAGCATAAGAAAGAAATCCTTAGGCGTAATTTCACCCTCAGCATGTAAACTCTTTCAGACAATAAACTGTTTAGAACAGGGCTTTTGCTTTAAAGCATCCAGCCCAGGAAGTGTTTTATGGAAATACCATAAAGGATCTACAAATGAGTGCATTGTTGTCAGCAGCAGCAAAACTTCTGCTAGGAATTAATTGCTCTCTTTTGAATAAATGTTATTAAAGACGAAAAAGGAGATGGAAGGAGGGCTGTAAGATGCTTCATTGTCATTGTGTTCACACAGAAGAAATAGGGGGACCCAAGAAAAGTAAATTTTTTTTTAAATTGATCACCACCCCCCAAGCTGACTTGATTTCTTTTCCCTGTGCACGTCAATAAACTGAATGGAATGGATTTTCAGAGCACAGCATGAAAGATATACCCACAAATCCCATTAGTAGTAATGTGATTTGTGTGCTTATCTTCCATGCAATGCCTTGAAAGTTCATTCCTCTATTTCCATCTTCAGTTTTTCTACTTCCAAAAATACTTGAAAAGCTTACACACACTTGCAGCTGCTTTGGGGGTGGGGGGAACTGAAGGATGTGAAGACCTAACACCCAATTCCAAGGAAAACAACAGGCAGCAGAGCTCCAGCCTGCAGGAACATGAGTTGTACCTTGGGTGGGTGTTGGTTCCCCAGTCACTGCTCAGATGGGCTAGGAAAAAAAATCCGTGGATTAGACTTCAACTTTTCCCGTTTCACTCCTCTTTACTGAAATGTTTTGATTTTGTGCCACTTTGAGCAATCTTTTTGTCACAAGAAGGGTAACAGCATTGCATGCTGCCTTCAGAATCTGGAATCTCACAACAAAGACCTTAAAAGAGAAGCAGAATACAGTGCACTATTCATTTATTCTCATGACAGGCCTTAGATTGTACAGAGCGTAGAGAGCTGGCACACGATTAATCAGCTCCTGAGACTGTGCAACGTGAACTCACTTCTTATGGCAATTTCAAGAGTCAAGGCTCCAATCTTTTTGGTCTTGCATCTCAACTAGATGGCTGGAACTAATAAGAAAAGTGTATATATTTTTATTTACCCAATACAGCATCTTTCAGCCTGGAAGGTCCCTAACCACGTTATACAATATCCACTTTAGCAGCCTTGCCAAAATACTGCCAACTTTTGAAGCGAGCTTAGATGAGCAGACAGGGATGCTCTTTACTCAGAAACAATGGAAAAACCTTTTTTTTATTTTTTTTTTCCTGAGCAATTGTGAGCATTCAATGTTAGTACAAAGCAAATTGAATCCAATTTTAATTTCACACCTAAAAGACACCATTATCATGAACAAAGTAGCCAGCTCATCTTTATTCTCTTTCCAAGAGGAGGAAGAACCTAGATGAGACTTGAAACTGGTGTTTTAAGGAATATAGACACAAATATACTCTTGCAAATCACTGAGGCCTGAACTTACAAGCATTAGAATAACTGCTTTACTTTTAATACTGATCATAAACCTAAGGGATATCATGTCAAACATTTATTCGACTACGTTCATCTTCTGAAACTGCAACTGCCCTAATCTCTACAAACATGTTGAACAAGATTTTCATAATCTCACTGTTCCAAAGCATTCAGACCTTGGCTCAGCCTCTGATTGTTAGCCACACTGATAAGAAAATAGTTTTTACCTTTATTACTCCCTTGCATACACTGAATGAAGTGAAGTTGCATGATTATGAATGGCCACATTTCTGTCCATAGTACAAAAAAGTGTAATTTCTAATCACAGGATATATTCTTCCTCTAATAGAAATGATACAGAATAATTTAATCACCTGATAAAAATCACAATTTAAAACACTGCATGAATGATAAAATTTAAGGTTTTACTCTCTACACAAAGTAATTATTGGAGTTAAAAGTTCATTACAAAGGGGAAATAAATCCAAAGATGAAAAGTAAAGATGATTTCTTCTCCCAAAGCTTCTCATTCATTTTCAACACTATAAACTGTTTATACTTCTTTCACAATATGCTTCAAAAGGTATATATAAACCTAACCTAAATTGTATCTTGATACTGACATAAAGGTACAGATTATATTTAGCATCTAAGCAGATTTACTCTTTCTATAAGCCTTGAGAAGCTGACATTATTAATGTCTTGTGATTTAGATTTCCTACCGAGCCAAAAGAGAAACATATGAAAATCAAATATACAGATTTTATTTGATAAATATCTTATATACCCAGTCAGTTACAGCCATGTAACTCATATTCTTTTGTGAGGGTTGTTTTTTTCTGTGGCAGTTTTAAAAAAAATAAACAGTTATCAAAGTGGACTTCAGCTACATTTTTGAGAATTTTTTTTTCATTGCCCTTTCATGATTTCTGTTAATCATTTCCCATAATGAATGTACTAGAACTATTTCCAATCTTCTACCTGTTTTATTCTTGGCTGATATCCAAGTCTGAAGTTTGCTTATATTGCCTTCACAGGAAAAACAATGCTTATAGCAAAAATTTTATAGCTTTCAGAGACTGAAATCTTGCCCTCCTGCATCTGAGCCTTCTCATCTTCCCATCCAGAATTCCAGAGCAGGTAAGGAAGTGCAAGCTGGAAGTGAGGACAGGATTTCCATGTGCTCACACCAGTATGGGAGCACATGAGAAATCAGTGAAGGGTTTTGTGGCGCCAGGATTTTAATTTCAGATCACTGCTTTATTTTGAAGTGGCAGAGCTGCAAGTTTTCAGACTGCAGCAACAGACATTTTACAAGGAATTTTGTGTGTTCATGTATGATTATCAGTTGCATCACCAAAACATCCTGTTATACTATTTCATCAGCCAATATAGGAAAGAATAAAAGCTTACATATGCCCCTGAAGTCCCAGGAAACATCATGACAGCCCACCAGTCTGTGTAAGTCCACTTCAAGCACTGTGCACCATGAATAATGGAAGACATTTTTATTTAATTTGGATACCTACATCACAATTAATCTAAGGAACATCATCATAAGAGACACTTAATGAAATATTAATATTTGTATTAATTTTCTTTATGAATTATATCTGAAATTGCTTTTTATAACATGAGGGTTTTCAGACTAGCTCAATTTGATCTTCTTGACATAACAAAAAAAAAAATCACTGCAGAGATTGCAGAAATCACTGTTACAGATGGAGCTGGTGCCCACAACAGAAAAATTACTCCAGCTTAATGTACAGAGCATCTGATACCTGATAGCTCTAATGAAGCTTTCCTTGCATACAAAATGATGCAGCAGCCAACTCCACTGCCTGAGGTCAGCAATGCAGAATGCTCAGCATCAGTCAGCTTAGAGCTGTTTAAAATCAAGGCCCATTGTCATCAAGGTCAAAATTGTCACTGACTTCAGTGCAGAGAGCTTCACTTCAGAATAACTCTATTTTAAGTATTCGAGACTCTGAATATCATAACAATGGCTGAAAAAACCAGTGGTTTTTACAAGCAACAGCAATGCGACCCATAAAAAACTCCACCCTGCAAAGTCAACAGTTTAAATTGAAGGGTGAATTGGACACGAGCTATAGTGCATTAGCATATGCATCACTGTATACAATTAATTAATGAATCATAGAATGAAATATGAGCTAGATTACATACCCTCAAAAACCTTTGCCTTCAATTACATACACTTTGTAAGGCATAACTAAACTGTGTTACACGATTAATACAATAAATTTTAATATATGTAACAACTTTATTTAGTAATGCCAATAAAATAACTGGGAATTATCCTTCAAAGAGAAGACAACTCACACTACAAGGGGCAAAATAAAATATATGGTGGCTAGAACTACACATTAGTACTTCACAGCTAAAGCTCAAGCTCTACTTCTTCATGTCTGTTACACTCAGCTGGCTGACAACCAAACCAGGATTATATATCTTTTTCCTCTGATGGATGAGACAGTAAATACTATATTTTAAAGAAACCCCAAACCCTAAACTATATTGAAAATCTATCTAGCATTTCAGCCTCACTCTTCACTATGAAATTAATTTTCCTTTTTTTTTTCCCCTTTCAAGAATTTGCTTCATCTTCGTAGCAGGTATCAAAGCAGCTCCTCAAAAACTTAAAAGAAAAATGACTAGTAACTCCTCAGTGTCACTGTATCTGACAAGTTTCTGCAATGTATTTACCTTCTTCTTTCACAACATTACGAACATTGAGAACACAGAAAGTGCCACAGCTGAGATTTTTTTCCCCCATCCATCTTGATTTGAAAAAGATGCATTTGATTTTATGGTCTAATAGAGAAAATCTGCTTCTGTCTACTGGAAGTGGCTGTCCGTACTAATTAGTGAGAAATAAAGCACACACAACCTCTTTTTTGCTAGTATATGAACTGAAATGAAAATGAAGACACTACCAAGCCTATTCATACATCTTTACAAATCTCACCTTCTAGGACAGGTTTTAAAAAAACATCAAAAACCCAAAACCAACCCTGAGATAACACCTACAGAGTTATTTCACCAATTTTTCCATTGAAATGTAATTTTGACAATTTAATGACTGCATTCTTTCAAAAATAACAATGGTATTTTATGACTGTCATGCAAATGTAACTCATGATTTTTATGAGTTTATAAAATTGTTTCAGAAACCTGTTCACATCCCATGGCTTTGCAGAGTTTACGTGAACTGCAGCTCTCACTTCATTCTTGAAAACTATTTTAACTTTTGCATTCAAGTCACTGGAGGTAAAATGTCAGCTGAGATGCAGGATTAACAAATTTTCATCCCTATACTGTGTGATGGAATTTTATACAAAAGCAGTTCTTTTTTCATAGAGGACCACAGGCCTTTGAGATGAACAGTCTCTGGAGCACTGCATTGTTACCACTCTGGCTGCAGAAAGCCCCACGAAAAACCTGTTTTCACACTGTGCTTTCTGAAACACAATATTGGCCAATGCAGTAAGTAATGAAGCTGAAATGCTCAGACACTGCTCAGAACAATGTCACCGACTGCACAGTGCCAGGGAGCTCGGAGCAGGGAGCACATTCCATTCTGCTGGATGTTTCTGAGCCAGACCTGTGAAGTTCTTTGAACCTTTACTGAACCAATTTTGTATTTGAAATATTTTCAGAACTTATCTTCTCCATTTTAGCCAGCTAGACACAACACACTCCCCTGCTCCTGGCAGGGAACAATGGGAGGGATGGAGCGTGCAGTGGCTAAGCACTCTCATTGAAAAAACCAGGGGATGCTGCAATAATTGTCCTGAGAGGCTAGAAAGGAAACAAGACTCTATGCTGACAGCTTAGCTCAGCGTGAACTCTCATTTTTCACATGGAGCTAATTAAAAACTGAAATTAGTTAAATATGGAAATGACACTTGCAAGCACTTTAGCTGAATCCTGGCAAAATCCCTCCAGAGTGCTGCGACACTACCTGCTGCTTCAAAACTCCCCAACTGAATTTCACAGTTAAAAGGCTGAGCAAAGGGAAAGTTATTACAGAGGTTTCCAATTCAAAATGTGTCTGTAAAATCCTAAATTAAATTTCATGGTGGCCCTTTCAGTAACGAGGGACACACTGTGCAGTCCAACGATATGGTGCTCAAATAACGTCCCCACATGTATTCTCTGATTATCTCACCTTTAGGCACTGTGCTGGTTGTGCCAGCACTGTGCTGCTCACACGGATACCAGCACTACAATGCTACAAAGATAAGCCATGTACTGCTACTGAAGGAGTTATTTGGAAAGCGTGGATGCACAGTGCATAAAAGGAATTAATTCCACTGTTTAACAGCAGAAATCTGAGAAAATCAGAACTCAACAACCAAAATATTTTATGCCTACGATTTTAATTTGTGTCTGTAAGTGCTGAATACATATGCAGAGAAGAGCCTATACTGCAATAAATTACATGGCCTATATATCTATCTCGATGCTTTACAGTCAAGGTAATAATAAAAAGCACGTCTGCATATTTAAATGGGCATAAAGAACCAAGGGATTGGATATGCATAAAAGGTATGATGACTGACATTAGCTTTTTGACTAAAGCACCATGTGAATTCCATTTTGGTGCATGTGACTTGCCTGGTATGCATAAAAGCAAGGGTATTTGCCCAAGGGCAAATATGATTTCTGAATGCAATTTAACGAAACCCGCCCACAGCACAGTTCAGTTTGGAGCCACACCAATGCATTCAGGATGGCCAATCATTTTCTAAACAACTGGAGCTTTTTGGGTTTATTGTTTTCCCTACATTCTATCCCTTTACCCTCGAGGCAATCCCCTCCCACTGGCCTGCTGCCACTATTGCACCAACAAATTTCTGTCTAGGAAAGCCAGCAAAAGATGCCACATAGCATGAAAGCCACTGTTACTCACTCCCAAGTTCTGCTGGCAGGGGGTATTGCTGCACCCAGCCTGCCAAAACCTCTTCCCTGGCAGCTATGTGTATAATCTGTACATCACACCCAGGCTTTGCTAGTCCAGAGCCTTGAAACGTCTCAGCTAACCCAGCTGGAGGGGATATACTGCAGCTGCAGCATCAGACCCTCTTATTTTATTGAATTTTGAATATGCAGTTTCAAAGCAATTGAAATGAATTTGCCCAAGGCCTCAGATCAGTAAAACTACTGATACCACCTGCAGCAGGCTTCCTACATTTGAAGCATTTAAAAACAGGTGACAGGATAGGAGCTTTCAGAGTAAGGACTGACTCTAATGAAAAGCCCGCTAAACAAACTTGATTATGCTCCATTTTGGCAAGGAAGGAACGGTGTGGCTTTCAGCCCAATTCTCACAATAGCACTGGGAATAATGGGAAGCTCCATTTAAATTATTTTTTAAATAATGTGTTATTTTTTTCAGGTTAAAATGAAAACATTTATTTGATCTGAGTTTCATCTATTTTCAAGCATCTCTATGAGTGGAGATGAAGAGCAGACTTCAATGACCATATACTCATAACAAGAAGGTGTATTAAGAAACCCAGAAGCAAACATCTAGCAGGCTCAGGCCTCTTAATGCCATCCAATTCTTCTTCCAGCAAGCAAAGGCAAAGGATTATATTCCCTATCTAGCAGTTGTCCAAACCCATGGTCCATTTAGAATCTGCCTGATTGACAGGTACAAGCTTAAAAACTACTGGGACTAACCTGTCTGGCTATGAAACCAGGAGCCAGAGCTCCCCACTTCCCATGGAACAGGGAGTCAGAGAGCTGCTGCATTCCAGTTTCTGTTGTTTCATTGCCCTTGTCTGTAGAGACAACCCTGTCTGGAGCAATGATATAGCACATAACCACTACCTACTGCTCTTATCTGCGGGTTTTAACAGCACCCATATTATTTGGGCAAGTAACTACACTGCTTGGGGAGCAGTATTCTGAAAGAGAGAAATTATTTTTATCATTTTCTCTTTATTCTGTCTTCCTACCTGAGTATACTCACAGGAAGACAGAGCTTGGTGAGGGAGCTAGAGATGGTGCACGTAAGGGTACTGAGAGATACAGCCAGGCAGCTTACTCAGAATAGCAATCATTAGGTAATGATTTATGCCTTTTAAAAGATCCATAGAGAACAAACTATATAGAACTTCCTAGAAAGAACAACATATATTCCAATCAACTTGTGATTGTACTTCAAATGTGCAGTGAACTCTCCCAGTCAGCACATGACACACATCTGGGTAAGCACCACTGGGATAAGACCCAAGGCATGCTTACAAGGGGACATCCACACAGGCTGCTGCTTTTCTTTTCACTAATGCTTCTGGGAAGATATTTATTCAAGAACTAAATGGATATTGGCTTAAAGGTGAGAAATTAAGACTGAGGATTTTCATCTTCAGGCACTTAAAGGTATGTAATCATTCTCTCGTCCTTTTCTCTCCTCTTGCACTCAGAAATATCCAATAAAGTTTAAAAACTTGAATCAAGGAGAAAACCTAAGCCCACAGTCTCCCTTCGGGGAGGAAGAAGAGAGGAGGGAGCAAAGGGGACTGACAGGCAGGAATACATTATTTATTCTTTCCATAACCAAGACAGCACAGGGGTGTGAGCCAGGGAATTACGTGCACCAAGCACAGTCTACAGCCATCTGTACCCTTGTAGGAGCTATTTCAGTGCTCAGAAGATGCAGCATGCACAACCCAGCAACGTCATCCTCATCACATAAACCAGTCTCCACATGCAGAAAGCAATGGAGTGAAGACTATTCCCAAAGCTGGGACCAATAGAGGGCTACTGGTTCCAGGAGGCTGCTGAGCCAGGTACATCCAGAGAGTTTACAAGCTGGTTCTTTGAGCCATAGGCAAGAACAAGGCTCCTAAGATCATTCAGCCTCGCTCTGAACTGCTGCCTCATACTGAATTTCTCTGTAAACAGAGTCTAAACTCATCCCATAAGAAGCAGAAAGAGTCACCTGCTGACTTTGTCAAAGAGAGAGGAGCTACATAGGTTTTGCCCCATAAAGTGATTCTGGCATTCTAGACAGTCTAAGTCATTAAATGAATTCTTTGAATTGCAAAACTTTAGTCAAGGTCATTTGCAAATGCAAACCTTGAGTTCAATTATATTTTAGCAGTAGATGACACAATTACAAGAAAAAAAACCCCTGTTTTTATAACTCAACAGCTTTTCCCCTTGGTTATCAATTTTTAAATACAGGGCAAGGATAAAAAGTGTGCTTTTGAAAAAATTCTGAGCACATAAATGTTTCAGATCAGTTCTACTGCACAGAACAAGAAAATGTTTCTTTTAATAGTGTGATTTGATGCAATTTGCCTTATGATTTTTCTTAAGGTACAGCAAATGCTGAACAGAAAATGGCACATATTTCATTTCAAGAAACAGAGCCAAATTCATCCCTGAATCTTTTTCATGCCCCATTGGTCTAAGCCAATTATTTTCAATGTAGCTATATCAGTGCGGAAGAGGAATAATGCAATCATGAATCAAGTCCATACTATTTTTCATGACAATTCCACTTCAGCAAAGCCTCAGATATAACCTAGTGAACCACAGATCACAGTAATATTTTATAAAATTTATTCAACGAGATCTATTAAATATGCTTACCTTTCTGCCTGTATCTGAGCAACTTAGCAAACCTTACAATATCAGAATGTTGGAAACAAGCCTCCAGTCTTACCTAAAAAATCAGATTTTACTTTTAAGAATAGGTGTGCCAGCATTGATGGCCATAATTGTAAGAATATATTTTCCTGAATGGTGCCATAATGCACATTTTCCTGTATCTGCACCCAGTCCTTAAGGAACCTCTTAATTAATGGTATCATTTTCTTGGCTATTTGCTAGATCTGTCATGTAAATTCAATGGCAGGGATATTAAGGTTTCATTACAGGAGATATCAAAATAAAAGTATCCCTCAATAGCCTAAGTGTTCCACGGCCACTTGTCACATGTTTTATGGTTTCCAGTGATTTCAGTAACAGCCCCCAAAGGGGTTTAGCGGTGATTGTGGCAGTGCTGGGATAGTGGCTGGACTCAAGGATTTTTAGAGGTCTTTTCCAGCCTTGATGATTCTATGATGGTGGGAGTCAAGAACCATGCAGACTAACTGGAGTTCAACACCTACACTGCAGGACAGGGAAAGGAAACAATTCCTCATGGAAAAATGCAATGGGATTGCATGAAAATCACAGGAGCTGGTCTGCACCAGCCTTAGCTGCATTTTTAGATAGATGACAATAAATCCTTACTATTCACACTGAAAACTGGTCTACACTAAAGCAACTTGCAGGTTTCCCATGTAAGAGCCAAGCAGCAGCTTAGCTCTGCCCAGGAAGGCACAGCCACTGCCAGCTGTGTGAGAGTGCAGAGCCACCAGGGCAGTGTCCAAGTGATAATGAAACCTCAGTAAGAAAGCTGGAGTTAAACCCTGCAGTTTGTAACTCAAGATTCCTCCCCTCAGTACCTTTCTATCAGCTTCTCCATCATTTAGAGTTTAAATTCAAGCTTCTAACCCTGAGCTCAGTACTGTGAGAGCAGTTCAGGAGAGCTGGACCTTCCCTTCTCACCCCGGCCCCTGCCACCCCAGAAACACCATAACCAAACCCCATAAAATAAACCTGGGAAGGAGTGTAAGTATTCAATCAGTGTAAATATCAATGCAGCAGGCACATAGAGCTCAATTTCAGCAACATCTCCTGTTAAATATCCTCGTGTTTGGTTCATCAGAATTACTGATAAATGCTGCAACTAAAAACCTAAACAGTTCTCAGCGGCCCCAGCAGCACTGCCCGGGTGTACCCAAGGCACGTCACACTGAGGTGGCAGAAAGTTATACAGTAAAGCATGGAACTGCTGTTTTCCTAAAAGACTAATATGAATTTGTCATTACTAAGAAGTTTTCCTCACACAAGCACTGCAAAGGACAGTAGCTGTGATGGCAAACCTGCCGTGCCGTGGAGGGTGAGGAGGGCACATGGTCCTGCACCCACATCCTGGGACTGATCCCAACACACAAACAGGCTCTGCTCTGTCCCCCTGCTTTGACAGCTCCCAGCTGCTAACCATGGCATGCTGCTTAGCTTAGTTTGTCTTAAATTCACCTCGTGGATGGCTGTACTCTGCTTTTGTGTAGGCTGATGATTTAGTGGTTGCCTGCTGGTATCAGAGAGAGAAGCATTTTTCCTTTCAGTGCTTGCTTTGTAAATCAATCATTAAATTATGTGCTACTTCATTCACATTTTTTGGGCCTCTATCTGCCGTAAGACACCTGCTGGGGTGACAACTGACAGAATATATGGAACCTGGGGGAAAGGATGAGGAAAGGCAGGAAGGAGGAGGACTCTGACTATCTTTGCACATGTGACCTGTTGGCAGAAAGGCTCAGGCAGTGGCACGTGGACGCTGCAGATTGAAGCCATTGAATTTTTTAGTAGCACAATACACTGCATAACTTTGCTGTTCCACCAGAACACAAGCACTTAAAGAGCAATCTTCAAAGCACTAAAATAAGATGTACCCAGCTGTGTTTCCATTCACATACATCAACAAGAAAACGTGTAATTTTTTTATACTAATTCCACAGAGAAATCAAAGAATAAGAAGCTATCAAATAATGGAATAAAATTCTACAAACACTAACTATCTAGAAAAATAAATCTAGTTTTATTAATCTGTATCATGGAAACATAAGTGATTTAAAGCATTTTTGCAACACCTTTCCAGTTTTATCTGTATCAGGTTATTTGGAGGAAATCACAATCTAATTGTCAAGATCAAAATATTCACAGTCTTCTCCACAAAACAACTAGTAAATATTTAAAAGCAATTTGGGAATGTTGACAGAGTTATTGACATTACATGCAAACAGGTACTGAAAACACATCTCCTTATATTTTATCTTTCTTTTGCAAGGCCTCATATTTTTTTTTTGCAGTAGTAACATACAAATTGCTTTCCTTGGAATTAGACTCAAGATTCCTGCAGATTCTTAAATGAGAAAACCTGGTATTGCCACTAACAGCAACACAAACAAAACACAACCACTCCTACTCCTGACAGCATTGAAACAAGGAGAGTGTAGTATCAGCATTAGAAGATGGATGAGTGAACCAGAGATGGGGAAAAAACAGATTACTGTGCAAGCAGAGTAATTTTGAAAGCTTTACTAAAGGATTGGGATCTGTACCCTTCAAAAGAAAACCAGAGAGCAAAAATCACTGTTCCCTGTCCTCGTTCTGTAAAGTTCTTTCTGTTGAGTTGTATGGGAAATAGAACAAAACTTTTCTTCCCTTCAGAACAGAGCATTAATGGAAAATATTTTTTTATTTTTACAGCTTCTTACACCATAGATTGCACTTTAACTCTATTTTTAAGGTGAATATCCTGCTAATGAAAGACACTGGACTGATGGCCCCAGAACGTGGTATTTGCCATTTATTCTCAGAACAGGAGTGGCACTGAAAGGTTCAAGTGTTTCAGCTCCACTCCTACTCTGAAGAAATTGCTCCTTTATCACTGTCTATACCTCAGCTAAAACAACAGTAAAAAATGACTTAACACTGGGTGTGGGCCAAGGGTTTCACACTTGATAGCCTGGCAGCAACCAGTGAATACACTTAAAGTCATGGGCTTTGTTCCCCTCCACAATCTATTTCTATTTCTCCTCTGCTCGGCTTGCAGAAGGAAAACAATGCAGAAATAGCTGCACTTCCCCAAGAAGCAGTGGTTCCCAGAAAACAGCCTCAAAAGCAACACCTTTCCCCACAGGGACACTAACTTGGGATCCTGAAATAAAACTGGACAGATAAGGTTGTGCTTGGAGAGCAAGTCCTGCATCCTGAAAGACCAGAGGAAGATCGTAATTGATATGGTAACACCCAAGGCTACAGCCCTCTCCTTGCTACCTGGGAAAAGCAAATGAGCTGGAGAACAAGTGGTTAGGTGGAGCAGGACAGTGAGGAAAGCACTCTGACACACAGACCCCCAAAGCTCAGCTGCTTTTCATATTAAGTTTTAACAGAATATCAGAACTCAAGTAGTATACCGATATTCTTCATTAAAATAACTGCAACATGTTAGCTATTCACAAGTAAAGGTGTCAAGATGTTAGCTAGAACAGATTATTTTGCCTACTGCAAGGGAAAACAATGTTAAAAAATTGCTCCAAATGTGATGTGAAGATGTAGGATTCTTTCCAAAGCCGGTGTAGTCCAGCTGGTGTTATTATTCTAACACTTGGTGAGGAAGTCACTTCATTATCAACACACACAAACACTCACACACACAGATCTTTCCTCCTGACTACCTGGAAATAGGCAGGAATTGCATATCATGCTTTGCTGTCTCAATAGGTGTGAACTGTCTATCACACTTTGCCACCCTGTGCTATGATTTCTTTCTGAAACCCAATGCTCTGCCTTACTTCTAGCTATTATGCTACTTTTAAATACCAGAAGATAGAGCCTGATACTACTCAAAAGACACTCAAAACCAGCAGAGACCCAAGATCTATTTTTTACAGTAATGAAAAATATATACATTACTGAAACTCAATTTAGCCATCTGGAATGTAGGAATAATAACATTTACTTTCTCCACAGTAAAGTGCTTATAAGCTAAATTAGCATTAACTATTATTCATCTCAGTTCTGCAAAACAGTGAATCATAGCCTTAACTTCAAGCACTATTTTTTAAAAATGAGTAATTTCAATGAGCAGAAAATAAAACTTTTGTCTTTCTTTTCAAGTCCTCCAACTATCATTATTTACCAGATGCTAATTTAGCCTATTTACAGAAAAAAATCAAGTTATTTTTTGGCTCCTCTGTGCTAGAATTAATCAGAAGCAGCATGACCCCATGTTTAATTTCAATCACAGCAGCTATTGCTTTACAAATAAATAAAACTTACAAAATTTTTTTCCTGCTCCTAAACCAGATGTTATTTTTTTTCTTAAGGAAAATAAAATTTACAATACTGGCGTCTACACAAACTTTTGTTTCATTATGAGAGCACCAGAGAATATGGGTTTTCCTTGAATAAATCCAACAGTATAAATAAAGCTGCATTTTCTTGAAAGACATCAGCTGCAAGAGCTGGGTTATCTAGAAGATGTCCAGAATATCAAGAATTAAAACATGCATAAGGAAATATAAGCTGGGGAGGAGAGGAAGGAAAAAACCAAAAAAACCTTTATGATGAAAAGAAATGTATCAACCCTGACTTTAACAAGAGAGGCAACTGCTACGAGGTGGTACACAGAACTCCTTTTGTAGAGCTGGGACTCAGCTTATTTCAGTTTAAGTTGAAAAAGCTGGTTATCAATTTCCTAGCTAGATTTAGTGAGAGGACAGCAGAATTTCGCCCCATCTGTTAGTCCTTGGCTGGGACACCAGTGCTATTTGTTTTCCTAGCATGGCATCCCAGCCCATACAACAGATTGATGTTGCCAGAGAGACACTGTGAAGTGGCGCCTGCTCTGCTGCCAAGGGCAGGGAAGAAACGGATGGTCACATCCAGATGATCTTACATTAAGAGAGGGGGAAGTGAAAAATCTGCACTGCCTCCCTGCCTTCCCCCAGCCCTGGCTCACAGGAGACTGCATCTGACCTTCAGCCAGCAAGACAGAGAGCAAACTTTACTTCAGCACTTTAGAGGTGTCCAGGAACACTTTCAGCTCAAGTTTTTCCCAGCCATGGGCTGGGTTTAAAACCACGGTGTCAGGGTGAGAGTTAAAGGGATTTTCCCCAGCTTCACAGCTGGGACAACCCGCTTTGTCCTAAATGTCTTGTGCCTAAAGACTTTCCCAGTGTCCTCTTTCACAAAAAGCTGCACGGGGAAGGGCAGTTCCAGCAGACCCAGCTGATCTGTACACCTGTTGGCACAGTCTAGATTTAGTGTTCAGTGATCCTTACTATATATAATATACTAAATATATATATATATAACCAGTATACAGTGTATATATATACACACAATATATACTATATATAGTGTATATATATATAATATACAGTATACTGAATATATAATTAACTATAATAAAACTTATACAAAACACTGACCTGACCCTGAAGCTATGACAGGTCTAAGGCACATTTCTCCTTAAAAAAGAGTACAATTTTATAATTCATTACAAGTATTGGTGGCCAGTATGTCCTGGATTCCTCCAAAATATAAACTACTTCAATATACTGTAAATTGCACCAAAGAAAATAAAACTATTTCCAGTTACTGCCTCATCTATTTTTGTAAACTTCTCCCCTGCTGCAGAAAAGTCTACACAAACTATGATCAATTTTCCCATTCCTGACTTTACTTACATGTGCATTTCCAACAAACTTCAGAACAGTACACATGGAATATTTTCAAGAACGGGCCTAGGGTAAAATTCTGAAAAATACATAAAATAATCAAGCTAAAAAATAGGGGAAATATTTTCATAGTTTCTGTCAGTTTATAGTAATATTATTTAGTTTTAGTATAGCACAAAATATTATCTACATAGGATGTAAGTGCATCTAGTAGCCGACAACAAAAAGCAGATGAAAGAAATCAGTAAAATATTCAGAGAAATCAGTTCAATTTGTCGATATCACACACACATAAACACAAACAATACATAAACTAGAGACATGTAAAATATAATTCTGCCTACTACAAATTTGGCCTTTTCATAATCTGCAGCCCAAGCTGTATTGCAAGCTTGCCATTTCAATCCAGACCTTTGACTTCCACAAAAAGGCTTTAGGGAAAAACTGTTTACATTTAGAAAACGCTTTAAAAGGTAAAACTATCATGGAATAATATTATCTTTATCTTAGCAGACTAGTCAGAGAGTTCAAACTGAAATGGCATTTCATATTAAGCAATAATGTCTCTATTTGTAAATGGCACGTGGGGCATTTATATTACTGAAAACCAGGGATTAATGATTGCAGATTTCCAGTTCTTGGGTTGACAGAGGGGATATTTTCATGGAGGTGACCCACACGGGTTTCAGAGGAATCTCCCAACCCACAGCTGGCACTGACAAATAGTGTGACTTATTAAAGACTGAACACACACTGCATAGTGCATGTTGACATAAATTGTATTTAACAGAGGATATCCCAGCAGAGGAAGGTAGGAAGAAGCCCCACAGCCTTACAGTCACTTTAAGTGAGGAGAAAGCAACTAGGATTTGTATTTTCCTTCAGCCAAGAAAAGACATGATTGTTTAAATTTTCAGACAAGGGAAACAAAAGATTCACTGTTATTTTCCCTGCAACTGTATGCCTTCACCTTTACCTACAAGTACCCGTATTCCTAACCACTGGAATTGTGACCAGCTGAGCAGTGACTGCTGAAAACAACTGACTTGCTTTCAAAGCCTTTCTCCTGCCCTCTGATCAGTAACTCTTTCTAATGAAAATTTTCACAAGCAAAGTAAAAGACAGAATTGCTGCCACCTTGGTATCCGAGGCCTGTTTTGCCTTGCAAGAAATAACAAAAGTATTATGACTCTGAAAATAAAGATTTGGGGTCACACAGTAAAGCTGAGTACAAAAATTTGCAAATTTTTGCTAAAAACATCCACACAGACACTTACTGGTAACCTGCTGCATTCAGTAATTTACCCAAGTGTGAACCCCCTGAACACTGAACTAAGGAAACTGCTTTGTACAACTATAAAAAAAAAAAATATTGACGATTCCAGAGTCATGACTACACTAAAGAAAAAGCAAGGTGTGCAGTATATGCAGCCATTACCTCTTCTGTAAACTGCTCTGGGATTGTTGGTGTAGGCAGGTTGCAGCCCTCAGCAGAAACTCTTAATGGAGAGCATTTAAAGCAAAATCTGCTCCGAGTATGTAAGGGATAGCTTACAGCTGAAGAATAGGAATGTGTTAAGAGAACTGCAGGTCCTAAGCTTTGTGCCCTGAGCTCTGGGTTGGACCTCTCTATTAAGAAGAGCTAAGATCTGCGCTCAGAATAAGGCTCCCTACTCAAAAGGTAAAAAATGGGATGGATTTTATGAAGTCAGCCCAAGGCCCTGTGCTGCCCAATCCCTGGGAAGTGAAGGAGCACACACTGGTCTCAGGTACCAGGCAAAGGCATCTGCTGCGCAAACTGGCAATCCAAGGTCCTGGCCCCAGAGCTGCCTTAAGGTTGGCAGGGAAAGATTTGTAGCACAATTCACAACCTGCAGTTGATGTTTTTCCTGTGACTCTGGGGCCCTCGAGTGCCAGGATAAGCCAAGGGACTGCATGGATTGCTCTAGGAGGCTGAACCCCTCAGCTGTGCTGTACTGAGAACTACTCACAGCAAAGCACCACCACTCTGCTAAAGCAGCTACTACAAGGTTTCCTACTTAAGACTTGGGTTGAAATGCAGGTTGGGATGCTAATAGCTTTGAACCTGTATCCAGGAATTCCAAATTCATTGAAACAGTGAATTCCATACTAAATATCCTCAAATCATGGAAACTGCAGGCAAATCGTACATTTTCAAAAACACACATAGCCAAAGGAAAAAACCCCTCCCATTCCTAAGGAACCTATTGTGTATCTGGTACTCTAGGAGTGCCAAATCAATGTTAAGCAAATTGCACTGTGTTTAAAAGCCTTTTTCTGTTCTAGCTGTTTACAGTTTTCTACTGGTAAATATGGAAAAAAAGATGAGTGATTTATGAATGCTCATTTTAAAAAGTCAAACAACATATTAAAACAATGCTTCATAGCACAGGGAAATGGAGTTAAGCACACCACTTCCACAGTGATTTTATAAAAAGGAAATGCATAGATTTTTGACAGGAAAAAAAAATCTGAAGATAAAGAGAAGTGTGTGTATTAAATGTTGTTAAACCTTTATTTGGCCTAAAGCAAAAGATAAAACTCATTCTGTCAGAGATCTATAAGAAAAAAAATGTAAAGAGATGAAAATCACTGCGTTTCAACCTCAGTAATTTCCCTTTCCAAATACTTCAGGATGAGATTGAGTGAAGCCCTCTACCCAGCTACATCCTGTAAACCACTACTATTTCCAGTGTCTCTGTTATTATGAGGGTGGGCAGTGCTGATCAAAACGACAGAAAACCAATCAAGGAGCAAGATGCCTCCTGCTGTTTTACTGAAGGTCTCTAAATCCACTGCTCCCAGCAACAGGCACCCCTCAGGCCTAATGGGTGGCAGCTGCCCACGGCTGCTCAGGTAATTGCCCTGACCCGGCTTGTGCAAGCAAATAACGAGCCCCTGAATTGACTAAGGAGTGTCAGAACAACACAGAAAAAATTGGCTGACGGAGCACACCAGCAGCTGCAGGAGCATCCTCAGGTGGTGCTCAAGGAGAATGTATATTTTAATTTGTGGCCCATTTGCTGCAAAAGGACACAAGTTTAAGACATGCCATGGAGGACAACATGGCAATCCAAGCCAAGAATGGGAAAACAACTTTTCTGTATTTCTGAGAACAAATAGCTGTCTCTACCATCACATCATTGTTTTACTATTACCAGCTAATACAACAGCAGACAGAAAGTGCAGCTGCGGTCCACAGAATATTTGGCATTTCTGGCCCAAGCATAATCCCTCATGTAATGAAAAACCTATTTCTATTTCTGCATCCTCGCTACTCTTCATACTGAAGAGCCTTGCGTCTGTCTCCCATTTATTGAAGCTTATTCTTCATCTAGACAGCCAGAGCTGGTTTGTATTAGAAATTAGGTTTTAAATCACTATTTTTCTATTATTTGTTTTAGGATTTTCAGGAAGCCTCCAGAGGTGCAGAAAAATTCTTCCTGTTGGAAAAGACCCTAATACTCTTCAAGAAACAAGCTCCAAATCCCTAAACATTTATTTAAGAACTTTGATGTTTTTAAGGTTTAGATTCTGGCTATAAGGACAATAACATTAGAAGAGAGTTAAAATGACAAAAATGTTTTAAAAAAGAGAAAGTTAAAACTCCCCCTGCAAGAGTAAGACTAATCAGATCCCCGAGCTTTTCTTAATGAGCAGACTCCATTATGGGCTCTCCTTTTGCTTTTCTCATGTGGTTGGAGTTTTGCATTTCAGTGATTAATGGAGTCTCAAGATGAAGAAGGGGATATACATAAAGAAAGAAACAACAGGTGAAATAAATTTTTGGCTCAATAAATCTTATGGGCTTAAATTGCATTTCTTTTCTCTTGATGCTCTCTGCTACCTTGTGGCCACTTTTAACACAATTCTGTATTTTCAGGTCCCAGCTCTGCACCACGTTCTGACAAATGGACACAGGTTGTGACTTAGAAAAGCCCCTGGATGCTACAGGCACACTAACCTATTACTGGGAATACATGGGATCATGGTGCATTGCCCATCTCTGGTAACTGTTACTGTGCCTGCTGTGAAATTGTTTAATTTCTCTTTCAGTTCAAGGTTATTTTGCATTTTGTTATTTTGCAGACCAACAGAGATGCCACAAGTTCATTTCTACTCCTCATATTACCTTGGGACACTTGCTATGTACTCCTGACATTTTTCCAGCATCCACTAATTTTCTCGGCATATCAAGAACTATTTACCTCTCTTTTAAAGTTTTTAATAACTGAACACAGAAATCCTCTAGTGACAGTACAGCCTGGCAGAAGGAGTATCACTTTCCTTCTGCAGAAGAAAACACAACCCTCACAACTCCATTTCCAACTGTCAGGAGCAAAACCTGGGTTTGCTGACAAACCACCTGCCTTGGATCAAACTGTCTCCCCTAGAATTACACAGAGGTTTCATGGGTTCCATATTTAGGAGGCAAAGCTGTAGGACATGGTTCCTAATTGAAAATGGAAAATTTGGAATTCTGTTCTTCTGACTGCACAGAATTATTTCACCTACACTGCCAAATCTCTTGATAGTAGTGGGATGGTTTGGGACTTGCTGTTGCTACAATTGCACCAAAGTCAGTTTATGTCAAATTGGGATCCTGAGGACCGGCAGTAGATGCCTGTCAACATGGACAGAGCCTTCTGACCCTCTCCTGCATCCCTGTGTAATTCTTCATCCTCTGAGCCCTACATTAGCTCTATCCAGTCACCTGCATCTTGCAGAAAGTAAGAAGTCTCTTGCAGGAGAAACAAGTAAACTGAAAGCAGAAGATGCAAATAGATAGAAAATGCACTATTCTTGCAGTTCTGTGGTTCGTATTATGCTCATATTTAAATGAAGCAACTGTTAATACACAGAGACAAGCATCACATATGCAATAGAGTGACCTTTCCAAGGATCTTGTCTAATCCAGGTTGATTCCTGCAAGGCAAATAATGTACCACAGACACAGAGTACACCTTCTTATCCAGCCAGTGGGGAACCTAGTCTGCCACACTGGCGTCAGTATGTGAAAACATCTTCTGTTCTGTGACTTCTCTCAGAAAGTATTTAGTAAGAAAAATGTTGGAGGGAATCAGCTGATCAACCAACCAGCAAATTAAAAAAAAAAAAAAAGCCTTAAAATTAAATTAACTGCAGCATTGTTATGCATTATGCATTATGTATATTACCTTTTAAAAATTAAACATGACACAGAGGGATAAATCTGGACATCTCAGAGAAGAAAACAAACTAAAGCCAGAGCATATTTACAGTTTTAGGTAAGGTTCTGTAAGACCAACATTAGAGAATGAAAATCCTTTTCCATTCAGAAACTACATTAATACAAATGCTTGCTTTTCTAGTAATTATTTAGTAATAGCCAAGATAAAGACATTCATATCGTCTCATAATTACACAGTGGGGCTCAATAGTGATTCTCTCATTATCAAATCTGCTCAACATACAAGTCAAAACATGATTTTTCTAACCAACTACATTCTTCATTTTGGCATTGTAATTCAAGTTTCTTATGTCAGAAATGATTATGAGAAATTAAGTAAGAGATAATTAGCTGAATATAAAGAAAGTATACGTGCATCAGTCCAAAAAGGAGCCTCTCCTTTCTACTCCTATTGCTCTAATAAATAAAACAGGCTTTGGCTCTTCTGTACCAATCATGGTCAAATTCTGTTCTGGAAAACAGACATTCATTCACACTCAGGGAAAGGACTACATGTCTCAGAGCTTAGCACTCATCATTACTCATGCAGAAATGCCTCAGATCACTAGAAATGGGAATAACTCCTTGCAGTGGTACAAACTGGGGACTGCCAGGCTGGGGAGCAGCTCTGTGTGAAAAGCCCTGGGGTCCCCTTGGACGAACAGGAGCCAGGAATGTGCCCTGGCAGCAGCTCCCTGGGCTGTAGGAACAGAAGCATGGCCAGGAGACTTGGGGAGATGATTCTCCCATCTGCTCAGCCCTCATTATTCTGCTTCTAGAACAACTGCATCCAGTTTGTGGCCTTCCAACACAACAAGGACATCAATAAACCAGAGCAAGTCCAGGGAATGTCTCCACAATGGTTGCGGGCTGGAGCACTGGCTGTGGGAGGAGGGGCTGAGGGAGCTGGGTATATCCAGCCTGGGGGAGCCTGGGGGAGCATCAAAGCAGCTTGTTGATACCTGCAGGTCATCAAGAAGATAAAGCCAGGTGTAATCTCTGTCCCTAGAGGTCTTCAAGAGCAGAGTGGACATCAGAGATGACCCAGCTTTGAGCACAAGACTGGACAAGAGACATCCAGAAGTCCCTTTCTAGCTGAATTACCCGATAACCTTTTAAACCTAAATCTTGAGTGCAAAATTTGTCCCAGGGATCAGATAGGCTGTCATGGAATATGTCATTTTTCCTGCTTATAACAATACCATCACGTGAAGGATTAATAACCAGGCACAGCATCACATGAATATGGTGTGTTAAGTGTTCAAACTCACTGACCTTGGCAAGTCAATGACTTTATTACTGGACATATAGAATATATAAGATGGCTGGGAGTAGTGACATGAGACGGCAGGTCAAAGTGTCATGCAACAAGACTACATGAAATTAAAGCCTGAAGAAGCAAAGGCTGAAATGAACCTGAAAACTATTTCTTAAACAGTTTTTAAAATACTGAGAGGAGATAATTTCATCCCATTATATTATATGGCGAGTAAATTTTTCTGTCAGTTCATAGTAATGTGTCATTTCTCTTGCCACTGTTCAACTTCCTTTGCTCCATAATTTCTGTACTCTATTACCCTATCTTATTATTTTCACAAATTGAATTTAATTCCAATTTTTTATTTTGTCTTCTCTCAAGTTCCTTGAATATTCCTTGAATAGTCTCTTGTCTCCTCCGTATATTTAAGTATTTTCTGTGGGGTTTTTTCCATGGCATTCATAATGCTGTTGTAAGAGTTACATCAGCCACTTACAAAATCCATGTGACATCTTTCAATCTGCTATTACCCCATAGAGCAATGGATATATTTCTAAAAGCAAACATGTACTTCTGCACCTAAATGAATAAAATCCATAAGCACACTAAGTGCAAAACAACACAATGAGTCAACACAGAAACAGAGCAACAAATAATCAATATAAATGAATCCATAAATGATCAACTGGTGATCTCAATCTAAATAACTGCTAAGAAAGCAACGTTTACTTAGGAAGAAATGAGACATTTTACTCTGATATTGAACATTGACTTTTTGGAGAGAACGAGCACAGGTTTATTTGATAGTTTTCTTTGACTTGGCATTATATGAGCAAAATTTAATCTTCAATATCCTTTATGCTTACCCTTCCCCTGAAAAATCGCCTCATCTCAGCTTGTTGAGCTAGGTTATAAAGCATGTCTCACTAAAATATCTCAATGCTTTTTCATAATTTTTGCCTCTGAACTTCCTGCAAGACTCGTTTTGCATCTACTTATCTCTGCTATCTCTTTGCCCCGACAAGACTTCATACCTGTGCTTCTGGGATTAAATCCTAGACTACTAAAAAACAAATCAGTAATATTCAGTATTTGCATTGATGGAAGTGACAATGGGCTCTGTCACACAGACATCATGAAACCCAGCCCTTTCTAGTTTGTGCATGGTAGGATGCCAGGGTGTGTGAAGCAAAGCTTCTACTTCACATTTGAGAGAAGAAAAAAGAAACCATCTCTGAGGGAGCCGTTCTTGCAGCTTGGACTAGAAAAAGCAGAAACCTCTACTGTATAAATAATAATTGTACTATTAACTAGTAATTGTAAACACCATCTCTCTAAGAGCAGGAGGAGTGCCAGCACGGGTGTAAAATGTTGTCTCAGACCCACCCTAGACTGTGCTGTGCAATATGCATTAACAAACCAACAGGGGCTCTGAAAGCACACACCCCATAACACAAAAAGGAATATGTGCTATGATCCCTGTCTCCTGTCTCTCGCCAAGGTTTCAGAGTATGTTTGACCTGGTTGCTGAGCAGGAAGGGTTTTCAGTTTCAAGAGCTAAGCACATGGTAGCACTCTGTGAGTTATGGCAACATTAGTCTCACTCTAGTTTCAAGTGCTGAGGTTTACTGTACGAAAATCTGTGACAAAGAACTGAACAGGCTGCAAGACTGCCCCTTCACACTGAAATCCTCCAACTTCCACTACGCCCGAGACCTCTGCTAGGCAAAACAGTAGGTACATTGGCTTTTTTTGGAACAAATCTGTAGATCAAGCTTTTATTTTTGACTCAGGAAAAGCCCAGAGAAACTATACCCAAGTAATTTCACATCCAAGTCCTCCTGTTCTTTGTGGCATTAAACATATAGAGCAGCTGGACCATCTTGTCTCTCGGAAAACTGTCTCCTTCACCTAATGAATCTCTCACACCTCTGGACTGTGGAATAGGGACACTTCCTAGGCTAGAAAGCCACATCTAAATTTCCTGGAGGAAGGCACCATGATTCCCAGCACTAGCACATAGTTTTCTTACAAAATGGGGCCGGATGCTTTTCCCTAAAAGGCTCCAAAACCTCTCTTTTCAGAGGCAGCATCAGACAAGCTTATTGAGCTACTATTATGCTTTTCTCTCTCAGATTGACTGATAGCAGTCAATAAGAATCACTGAATGTGTGACATTTAGAATATGACAGGCATATTCTGAAATTTAATTATTGCCCCTAAGTGACACCTATTTTCAATGCAAATTTAAGAACAGAACCTTCTGTCATCAGCTAATCTTGCAAGATGCAGTACTCCCTCGGTTTACATTGATTTCAAGTGAATCTGATCGTAGTGATTGGCAGCCAGATGCCCTCTGCCTCTCTGAGGTTCCAGCTTTGCATGATTTTCCCTTTTTCAGTCTTGCTTTCCAAAATGTCTAGCATATTTGATTTCAGTCAAATCTGGACAAGACAAAGTCAGTGGTTTTCTGACTCCACAAGTGAAAAACAAATGAAACATAAGAAATCAAATCAAACTTAAGTTCTTGTTTGTCAAAAACTACTCAGAGAGAGAGAAAAAAATAACCCATGGATACATAAGACAGCCACTTCAGCAACCTGTTGTGATGAATCCTCATCTATGGAACCAGAGTAAGAAAGACAACTGGACTTATGAGTGAAAGAACTTACAAAGAGGAACGAACAAACTTCATCCAAG
>JAWWLV010000030.1:4449281-4557531 GCA_035041135.1 Platyrinchus mystaceus
TACGAGAGGAATAACTACATAAATTAACCGTTTATTTCCCTGTATGTCTTATGTTCTGTGCACAGCTATTTTTCAGGTTTTAATTTCAAATATACATATATATATATATATATAGGGAACAAAAAGAAAAAAGACATTTTCATTTGCTTAATTCACTGCCAGACCCTTTGGCAATTCAGTCCTTTCTATGGCACTGAAGTGAATATATTATTTCAAGTTTATGCAGAAACCTGAAATTTATCTTAAACCTCTTGTGTCTTTAAGGTCAAATAACACTGAGGAATAAATGACTAATAATGTTTTCATGTGTAACTTAGGCACTAAAGATGTAGTGTAAGCATGCTGCTCTCATAATCTCTGTAATTTTCCTTTTACTTTTCCTGTATCTTCAAAGTGATTGTAGATAAAATAACATCAATACTCTAAAAGTTACAGTATGAGTATCAAGTCATTCTTTTCAAGTGAAACATCTTTAAACCTATTGCAGCTCTTAATTTCTACAGGAAATAACAGTTTGGGGTTCCCCCCCCCGAAAGTCTAAATACTTTAAATTACCATATTTTAAACATCTGACATGTTGATGGTCAGATGTTCTTTGATGCTCAAAGATAGATTGGCAGAAATCAGAGCAGTGTAAAGGCTTAAAAAAATGTGGTATTTACGTTTGGCAGCAATTACTTTGTGAAAAATACAAGGTGACTTTTTCTGCTCCTTCTTTCTTCCTTTTTATATTTTTCCCCTCCGAGTTTGGCATGAATCAAAAGAGCTAAAAACTAATTTAACATGACAAATGCTTTCATCACTCCCTTAACCTCTGAAGTGAACACTCTGACAAAGACAATATGTGTGGTATATGCTTTCCTTTTGACACTTTATAAATTACTTTCTTGTAACTGGGTTTTACCACCAGCCCAATATCTTCAGGATGTCCTAATTTGAATGGCTGCTTCTACATTCTTCATATGTCACCCCTGGATAATAGGAATAACTCCTGGGCTTTGTGAAATGGCACAAGTCTCAGAGAGGATTGTGGAACAATTTTATTTCCATCCTGCATGCTGGAATTTACCAAAAAGGTTGTGCAATTCTAGCAACTAATACTCTGAATTTCACTCACATCTGACTACTGAAGAAACAGGGAGAAGTGATAAACCTACCTTTAAATACACAGATAACTTGTGTATACCATGTAAAGGGAAAGTTAACTAAAGTGGTTTTACTCCTATTCTCTGCTATTAAAAGCAGTATAACAGTCAACCATAGAGACATGTTAATATGCTTTTTTTTTTTTCCTCTGTCCATTCCTTTTACTAAAAAAACCCCAAAGTCCCTTGATTTATTTTCAGCCTGGTAAATCTGATCTGTGTCAAATTTCTGCAGAAACCCTGCCAGTGTAAAGGAATTCAAATACAGAACAATATGTCTAAGATGGCAAAACACACACAGAACCAAGGATATTCTGCACAAACAGATGCCTTCTGACAGAGAACCAGTGCAACTTGCAGGAATTTTTCCCAGACATCAGTCAGGATAGTTTTCAAAGAAAGATTTAGGAAAACCCAGATAACAGTGCTGCTGACTGGCCTATAAAGCAAGAATCTATCTAAATAGCTAAACTTCAATGACAATATTATGATCTAAACAATCAATCTATATGTATCTTAAAAAAGAAAAATAAAACCCAAAGTTACCTTCTAACAAGGCATATTGCCATTATTTTGACACATATTTACTTCTTAAAATCTCAGTAGTATCTTTATTTAACATCAATTATGTAGTGCAGAGAGAAGTTCCAAAGGTTATTTACACACTATGAATTTATTTTGAAAGCTTTAAACATACAGCCTTTTAATTTCATTCATTGTACTTTTACTTGTGTGTTAGTAGAAAGGCAATAAGAATACCTCATGTTTTTGTCAATATTTATTACTTTCTGTTACAAGATTTTTTTTTTTTGCTTCTCTCTTTAAATCACCCTCATCAGGAATTTTTTCATGCCCCCCATCATCTTAGGCAGCCCTCTGAAAGTCCCATGTTTAAACGTGAAGACATCACCTTTTCAATGACTTATCCATATCAAGTATCCCATTTTTTTTATGACAGTACAATCCATTTTTAAATCCTGAAGCCTATGAGAACTTCAAAGTACTCTTTCAAAATAATTACCTCCTATTTGCCATCATTGCCTTTTTCATTTGGTCCTGTAACAGTCTTGACTAGCATTGATACCCAAGGAGCAGAACCATCTGCTGCAAACTTTGATGACTTTTTCCACACCTATTCTTTGGGGTAATGTAACCCCAGTGATACAACCTCTGCTATGGTGGAGAGCAAGAAATTTTCTTTGTGGACACGT
This sequence comes from Platyrinchus mystaceus, assembly GCA_035041135.1. Taxonomy (NCBI): domain Eukaryota; kingdom Metazoa; phylum Chordata; class Aves; order Passeriformes; family Tyrannidae; genus Platyrinchus; species Platyrinchus mystaceus. The sequence continues at coordinate 4,451,638 of JAWWLV010000030.1, forward strand.
ACAGCAGAAAAACATTACCAGCACCTTTAATGCCTCTCCTTTTTTCCAATAAGGAGATGACTTAGCACCTTAAGTCATACTGCTGGAGGACAGCAAGGATTACTTTATAGCTGATGGTCTTACACCTGCTCTTTGTCACGTGGAATGAATTGCATAAGTTTTTGCTAAGAGAGAGGGAATTAATTTAATAAATGGCCTAACTAAAGCACGTCCCTTTTGCCTAAGGCTATGCAACCGCTTTTTTGGTGTTTTTCTTTTCTCTTTTTTCCATCACTTTAAATTATGATCACGGTGGATCCATCAAATTTATTCAGAGGATTAATTTCAGCTATTTTCTGGTTTTGACATATACTTATTCTTTCCTGTGTATGGCATGAAGCTTGTCAGGTAACTTCTCATTATTTAATCCTTGAGCCAACACTCTCCTCCTAATCCCTGCTTTGTTGTGTTCACTACCAACTCTATTGTGCTCATCATTCTTTCAACAGAAGACCTCAAAAACTTCTGTCAAAATGGATCACTTATGTCATTACCTGAACTGATACATCATTCATCAATTATTCAGAGTCAATATAGTGCTGTACATTCTCTCTTGTCTTATATATGAAAGTGTATAAAGCAATAACCATGTTGAAAAGCTTTGATTTGGATTACAGTAACCTAAATACCAAGGAAAAATACATTTCATAATCCATCACTTCAAAGTTATGCACATGATTAAAATGTTCAACTTGCAGTATATCATTTCCCATGTGCATAATCACTCAAAGAGGGAGCTGTTGTATGATAACTGTCAAGCTCAATGAATCATGTGCTTTCCAATCTTTTCATTTATATATCAAACTAAGCTTGTTATTCTTCTGAGGCTTTCTACAGAAGAAATACAGGAAGATGATCAGCCCTGTAGTACTGAGTATGTTGGGATCTAGGCCTGGACTAAACAGGCAGCAGCAATAAAACAGTCAGCTCTTACTACTGTGTATATTAATTACACATAGAAGATCATTAGTATGAAAAATGGGGTTTTCTAAGAAAACAGTGTCTATCCTGAAGAGTCAGATTATATGGGATCAAAAAAAAAAAGAAAAGAAAAAGAACAGAGAGAAAATTCAGTACATCTTTATAGGTCTTTTGAGTGCTGTATATGAGTATAGTTTCAGAGATGAAATAAAACCCACACACAATAGGTCTGGAAAGTATTAATAGAAAATATTGTCAAGCTACTGTAATTTTGCCATTGACTCAGAGAAGAAAGTTTGTACAGCACATCACAGTCATCAGTGTATTGTTGAAGGCACTGGAAAAGGTACAAAATACACAGACAGTTTGTGTAGACACTTAGAAAAACCTCTACAGCAGAGAATGAGGGGGATGCTAGGGGAGGAAAAAAAAGCAGTTAAATTAAAAAGCACAAAATATCAGAAGCATGTTAAAAAAAAAAAAACTACTCCTCAAAAAACCACAGAAAGAATTAGGACATGATACAGTCACTACTGATATATTAATCATGGGAAATAAGCACAACATTTAGAGTTTCTCAATTTTTCCATACAAAACTAAGGATGTGTGGAACACAGAAAATAACAGCACACAAAATGGAACTATCTAATGATTCAAATCTAAAACCCCAGGATTTAGGCACACAGACCAACATAGACAGAGAACTACTAATCAGAATGATTTTGTGGTTTTTATCTAAAGGCAGCACACGATGCTAATATTTGAATTCAAATGCCACCGGGTTATGTTACTTATGTTCATTGACTACAATGATGCTTTCCAAATATTTTTTAAATGTATGGTAGTACATCAACAAGTCATTAAATCACACTGCTTGGACCCTCTATGAGAGGTGCATATCTGACACCTAAAGTCAACACTGCACATTAAGAATCCTGAATGGAAGTGGAAGAATTCTTGTTTCCACTGCTCTTATGACAGTGAACTTGACTTGACCATTTTTTTTCCGCATTAATCACTATAAGGAATAATATTTTTTGCTCATTAAGAACACAAATTTGTGAAGCACATTAACCACCCTTTTACCTGCTGAACTTTCACTTGCTGACACAGCCATGGGATTTGACAGAGAAAACACAGCCTTACCTATGAAATACGCCAGCAGGATGGCAAGCAGGACTGCAGCAGCAATTGCAGACAAAGCAGCACATTTCCAGCTGCAATACTTGGAGGGTTTTTTCAGCTTGAATGCGTTCCTGGAGAATGTATTTCTAGGTAACAGCCTGGGAGGTGGAGTATAAACTGTTCCTGAGGTCAACGGGTAACCGGGGGAAGAGCTACTGAACAGCGGAGTAGTTCCTGAAGATGTCTTAAACAAGAAATGCCTGCAAAACATAAAATGGAACACAGTTGAAAATGGCAAGTCCTGTAGTTAAGAAAGAACATCTCCTACTCCTATTCCCTTCCAGGTGCCATAGCCTGTTGAATTTAACTAAAAAGGATTTTGTGTGAAGAAATAGAGACGAAAATTCTCATAGTCTTTTTGCTCTCAGAGCTTAACTACTGGTAGTAAAACACAGTGTCAGGATATCTTTCTTAATCCTTTCTGTAATTAGATGCAACTTGACCACATACTAGCTAAAACACAGCATGACCAGTGAAGTATCTGTGAGTTCCCTTTGAAATCCACCACCCAACAAACACTCTAGGAAAACATTATGAGTCTCATTTACACTCTTGGCAAAAGCCACCAGCAAAAACCACTAAGAACACACTGAGCAAAACCCATAGTCCTGTAAGAAAAGATCTGCCAGAATTAGAATTAACCATGATTTTTTTTTTTAACAGTACACAGATTTTGTTTGAACAACTAAGAAAATCACGTGACTGAGCAGAAAAAAAAGAGGACTCAACTACCCGTACATTTAAGAAGAAAATAAAGGACAGAATATACTCCCTAAAAAAAAAACCTCAGAAAATGCCGTCAACACATTCCAGACAGAGGAAATGGAGAAAGCAAACTATAAGACTGGTTTCTTCAGATTAACTTCTCACAGTCAGGCAGAACTAACTACAAGCACGTTCTCAGTAAAAAATAAAAAGAGAGGCACAGAATACGGGCAGTGGTCTTCAAGAAGGCCACTTGGTTTAAGACAGAAGAGTTCTGAAGATTTATTCCATTCCCTCTCCCTTCACAGCTCTGAAAAACAAGTGCTTCTTGGAATCAGACAGAACGAAGACACTCAGTAATCTCCAAACTCAAAATCACAGCCTAAAATAACCCAAGTCTTACTTCAAATGTAAAATATGTTTAAGATTTTTATTCAGATACAATCCAGTATGTCGCTCTCAAACCACCTGTTAGAGCTTTAAAATCCATGTCAGTCACTGTTTATTACAGCAACAATTTGGAAGTTTGAAGCTGAAATGTGTTTCCCAAGTACTTTTTCCAGCCCACCATCATGCATGTGCCTACTGTCAAGCATAGATTAGTGCAAGCTTATTTTACAGAATAGCAGAAGTGATTTTAAAGTATATTAAAGCATTTATTTTGAAATGAAACCCAGAGTATAATAAATTGTACAGAACTTGCATACAGGTAGAAGGCAGTAAAAGCAAGGCTGGCAATATTCCCATTTGAAGACAGCCTCCCAAAGTATGGTCTTTAATCAATTAATTAATAAAATCTATTAATGAACAAGAAAATAATTTAGTTTGACACTGCCTTTGATAATATTGATTTTTAAAATCCAAGTGACCTCGTACATCCCGTACAACAGTGACCTAAACCTAGTTTGTTTCAGCAAATATTTCAGTCACCAAAGACAGTGGTAGTATCCACCATCATAACTTTCTCCTTGTGCTTTGAAGACTTCAGACACATAAGTCTGCAATCAAACTCAGGCAGATTAATACTAACCAGTTACTTAATAGAAATATTGTCTTTTTTTCTTTTTTTAACAAATAAAGCTGCCCTTTTTTATTTTATCCCTGAGGTTCATGAGAGGTTAGAATTGCTTCTTTTCTGCATGTCATACATGATCTATGAGAAAACACAGTAAAAGCAAATGCCAAAAGGGTTTCCCCTCAAAATTACCCAGTCTTTTAAATTAAAAAACACACCTTCTAGTTACACAAAAGCAAGAAATAATGAAAGTCTGATTTCTTGAATACTTCATTTTAAATATTTCCTTACTTTGCAACACTTCAATTAAAATAACTGTTGGAAAAAGGATGTTATCATGCTGGTTGTGTTACAGTGGATCTATTGACTCTTCTGCTCCTTCTGCCTGGTTAAAACCTGACTAGCACCTGCTGGCAGAAGCAGGTTTGGTCCATTCTGCTTTGCTCTTCAGAGTTTGGAGCACAAAACCATTTCCATGACTAGACCTAGGGATTGAAGGGACGTGGAGCATGAGGAAGGAGGGAATGAGAGAAGAAGGAGAGACCTGATAAGACAAAGGCTTATGGATTTTATTCATTCAACCTCATCCAGGTTAAGACTGAGGCAGATGCAGACTAAGACCCCTTTGTCCTCCTGAATCCTCATAGCATGAGTGGTCTTTTCAGGTTGGGACCTCAGGGTCTACCACAGTTCTTATCCTTTTCCTGCCCAAAAGCAGATCTCACAGAATCAAACTGGAAATTGCTGTCCTTGGAACTGTCTTTATCTGAAATGTCAAGGTTTTTAAACCCAGGAATTTTATGTCCCCTTTAGCTGAGAAGGCAGCTACAGTACCAATGGAAATTTTAATATAAAGCATTGTTAAAGTAAACTCAGATATATAATGAAACTCTGCTCCCATTAAAACTGAATTAATGAATATCTAGATATGCTTTAATAGAACATGTCAATCATATACTGTTTCATGTGAGAAGACAAAAAAATGTAGAACAAAAAATAGTTCCACCATGATCCACATGGAGATACATAAAGTATATAATGAAAACCAAAACACTTATCCATACAAACATGATCTTTATGATACTGTTAAAACTAATCAGAATCTGGTAGAGCAGAAAAGGCTGACTGAAAAGGATACATGGAACATTGCCGTTCTCAAAGCAAAGAAGAAAAAAATGTCATTGGAAAAACCCTGAATTTTTTCATACCCCTGAGTCCTACCCATGTATTTTGAAAGTTCCCCGATGCCATATGAGGACTCCTGACAAAGTGGCAGCCATCAGAAGACAGAAAAGTATCTGAAAGTACATAAGTTCTGCCTTCAGAAGTTTGAAAAAGACATTTAACTAAAGATGTGTTAAATATCCACCAAGCCACTTTGGAAAACTGACACTGTGTCCCAAAGCCGGAGGCCAGATGAGCAGATATACCTTAAATTATAGCAAAGCAGAACAGAAACACTGAGAACACAACGGACAAAATACTTGGACCCCCGGAGTTTTAAATCTGGATTCAGCCACTAATGGAAATAAATTGACTTGTCTCAAATCTATCCCTAAACCCAATGATCTATAGCCATATATTTATGTGAGATTTGACATGCTCTGGTACAACCAATTGTCTGTGGGCTGAAGCTGCACAGAGAGAACATGAGCATTTATCAACATTAATTAGAGCCTCACAGCAGTAAGGCTGGGAGCATCGTACAACGTCTGCTTATGAAAAGAAATTATTTGATTTGTACCAGTTCACTTAATTTCAAATACATTCCACATAAGAATTAAAAAACTGTATTCTCTGTCTTACCTGTTCACCCATCAAATACGATTAAGAAAAACATATTTTCTGCCTCACAATTAGCATTAATAATTTGAATTAAACTGGGACTAATTCTCTATTTTGAAAACATGAGAGTAAATTTGCTAAGTCTCAGTGCAGTCTCCCTAATTTCTGCGGATCAATAAGACAATCCTATATTGAAAAAAATACAAAATATGATTGTCAGCATGCAATGATTTGGTAAATTAAGTGTCCTTGAAAAGCCCTGGAAGGAGCCTGGGTGCTGCTCATAGAACATAAGTGAAGCCTGCAGCTCGTTCCGTGGGCTCTGGGCAGCAGCGTGGGGGTCACACAGGGGCACCTCATCACCAACACCAGGAAAAAGGTGACATCTCTGAAAGTTGAGCTTGCAAGGGGACATTTGCCCACCCTTCTGTGCACTAATGGTAAATGGAAAAAGCTACATTTTGCTTTCTTCATTAATTCAGAGCTCGCTCTAGCATTTATTTTCCCACAGGTCAAAAGGACCTCTGGTGCTCAGGGAGAAGTGGTTTGACAAAGACTGTATTAACTTCCATATTCTTTGAGAGAACAATCATTTTTCCCCCCTCTCTTCTGGCCAGATTGTCATGGCAGCACACTGTAAGAATGAGTGGAGAGGAATAAAAAAAAGGGGGTTGTGATGAAAAACTGTAATAGAAAGGAAGAACAAGACACTTTCTAACATAAATTGCTTCTTTCCCTCCTCATACGATCCTAAAATTATTCTGCATTAAAAAAAAAAAAGACATACAGAGAACAATAATGCTTAAATTGTCTTTTTTACAGCTTTTATAGGGTTTCAATAATAATTAATAAATAGAAAAGCTACATGCCAAGAGAATAGAAACAGTTCAGTTTAGTTGTTCTAGGACTTAAAAAATACCTTCAAGCTGTGGTAAAATCACAGCTGTCTATTATTTTATTGGACATTTATTCTTAGAAGAAAAGAAACAATGGAATATAGAACATAACATGCTGGCTTTCATTGGGAGAAAAAAAAAATCTTCAGGCTTCAAAGTCCTCCAAAAAAATAGCCATGAGTCATTTTATGTCATTGGAAGCCTCAAAGTGGCTGCCAAATTCAGACAGTGAAGTTTTATGGCAGCTTTCTACCTTCCATACAAAAAGAAATCCAGACTAAAGAAAACTATATAAGTTGTTGTTATGCCTGTCATGCAAAAATGAACTCTGAGTGTAGACTGGTGCAAGCTTTGGTTACCTGTGTCTCAGTCTTTCTCCAAATGAGATTTAATTGCCTGTTCTTGCACAAAACATGGGTCTATCTGCCAGGTTTCCACAGTTGAGGGTTCTCTGGTGTGGTATAACTGCACCCTTTCTACTGCCCAGAACAGAGGGGCTTGGGTGTCCCCCCCAAAAGCTCTAAAGTTAGCAGTAAAGGCTAAAATGTGTTATCTTTATATATCTAAATTGTATAGTTACAAGGAATTGTCTCAATCATGTCAAATCTACAGATTAAACTCAGTAAGACAGATTTTTCAGTGGAAAGCTATTTAAAATACACACTTAAACCAACTGGCCATTTTATACACATTGTGCACCCCCACACCCAATTGCTTGTTGCAAACAGAGAACAGTCCTCACAACACACTATTTCAGTGATTTCCAGCCTGCTGCAGGTAATGGCACAGGAACTAAGGACACCCTATTAGGCACGGAAACAGTAATTCAGGATGAACACATCAGTATCAAGGAGACACTTCTACCCACTGTAACCTATCTCTGAACTTTGCAGCAGCCACCCAGCTCTCAGAACAGCTCCAATGCCAGCTCCTCAGCTCTTGAAAGGCTTAATTCCTTAAAGGCTGGGTTCTTCACATCCCCAGGCAAAGTGTTCTAAAACTTTGCAGAGTGCAAAGCAGTGTCACGGAGGCTGCCGTGAGCACCAGGCTGGTTCGTCACCACCACCCTCTAAAAAAGACACAGTTGGACACATGAAGCACAGTAATTGAACAATGCCTGACAGCAAGGCAGGGTGTTGGGCAAAAAGACAGGTGCCAACCTTTGGGCACCCTGACCCATCATATTATTAAACAAAACCAAACTGGCAATGTTCACAAGGGCAAAAACACCTGTACTGTACTACAGCGCCAGCTCTGTTCTGGGTACCTCTCTACAGGACAACCTGCTTTCATTTGGAAGATGGAGATACTGCTGGATACACTTTTATAACCTTCTATAACCCCCTGGAGCGTTCTCTGGGGGCTGTCCCCACTGTGTTCTGAGCCTGGCTCTGGTGTGTCCCCATGGCACAGCCCTGCTGTGACACAGAGCTGTGGCAGAGACTACAGAAAGGTACGGTGGAAAATACTGAGAGGGGAAGAACTGCTGAGATGGGGATTGTTAGCAGCTCAAGAATTTGAGAGGCAGAACACCAACATGGAAAGGCATAAGCTCTAGAAGGGGAAAACCAGGAAGGCTAGCAAGGATGCACTGGGTGGAACTGGTGGCACACGGCAGCTCAGCAGCCCTGGGGATCTACAGTGGCCACCCCTCACCTTCCTGACCTGTGTGGTCAAAAACTGCTGGTTAATGTCTAGTAAAGAGTAACAGGCACAGCTACAGACACAAAAAATAGCAGTGTCTTTCCATATGCACTTACCTGACAGTGGAGAAGGATTAATAATGCAGATATAGGAACATTTAGGCAGCTCTGCATCAGCTCAACTGTAGGAACTTTCACTTCTTTAAGCAGAAAACCTTGTGTCCTAAAGTTCTGAGTAGCGTGTTGAATAGTGTCAAGTGATGAAGTCCAGTAATGCCTATATTTGTTATTTCAGTAGGGAGCATTTTGCACTTTAATGGGTTTATTCAGTTTTAACTTTCTACATCAATTAATGAACATAATTTCAAAACACTTCTATTTTAAAAGGCATACATATAAGCTCTCCACTGTCTCTTAATTCAACTACTCACTTAAGAAGAAAAAAAGTACTAACAGTGTTATTTCAAGTCTATAAATAATAGCCTAGAATTATAAAAGAACTCTAAGAGAATTTTATCAGTCTATATGCAAATTTTAAAAAAGAGAACCCAAAATTTTAACTCTTTTTAAATAAAAAGTAACACCCTAAAGGTACCTCTGCCTCTTCTTGTATAGTCACTCACACTGCCTGTTCACTCTGCACGACCCAGAACTTAAAAATGCCAACCAACAAGATTGTGAAAACATGCAATTATCTGCAATCAGTAAAAACTTCTTTGAGCTTATGTGAACGTGAGTGGGAGTATATCTAGATGGATTTTGTGAATCATCATTATGTATCCTGCTTTTGTAGTGTTTTCCTTTCCTCTTTTTTCGGTGTCTACATTTGTTATGAAAACGATAACCCAGTAGCCTGCTAAAAATGACCTTTCTACAGTGCTTTTGGAATTCCTCCAAGTACACGGCCCAAATGTGCATCAAGTCCTTGGGGATGCTTTTGACTGTGCTTTCCTCGACTCTTTAAAATGCTTTTGATTTTTAAACAGGTTCAGAATCTATCCACATAGATCCCAGTTATTTGCCAAGTCCCCACAACCTTTCTGCAACCTTCACATGCAGGAGCCAGTGTTTGCCCCAGCCCTCAGTCTCGGAGGACTGACCTCCTGTAGCATTTGTGCCTGTAGTTGCACATTTTAAGTACATTTAGGTAAGAGAAAGCTACATAAGAAAGCAAAATTAGAGTGGGGACTTTGCTGTTCCAAGTAGTTGTTTGTTATGCCCGATATATCCTAGAAATTTGCATTAACAAAAGGAAAAGGAATTTTGTTTCACTCTTCTGTTCCAGAATATTTTGCATCATGTACAAAGTTATCAAAATATTGAGACACCACTGAAAATAGGCAGACAATTGCAGAGAGCAGCTGTAGCTTGGAACTTCGACACAGGCAGAAACTTCAAGTTGATATATTCAGTTCAGAAGTTCTGCAGCTGATCTTGACACCCAAACATGGGACAGCATGTGAGTGCAGTATTAACAACACTACAGACCATTCATTTCCTTCTTGAAAAAAATTAATACCCCTCCCCTTGCAGCATTAAATCCCTCTTCTTATGTGCTCTATTCCTGGCTTTTTTGCCACCATGCCATAGCCTGTGCACAGGCACTGTGTTCATTCCTTCCCTGGAAGGCTGCAGCTACAAAAACTCCGGGTGCAGACGTATCCCTCTTCTGATGCCCCACAATTACAAGTTCAAACACTGCCCTGGTGCAGACTGGGATATAGCTCATGTTGCTACTCCATCCATCAATTTCCCATTGCTGTTCTTAGGCTCACCCAGAGTGACTCTGTTGGGACTGGACTGGCAAAATAACAAATATAGCTTGAACCCCAGAAAAAGGCAAATATTTTTAAGAGCAACATGGGGGTTCTTCTAAGGGTCATTCTTTTCAAGTTAATTTTCAGATTGCTCAATCTTTAAACTGAACTTTGCTTAAATGATTCCAGATTTGGATCACTGCTCTTATACTACAGTCCACAAGATCTAAAGAAAGCAATAATCACCAGAATCAGTGACCATCATCCTTTCTCTTGAAACACAGGAGAAACATTAGGATGTAACAGTCTTCCTCAAAGCCTAGCAACAGATCCTTGTAAGCAAGCTCAAAGAAATTCTAGACATAAATAAAAAATTATCTTTACAAGATTTGGACTGAAAATATTTCAAATTATAAGACTAATTACGAGACTAAAGAATAAGACTGATTTCTATATAATTCTATTCTTTTTCCTCCTAGATTAAGTATTATTAATTACAATTGTACCAATTAATTTAGTATCAATATAAAGCATGGAAACAGGTATTAGTACATGAGGCAATCCCAAACATCTGTCCATAAAAGCTCCTCTGTTCTCCTCCCTCACCGGTCATTCCGTTTTGACCAGTGCCTGTGTGAGGTTCCTGCCCCAGAGGACTCCTGCAGTGCAAAGAGCCACGTGAACCTCCCTTGCAAAGCCATTCTTTTCTCCCTGTGCCCTCAAAGCATTTCCAGCTTTAAAGCAGGTGCTGCCTCTCTGGCTGTCTGGAAGTAACGAGACTCACACCGGGATGTTCAAAGGCAGTATTTCCATCACAAATCCCCTTCGAAAGCAATGATTAAAGCGGCAATAAAGGAACACCTCTTAACTGGAAAAGGCAGAAACCAGCACTTTGTTAGGAGGAGGAGGAGGTGGTTTGAAACAGGACTGCAAGGAGGACAATAAAAGTTAAAGAGCATTAAACAGCAGCTCCGAGCCCAAAGGTAAGGCAACTAAATACTGCAGAAATGAACCATAAAAATAGCACCATAAAAACGCTACGGCGATGCATTACTGCAGCCTTACTTAGGGATATTTCAACCCTTCCATTACAGACCCTTATTTCAAAGAAAACAGAACAATTATGTAGCCAGCCAGGGGGCCTCTTGCAGCTATAAAGCAGCAGCAGCAGACTAGGGAAGATGCAGTCCATATTTGATTGCCTCGAACCAGCAACAAGCACACTAAAATCAAGCACACATCACTGCAAGTGTTCCAGGCCAGGGTATTTGAGCAACTTGTGACAGATAACCTTGTCCATGATGATCCTTAAAGCTCCTTCCAATCCAAACCGTTCTATGACTCTAAAAATGTGTAATTAGGAACTCTGTATAAGCATTTTGCAAACTTGTAACTCCACTAAAAATGATGAGCTGCTGCAATACAGCTAAGTATAATTAAGTAAAAAATACAGCACCACAAAGGGTACACGGAGATTTGGGTACAGTTGCCTGAAGAGGCCACATGAAAACATGTGCAGGCAGCAGTAAAAGCTTCCTTTACATCATGAAGAAAATAAACCAAATGTGATTAACAACCCCCAATCAATACTGAAACAAGAGATGGAGAAAGGATATATTTGGAAATTGTGATGCCTCCACACAGTCTGAATTTAGACCAGCAAAGGAACGAAGGGAAGGTTAAAATATTCTTACCAGAAACAAAATAACAACATGCAGACACATGTTGTATTATTCAATCATTTCAGCCGATGGTACTGTTAGATAAAGAGACATCTGGAATCTTAATTGTGAGCACAGTTTTGTTCTGCTGACACAAAACATTCCCTTCAGACAGCTTGGGTACCCCTTTTTGTTTCATAATCAGTATCGTGACTACTTGCACATCATTTTCAGTTGAGAGCAGAAGCTACTGAAGGTAACTGAAAGGTGAAAACTAAAAGCTATGAAACTCTTTCCTGATAAAGCAGGTGCTGTCAATGCTGGCTTTCCCTCCTGAGTACTCCACTACTGAGATTAATAAACAGACAACAAGATAAAAATTAAAAAGCAGTGCACTGTGAAGAGGTGGGATGAGAGGGGTCAGTGTTTTGCAGCAAGCTAAAGCTACAAAGGCTGAAATAAAGTGTTACCAAAAGATGTCCTTTTGTTTTGTGACTATTGGTATGAATGTAGATGAAACACCAGTTTTAAAGTGAAAGAATTACACGCTAATTCTGAAAGTCTCCAATGATTTTACAAGCATCCATTTCAGCAAAACTCACTGCAAACAGAAAAAAAAAATAGTAATCTTCTGAGTTAATATTCTTGTGATGAAACTTGTCATCAAGCTCTGTCAGGTGTGTAATTTCAGAAAAGAAGAAAAATCGATTGTGAAGCAACTCTGGAATAGTCTTGGAACACAGCAATTCTGCCAGGACATTTTCTAATAGCTTAATGCTTGCCTGTGACAAACCTCTCTACCAAAAGGCTCCAATTAACTGCAGGGCATCCTGAAACCTCCAAAAATAACAGTATTCACAGAGTAACCTTTTGTCATCAGCATGTACATATACATTCCCAGAGTTTTCATGTTAAAAAAAAGAAAGGAGAGAACTTAAGTCAGTAATAGAACTGACAGTCACCACTGTCAGGGAATAGGCACAAAATCACACAGCAAAATAAAACCAGCCAGGCAAATGCTCCATGCTGTGGCTCAGGAATTGCCAGTATTATGGCAAAGAATCCTTTTGTGAATATCCCAAAAAATTCCATCCATGTAAAGTGATTGGTAAATTGGGACAATCTTAAGACTTCAGAAATGACACATTTCTGGAACTGCTGTACCCAAGAACAATTTCATATGGAAACAGGCAGACCAGCTGCAGCTGGGACCACTCTACACCAAAATTAAAACTGTGTTCTAATCCTGGGCAATGAATCACACAGAAGAACTGGCCCGGGCTAAACAGGACAAACAGTTTTGTCTTGTAATTCTTAACAATAAATAACAAATTCAGGATGCCCAAGTTAAGTTCTAAAAAGTAGCAGAGGCTCTCACGGGAGCAGCAGTTAAGAGTTGAGCATCACTTTTTTTTTCTGGCCTAAGTTAGCTCCAAACCCTCAGCAAGCGAAAATTCCTTTCCTTTCTTTTTTTTGGCCATCTTGGCTTTGGATAACTTGCATTCGCTTTTTAGCACCCCACTTCTTCATGGCACTCACGTTCCCATTTTAGCAAAGCAGGGCAATGTGAATGCAGCCCCTTGTGCACATCCCAGCCCAGCCCAGGAGCACAGACTGCCACAGACTCTCTGCTCTTTCCATTTGCTCCCCATGGAGGAATAACCACTGATTAACTACTAACAACAGCCTGGGTGCTATAACTCCAATCCAGCTACAGCAGCTCCTCCCAGAGCTCCAAACCAGATGACAGTCTTCAACCAAATTTTTGGAGGGCCTGGGCTGAGGCTGCATGGTGGTATAACTACACCATATGTAGCTACTCGGGGTGCAACCCAGCAGAGTGGCATTAAATTCCCAGAAGGTTGCAAACCAAATGTAACATCTCAGAAGCTGTGGCAACCCAGCAGCTGAAATCCCAGTACAAGCCAGTGGTACCAGCAGCCCAGCTCCTCCACCTGTACTCTGTGTTTATCACTATCTGGGCAAGCAACACCACCCTGCTATTCCAAACACTTTATTCAGCACCACCACGGCCAATTTTAAATTCTGAGAGATCAGCTCTGCCAGCTCTGCTATTTAAAGTGCAAGTTAAATATGTTTGACATTCCATACCCCAAATGACAACAAACCAGAATATTTGGACCAGCAGCATGTCAGGCACTTATTTATATATTTCTCTGTCAGGCCTAAGTGCTGCACCTTTTCATTTATATGCCACTGTTTGCCCCACAGGCATCAAGCTGCTAACACGTACAGAAGAGATTAAAATGAACTCGCATGCTGAATGAGGTATAAATTAAAATTATAGTACTGTCAGTCTTGAATCTGGGATTGTTTCTCCAAGTCTCCCAAAATGCATAATGTCAAGTGAGCCTCTGTTTGTTACCTCAGAAAAGGAAAAACGTATAATTTTTCAGCAGCACAGTCAATATGAATTCTAAGTAAATTTTCCCTGAGCCCATGATATAAATATGCTGCACTAATCTCATGACCTGTGTGTGCAGGGACGGTCCAAAAGGCTTTAAAACGGGATGTGAACGAGATGTTCACCTGCCTACCTTGGAAAGCAATGCAAATTGGGGCTGGTGGACATTCTAACGCCACTGACTCCCAATGCTGTGTCAGCCGAAGCCACCGGTGACACAGAGCGCACCAGAAGAGCGCTCCTGACAAACCCAGGGCACTCCAGGGGCCCATCAGCGGCACCTCCCGGGGTGTCCATCACAGCACCCACCTGGTCTCGAGCGGGACGTTGCTGTTGAGCACCCAGCTGTCCTGGAGCTGCATGGACTCAGGGGTGGTGGCCAGGTCGTTGGGCGCCGGGGCGGGCGCGTGGATCTGGTTGCGGCGGTTCGTGAGCGAGTTCCTGTTGAGGGAGTTGGCAGAGGAGTGGTGATGGGACAGGGAATGGTTGTGAGGAGGAGGGAGAGGCGGCCTCAGCGTTGACTGGCTGTGGTGATTTGAAGGGCCTAAAACAGAAAAGAAAAACAAATCACAAATGTGTGTGATGGTACTGCTCTCCTCAGCGTTTTCTAGGGAACACTGCATGGGTAAAGAGTCAAACACTGCAAACAGGAAGCTAAAGCATTGCGTGCCTCTTGGATCTGGAGGCACCAAAACATGTTTAAATAGATCAGTGATTATTTGAGATCAGCAACATAAAACAGTGTTTCCAGGCTGCACAGTTGAGATGTTTACAAAGACCATATTTAGATTTAAAAATACTTCTTTACGGATTCTCCCTGGAGAAAGTTTCCTCTGTGGATCAGAGGACAACAGCCTGGCCTTGATCATTCTCTGCATCTACCCAGAGGAACTTTTTTCCTCCCTGTTTCTATCAGGGACTTTTAGGAGATGAACCTTAATGGATTAAAAATAGCTTTTGAGAATACGTTCTTTAGGCTTCTATAAAATTTAACCGAAGGTCTCAATCTCTTTTCATTCACTGTTATTTTACCAATCAGCTTCACACGAACAGGATTCGTGCCAGCGCAAGAAGATTAAACTCCAAATATGAAAAGAGAGCAACAAGGTACTGATGGTACCTTTCATGTTCTTCCACATGATCAGGATTTGGTCTGTATTCCTCTGTTTAGTAATGCCACAAACACACAGCAAGATCTGAAAATTATGCTACTCCTTCAGCCCTTTCATTGAAAAATGACAGATTATATTTTTAGTGATAAAGAAGGATATAAACTTCTCATTCTTTGAGTACTGGCACATTGGCCTTGATAATGAAAAGTATTTTTTCTAATCATTAAGCCAAGTGGATTAAAACATGAGAAGAAAATTGAATAAGCAGGTGTCATTCTAAACATAGGCACTTTTCTAAACAAACTTATTTACTGGTCTGTATTTAAGTGCAGTTCCACATATTGCAATGATTTATGTCTAATGAAAATAGCAAAAGAGAATAAAAGAAAATAAACACTATTATGAACCACATGCTCTACATTGTATCAAGTTGTACTTTTCTAGCAAGCATTAATCAGTAAATATTACAGAAATGATAACTAATGATGTGTGTTTGTTTTTAGAAACTGAAGCAAATTCTGTACTTAATGAATCAAATAATAAAAGAAAACATCACAAGGGGAAACCATTTGCAGCAAGACTGCTCTTTTTTTTATATGAAACAAAGAAGTATAGAAAAACTGCTGAACTGATTAATTGACTAAGTTAATTAAGGCAAATATTTATTTAAAAAAACCCCCAAACCCAACACACAAAATAATACCCCAGAAGCAATTCCCAGAACACCAGAAGAGCATTTTACTGGCACAGTATCCTGAGCTGCAGCAGTATCCATGTTCTGTCTGGTCCTGAGCACCTGGCTTGGTTCTTCCTATGAGTGAGACGTGGCACTTAGGGACATAATTTAGAGGTGATCTGCCAGTGCTGGGCTGAGGCTTGGACCTGATGACCTTAGAAAACTTTTCCAAGCTAAATGATTCAATGCTTCTATGCAGCACCCCAGGAGCAGCTCTCTCCTGGCACTGCAGACTGCTTGCCCCAGGGAAAAGCCATGAGAGCACCTGTTCCTCACAGCAACACAGCCAGGGAACAAAGAGAACAGACTTTTTTGGAGAGAGGTCATTAATTTTCTTAAGTGTTTCTGTGGGCCTGGGGGAGCAAAGGCTGATGAAGAACAGGCAGGTTTACTGGGACTTATGCAAGCTAAAGTGCAAGCTGTCCTCTGACAAGAAACTTTAAGTAGTGAATTATAATAAATTCTGCATCCTCAACATGTTGCCTCAAATCTACACAGCAGTTTCTTCATCTGTTTTGAATGTCTGTTGCCTTTCATGAACACATCCTAAATTTTAGGGCCTTCGTATGTGCTCTCTCCTCACTATCCTTGCCTTTGCTACATCTTATCTAAGTTTGAAAGAGACTATTTAGTCTAGAAAGTTTTATGTTTAGAATCCCCATTTGGACCTCCAAGAACATCGCATCTACACTAGGTCCTGAGCCATTCCACAACAGCATGTGGAGTAAAAACACAGCAGGAAGAAAATGTGTTTGGACAATATCCACACGCAGAGAAGCTTAAGTGGAATTACTCTCCTAGTCTGTGTTCTGACTTTAAACAAAGCATGTTTGGATTTCAATAAGTGGATATTTACGAGTGATAAAATACAAAAGAGTGCCCTTGTGTTGAAAGTTACTTCAAAAGATTCACGTGCTTCATATTTTCTCAACTTACTTTAGATGCAGCTTTTCCTTCTTGAGGATAAGTACAGCGAAGTCCTGCCCACATAAACAAAACAGTTTTGCTCTGAGAGGCACGGTAATGCCAGCTAAATAAAGACTCTAAATCTTGTCACCACAAAATCATAGAGGCTGTTCTTAAAAGTGAGGCAAGAGCACATCAATAAATAGCATTTCTGTAACATTAAGGAAGCAAGAGCTGAATTCAAGTTACCACAAATTAATTTAATCCGCCTCAAGACAGTTCCCACACAGTAAATATAAGATGCTGTGCAAAATGAGCTGTGCAGAAGTAACTGAACATACACCGCAGCTGCAAAACCTCTGAAATCTGGCACAAGATGAATGTAGCCTTTAATATAGAAAAATAAAACAAATACCAATATTAATGTCATCTAGATACTATACAGTTTATATTAAAACATATAAGAGCTTATATATATAAAAAGTACTAACTAGGGAGCATGCACACACACTGGTGTATATATGAGAGAGATAAAAGCTTAATATGCTGCTTCTTCATAAACCTGTTTAAATGAATCAAAAGCAGAAGCTGAACACTATTGAACTTGCCAGGGATATAAAATTGGATTCACATCTGAACATCTGAGCACTTCTTTATGAGCATCTTTGCCTAAATTAAAACTCCAGCAGCAGTACCTGGAAAAATCTGCTGAGCTCTGAAGTTCAGAGAAGTAATTCACCTGTCCCACAATAATGGATCAGCGGGCAGAAGGACTGGCCCGATGGATCGTAGGACATGAAGTGCTCCGAGGCCTCTTGCAAACTGCTTTATTATTTGGAAGCTTAAACACAATGAGGAGTGTCTGGACGGACTACAAAAAAGTAATGTAGATTGTATCTTAGTTGTGCTGAATTATCCTCTGTGCCATGATTAAATGTTAAGAGACATAAACACCTTGTCATGATTCCTTTTCACAAAAGAACTAAAAACCACAAAGATATTTTCTAAAATGAACAATGATGAAATTATTTCCTTATACTTCAAACAATACAAATATTGAACACAAAAAACCCCCCCAAAACCACAAAGCTGATGCATTGAAAGAAAAAATTCATTTCACAGCCCACAGACAACCCTTGTTAGTCAGCACTAGAAACCCAGTCTGCAGTATTCCTAGTTCTTTATCCAAATTCCTCTACCACACTGTTTTCTCAAGGAAACCACATCATCTGCCATCACAATGAGTAACGGGTGTTTCACAGAACCACAGGGCCACCTTCCAAGCTAAATTCATCTTCAAAGGCAGCTCACATTACTCTGAGTCAGGGAGAAAAGAAAGCACTGAAACGCCCAGGAACACAAGAGTGTCACAGGAGCTGCCGACTCCAGGGCCAACTTCCAGCCTGGGATTGCAGCCTTCAGCGAGTTTGGCAGGGTGGGACCAAGGCTCCTGCCCAGCAACACAGACTGGGGTTTGTGCCGTGTCTGCCTCAGTTCTCCTGTCTGCTTGCTTTAATTCTCTATGTTATTTTGTGCACGGCTGTATTTAAATGGCAACTAAACGTTCTGAAAATGTTTTCAACACATGCTGTAAAGAAGCAAGTTATCGCACTCCTAAACGTGGATACCATTACCTCTCTCTCTTGTTCTTTTAAACCCAAAACATTTGCCAGGTGTTCCTTCTTTTGTCTGCATGTTTTTACACTGTTTGAGGCAAGAATGGGTTGAATGACTGGCTGTCATCCCAGACTGTACATTTTCAAATGAAATTCAGTAAACGTGTGGTATGAAATGGTAAGTCACTTATCAGTGTCTGCCAGTGCACCACAGCCATGTCCTCAGTACAATATTAGAGTAGAAAATTAAATGTTGCTGTGACAAAAAAAAAACAAACAACAAAAAAAGGATAAACAAAAAGTACCTCCTTGCTTCCCCACAATATCCAGACACAATCACGGAAAAGGGGAAAGGTGGCTGAATGGATAAAGTCTAGGACTTTTCTATAGGAGACAGTTTCTATCTTCTACTCAGGCTGAGCCAACGCATGAGCAATCGTGGATGAATCACTTGTTATCTCTAAGCACCTTTATCCATATCCTTTGCAGGAGTGCTGAAGGTAAATGTCGCAGCACTTAGAGGGCAATCTGATCCTGTGGCAGGCAGAGGCAGCTCAGCCAAACGAGCTTTGCCAGCCCCGAGTTGCTGCTGTGTACGCAGACCACGAACTGCTACTCCATCACACTCCCCACACCAGAGGTGCCCAGATGCTCTCTACACACATCCAAGTGCTTCCAGAAAGAACTAGACTTCTTGGAGCAGGAATATTAGCTTGTTCTCAGCATGGCTGAAGCCAAAGAAATGGCAGATTTGGTCACGGCGCTGGATGGGTTGGTTGGTTGTGAAAAAGCAGTGTGCATACTCAGAGAACCAAAGAAATCAGGAGTCTAATCTGAGGGATTATAGTCATATAACCAACTCTCTCAAGTGAGGGTCACCCACAAAAAGGTTAAAACCCACTGCCCTACAAAACAGTATTATCTGAGATACCCTGTACTAATTATATTTGTTGAAATACATCACTTAAATATTCATTATTGCACTGCATGAGGTGCACAGGCTGCATAAAATAACATCTAGACAATGGCAAAACGTATCACTTCAATAATAATGCTTTATGTGGACTCAGTGTCCTGTGGCACTTTTATATGTGTGTATATATATATATATATACACACATATATACATATATATACACACAAAAATGAAAATGTAGGCATACTATTTCTAATTTTACCTATTGTAAAAACGAGTCACAGAGAAATTAAGGAGTTGTCTTCTTTTTAATTGAAAAAACAATCAATGCATCTCACGTATTTTCCAATCAACCTTTTCATTCAGTTTTCCAATACGGATATAAAACATGTTTCAGAGAGTTTAAGGGTGTATTTATCTTCTTCAGCTTAGATACACGACTGCATCTGAAGAAGGCACTGAGGTAAGAGGTACTACAAAGAAAAGCACACATATATGTTTCTAAGTAATGAAGGTCATTATTACCATATCATTACCATGGAACATTTTAGTGCAAAAAAGTAAATGTTGGTCTCCAGACTTGGTTCTGCAGAATGGGAAAGAGTTGAACCCAGCCTAGAGACTTAGACAAATCCTTGCCTAAGCTCACGCAGTTTGATGCACTGGGAATCAACTACAGAGAAAGTGAGGACATAGATTTTCCTGAACAACATCCAGAAATTTCTGAACAGAAATGTTTAGGCCAGCAATAGAGGCCTGGGGACATTTTCCTTACAGGAGTACAGCTTGAAAACTGCTGCTTCTTTGGATGGTCCAAGGGGAAGCCTGAAAATTTTCACAGTGACATAAGAACAACTGTGCTATAATTTCCAATTCATTGTGAGTCTGGAGTCAGGTGCAATAGAAAGTCATCCCTGTTACAGCAGCACTTTGGATCTTGCCTCACCCAGTCAGCACACAGAGCTGGCTTCCAAGGGGACAAAAGAAATGCCTGTCATGGGTGGTTTAATGCAATGCACTACATCTTGATTATTTCAGAAATGTCACCGAATGTATTACACGTTGTCCAAAATAGATTTTTTTTTTTTTTAAACCCAACCTCATAGAAAATCTATACAAGAAAGAGTCTCTCAAAATAAATTACTAAAGTAACTGTGTCACAGGGAAGATCTAATAGGAGACAGATCTCAGCAATGCCTAAGTAAGCTTTTTAATAAATCAGCCTTCCAGGTACTGCAGATCTTTAAGGAAGGAAAGGTCTATCAGCAGAGTAACGATTTTGAATCCTTCTGTTGTTCTAAGTCTGTAATGTCAAGTTTCACCACTGAGAAGTTTGGCAGCTGAAATACTAATGAAACTAAATATATTGAACGTGGCTTTCAGCATCAAATAATTTCTGTTTCCCAGGCAGTATTACCAGCTCTTCCCAGTAACACTAACTTTTGTCAACTGCTAATTTTTTTTCTTATTCCATCTTATACTACTGCTTTGGGATGACTCATCAGAATGCACAGTGCACATCAGTCTAGATTTTTTTTCAGTTCAACAGCAGGATCAACAAAAATATACTAGTTTTCTTGTCTAAGAGGAAAAAAAAAAGTTGTATCTTACTACAATGCTCTTCAATGAGTTTTCAGGGCTTGAGCATTTTTTTCCCAAAATACTTAAAATATGACCTCTTTGGTCCAAAGAAAGTATGAAAACAATAATTAAATACAGTTTTACTTTTAGGCTGAACCAACTGATAATCAAATGGTGGAAACAAACACTGATATATAAGCATCGTTAACATGAAGGCTCAGTGACTTATACCAGTAAATACAAGGCTCATGGAGAAGCTTCCTGGGAGAATTCAATTTCACAGCTCCTGGGAAGCCAGTTATTTACTACCAGGACCATCTGTTTCCCAACATGTAGAACAGGTAAAAATAATTTGTGCAGAATATATGGAAAAAGTAAGAGGAATAGTTGCATAATGCTGGAGTAAAGAAAAGTAAACATAATGCAAAGTACATGTTGCACTGAATCTGGCTTTTCAATGGGTTATTTCTCTTTTTAAAAGCAGGCAAGGTACAAATAAGTACAAGACAGAAACAAGGATTTGTCTGCCTCAAGGGTACTGCAAGCTGCAATAGTACATGACTGGCATTTCTTTCACAGGCAGCAGGATTTCATTTGAATTCTTTATTGGTTAGTATTGGACAAAAAAAGAATGTCAAAAACCATTCAGATAAAAAGTCCTGTCAAAGTTTTCTGACTTTTCAAGGTACCAGAGAGGTTACCATCAGCTACCACAAGTAAAAGGTTCTGTTAGATGAAACCATGGGTTAATGAGTAAAAATAGAGGTTATCATAAAGTGGTGCATGAAAGCCCTCACACAGTTTATCACTCAGCAGTACATGAGCCAACATTAAGCCAGCAATTCTTAGACAATTTTAATTAGAGTTTTTAGAGTGTGAAGCAAAAAAAGAAAAACAAAACAAAACCCCAAACCCACACAACTAAAAAACAACTGTAACCCCACAATCACAAGCAGTAAAACAGAAGAGTAGGAACAAGATGATTTCAGCTCTGAAAATGATGGGTCTCTTTCACTGGGTGCTGCAGTTAGGCTAGAACTTCTCAAAATACCGTGACTGATGTGACTGAGTCCAGGGGCTGATCCCAGTCCCCATCACCCATGGCCTCGGTGTCCTATGGATGCCTGGCAAAATACTGTCCTTGACCCTCAGCATGGCAGAGCTCAGGGAAAGCCAAGCCCCAGGGATGCCATCAGGCAGTGCCCAGGGATGAGAGGACCCCAAGTATGGGGCAGAGGGGAGCTGCCCATGCAGCCCAGCTGAGCATGGGAACATCAGCTCTGGTGTGGGAACCAGCTCCCACACTCAGCTGCTGGGAGTGCTGCCGTGGGCACAGCTCCATCCCAGCAGCCAAAGAGCTTCCAGACTGCAGCTGGCTTTCAGTCTGCTTGGAGACCAGGAAAATTAACTAACACCAGTGTGATGAGGCACCCATAGAGCTTGTGCTGGCCAGCAATCCTCTCAATAGCACTGCAGCAAATGCTTCGCTACCGCTGCGTTTACCGTGGATGAACTTACTACAAGCTAGAAAACTACCCTGTAGCACAGCAGGAATGAAGCAACCCAATGAAAACTTTGTCTAGGTGGAGAAGACCAAGCGTTGTCTTATCTACATTGCACTAAACAGCATTACCAACATTTTGCAGAGATTTAGTCTTCACCAAGATATTGAATCTCTGTACAACTCCCTACTATGTGAGCTTGTAGAGACTCTCAGAACAAGGCTATGGATTTTTTTTTCCTTTTTCCTTTATAGAAAATACACCTGTCTAATCCCTTACAATCAGTGACATAAAAACACCATCCCTACTCCTCTCCTGGGCCAGTACTGCCTGCCTGTCTGCCATGCCCTGCCCAGTTCACACAGCAGAATCACAACCCAGCCATGCTCTGGGCTGCCACTTTAAATATGTACTGCTCTTACCTCACCAACATGGAGAAAGCAATGGTATTCACAACCTGAAGAGACTGTGTAATCATCGTGGCAGACACCAAACCCTGATGTGCTCCCACATTACCAGAACAAACAGAAGGCAGGGAACTGTAATGTCTTTGGGCAATGCTGCCTGTTCCCAGTGTCCAGGGGAAAGGGAACAGCACAGCCCTACCCATTATCTGTGTTTCTGAAAGCACAGCTTCACCCCAGGTACTCAGATCAACACAATCTTTACATGCCCTTCTCTGTCCCAAGGCCACGGTTTTATTTCTCTGAGACCAGCAATGCAAAGAGACTCAAGTAAAGAGCCACAGAAATATGGAATTGAGAACACATTGCACTTCCTATTTCAGGTATGAAAGCAGCTATCATTGTTGCATTATATAGGGTTTCTTCCTTCAGAACGTCTGAGACCACCACAGTACTAAGTGGTGTTTAATAACATAAAAAGAAAGAGAAAAAAACCAGCCTTGAGGTGCAATGTTGTATTGATAATAATGACAGTGGCAATAATAAAGAAGAATTCAAAGATGGGAAAAGAGGATGACCACAATATTTTATCCAACTAAAGTCATAGAAGACTAGTATTTAACTAGTATTTAACTAGTAGTTAAATACTAAGATTGTAGTCTGACTAAATAAATTTATCCTCTGGATAAATATCTGACACCTTGGAAAAATTTCTAGCAGCTTTTTCTAGCCATGTGAAACAATCAAAACCTATGCCTGAAATCTTTGCTTTAACATGAGTGTGCATGGCTGGAATCCCTTGGACAGAGAAGCTTCAGGGCAGGCAAAACTATAATTCAATGAATTTCAGCAAGGAAGACTAAGGGACAAAACTTCCTGACACTGAAGCTGCCTTGTGAAATCACGGCAGAGCAGAAAAGGAGGTGAGGGTTCTGAAATCAGTCAGACAATTCTGCTTCTTTGAGACATAGAGGAAGGAAAGAGTGAAAAAGTAGAAAAAAAAAGACACTAAATAAAGATGTCCTATGAGCTCTTACAGTAGCAGGATAGTAGTCTGCTACCAGAAAAAAAGCATCTTGACAATTATTATTTCTAAATTAATATACATAAAAAATCTGTGGTGTCTTCTGCAGATACATGCTCAACATGTCAAGACTTTTCTGCAAGGGCTTTGTATCAACCACATTTTCCAAGGAATATTCAGAAACAGAGAAATTGTCAAGCTGAAGAAACTCCTATGTCAGGAGGACATTTTTTCCCCCCAACCATCTGTAGTATTTTAAGTGAAAGTTATTTTCATTATATTGTTACCAGTAAATTACAGATATAGTTTTAGGTAGTGGGATACTTATTAGGTGTCCATACTTATCATGGAATGAACCAAAATCAAATCAGCATCAGGAATGGATTTTTATCACATGCAACTCAAAAATTAGGGTTATCTTTGACGTAGTTCTAAAAACATATGAATGCCCAGAGAGCAAAGATTTTATTTTAAATGAGTGTATCTGAAAGAAACATTCACAAACAAGGAAAGGCAGAGGAGACGTTAAACTGGATAGTCAAACATGGCATAGGAGTGGATCACAAACCCAGTAATCTTGTACTCTGGCAACATCAGCTATAGAGCTTTTATCAGTCAAAACTGCCTGCAGTCAACGTTACACACACTGAAGTGATCAATACCAACAACCACAATGTGACAATAATGATAATACTTAAAGTTCTCTACAGAGTCTGCTGTGTGTTCTTTTAATGTGCTTCAGAAATTAAGCCTAATGAGGTAAAAAATTATCAAAATTTTACATCACAAATTGAAACACAGAGAGCAATGAATTAACATTGAACTGTGTGACCAAGCACTGCTCCCCCGATTTCATCTGGTCTTTTTCTTCTTCCAACAGGTCTTTCTCATCTGACACATTTTCTTCTGTTACAGCAAATCAAAGCACATGAAAACTAATTCTATTGCTAAGCAAAAAGTATCCCATGTTTAACTATTGTTTCAAATAGGTTTGGTTTGGGTGTCTGGACGGGGTTTTTTTGGTTTGTTTGTTTTTGTTGGTGGTGGTTTTGCCTTGTGTTTTATTTGTTTATTTTGGGGTTCATTTGTTTTTTAATGCAGAATGTTTGAATAATGTCTTTCAGTAAGCAGAAACAAATGGGGCCACTTCCACACTGCATTGAGATCTAGAAATGCAGTATCATTGTGCCTGACCTTTAAGCTGCCTGTTAAAAAGCAAAACGAATAATCCCAAGCAAAACCCTGATCACAGATTTTCCAAATGATATGTAAGACAAGTCCTGCCCATTGGAGAGGTTTACATTTTTAAGCTAATGTTCAATTAGTACATTTTAACAGAAATGCAAAAGCAAAAGCTATCCTCTACAGGGCAGGCAAACCAATCATCCTCAAAGCTTAAAGACTGTTCCATGCATATTTTCCACATAATAAAATAGTCTGGAATAAAACCCAAACTGCACATCAGTGTAGGATGCTGACAGACATCTTGATACGGTTTCACTATTTCAATTTACTTGCATATTTTTTGATACAGGCTCAGGGAAACATGGCAAGCTGTGCCATGAACGGAGTGGAAGCGAATCAACTGTTGCTGTGTTTTTATTAACTGAGACTCCAAAAACCTCAAAATTTATGAAATACTCAAGAAAAATTATTAAATTATTCATCAGTGATAAGACAATTAAGAAGAAAACGAAGGAACAAGTGGAAGCTTGGTCCTGAGGGAGAACAGCTGGTCTTCTCATTAAAAGTATGTTTTGGCAGCAAAACACCCTCTGAACAGAGGCAACCTGCTGCTAAAGCAGCCTCAGAGTCAAATTTAGGAGCAAGTGACAAGGACAGACTGATGTGAAGAGTTAGGTGGGGGTATCAGTGTGTGGTTGGCACAAGCTGCACAGCCCCTGCTCCTGGCAAAGAGGTGCTGTGACTTCACTGCACTTTGGAGCCACAACAGGAGATGGGACCTGCCTCAGTCCCTGGGCAACTTTGTGCTGATGTGCCAGACTATAAAGAAATTAGCTTAAAACTCAAGGAAAGATTCTATTTTTATGGAGTTGAGCCAGCACAGGAAAAGAGAGCACACCCTGCTCTAACAGACTGCTGCCTAGTGCCAGAGCTTTGAGGGGGTCTAAAAAACTCATCATTAAATAACATTGTTCCCTTCCTTCTTGTCCTTCTCTTTCTGCTACCTGCTATCTTTAGGCTTTAGGGGTTTTTTCCATACTTTTCTTTGGTAGTTTTAATTATCTTCCTGTCCTGCCATGTCTGCAATAGTCCAGGAGATTTACCCCTTGGCTCCTCACCTCTTACAATCCACGCTCTGAGATAACCCATCTTAATCTCCTGGTAGAACAAATGCCTACCACCAAAAAACCCAGCTCTTGCTCACAGCATCACAGAGGACCTATTACGATTCCACGGCTGAAATGCCTAATTAGTGACAAGCAGGATCTGTGTTCTTTAAAGATAGTATCCCTAAAACATGTCTACAGGAAAAAAAACACATTTCTGCAGCATCTGCTGAAGTATGAAATCCCCACTCACTGGCAACACCTTGTTCTATATTTTTCAGAAACTTTTTCGAATAACATCAAGGCCTATAATTGTTGTTTTGTGACAGAGAAATACAAAATCAGATACTTGATCTTAATATTGTATATCTTACTTCCTAGTTAAGTAAAAAATTGCTAAGAATTTTCCTCCCTAAATGCCACCCTCTTCTTTCCCATATTTCCCCATGTGTGTGGAGTATCTTTACAGCTGAAAGCAGAAAGACACAACAGGTTTTTTTCCTAATCAAATAATTCTGCTTAAAATTGTTACTCCAATTCTTGCACAGATTCAAGCATCTTGCATAACTGACAT
This sequence comes from Platyrinchus mystaceus, assembly GCA_035041135.1. Taxonomy (NCBI): domain Eukaryota; kingdom Metazoa; phylum Chordata; class Aves; order Passeriformes; family Tyrannidae; genus Platyrinchus; species Platyrinchus mystaceus. Next base: position 4,478,332 of record JAWWLV010000030.1, read on the forward strand.
GGATTCTGACATCCCTGCACAACACCAAATTACTTTCAGCCTGTTTCAAAACCTGATTCATCACAGAAAATATAACAATTCCCACTCCAATCTTTCTGTATCTATTTGTTCACTTAGGTCAGCTGGCAAAATAAGCATGTTAGCCTTTTCTCTGCTCCAGATATGTCATACCAAAGCAAGTTTTGCATAAAAAGAAATGGCATGCTACTATCTTTGTAACAGTTTTAGAGCCTTGGTTATAAATACTTCAGATGATGCTCAGACAGAAGCTCAAGTGAGGCAGATTTCAGCTCTTCACATGAACAGCAGGGAGAGTTACAGATTCAATTTGAATCAAACCTACACTAATTTACCATGGATGATCAGCAAAAAAAGGAAGCACAGGTAAAATAGAATTTCTGAAGTGAGGGAATTTATACATATCACATTGAAATTTATTAGGTACACAGTTATCTGGGCATACACAGGTACTGGGCATTCAGCAGTACACAGGAGAACACTGATGTACAAAACTGATCTGTGCCAGCTCAGGAACAAACGCTGAGCAGGTGAAGGGAATAAAACTGCTGGCCCTGAGCGGGGCTCCCAGTGGAGCCAGTGTGCCAGACTGGATTGTTGGGGCAAGGGCAGGCACATCCCTGCCCTCTTCCAGCATTGGCCCTGTCAGCCCAGAGCCACCACGGGGGAGGGAAGAGGACTTGGCAGGAGGAGAGGAGGGGGATGGCAAAGGCAGGCGAGGGTCCACCATCGACTGCACCTTTCTGAGGTGAGAGGGAGCTACAAGAAAACCACGAGGGCAGAGCAGGAGAGTTGGAAAAGGAGGAAAAAGAAAAAGGTGCAGAGGTCCTCAAATACAGCTGCATTTCTCTACAGGTAAGCTTCAGGGTAAATTAGAAGAGAGAGGACAAGGGAATTGCATAGGCAGGAGAAATGCAGGATTGAGCAGGGTAAACTCTACTTCCCACTGCAGGCATATCCAGGTAGCTGTATCACATACATCTACCTCACATACTGTAGGCACCTGTAATTACTTGCAAATACACATCCATCCCTTTTTGATTAGTGCTACAGATGTGCAGCAGTTTGTGTTATGTACACCTTTTCCTTAGTCCCAGTAACATTACCTTCTTTCCAAATTCAGGGACATTACAATTCAGGTCCTATAACATAATTGTTAAACCCCAGTCCTATTTCAGGGGATTTAAAAACAGGGAGTCCACAACTACGCACCTGTTAAACAGGAAATTAAAAATATACTTCCATGGACATATCAATATTCTTTCACCACTGTAGCTTTTGAAAAACTATGTTATTTTTTTTCCCAACAAGGAGCATTTTTTGTGAAAATGCTTCTGGGAAAGAACCCAAACCCATGATCTTAAGCCATGTTAAAGAAATTATTTTAATCCAGCTACTTAAGATGTAGTGTTTGAAGGGCCAGCTTCAGCTGGAGCAAAGACTGATAAAGGAATTCTTTTAAACCCAACACACTTCAAGATCTTTGGAGTCCATCCTACTCAAAGCGAGCAATGGCAAGACAAAATTAATACTTCTATTTGTTATTCCATACTCATAAAAAAATAGATTGTTATTTCCTAAGCTAACATAAACTGATCTGTCTCTTCTTTATGCATTAACAATTAATATGGATTCTGCTTATAGACATCTGTAATGCTTTGGGCTGTATTTATGGTGTGATAATTGTCATTTTGAGACACAGAACACCAAGATGATAGAAAGACATAGCTGAACTGTTCACTCATGCTCCTATCTAAGGGACAACACTGTTATCTTGTTACAAAATACTGCCCTGAGCAATGAAAAGTTTCATAAATCTTTTTTCTACCACTGTTGGCAGCTTCTATTTTTGCCTGTGGCTGAATGTGATTATAATCTGTTTTCAGCGTACAAGAAAGCAAAGTGATCTAGAATATAATGACTGGGGAACATTTTGGAGCCCTCCTGAGCTGCAGGATATTTCCAGCTGCTAGCAGAGCTGATAACGGACTTAATAGAGCTAATGATTTCTAATACCACTAATACAAGGCTATTTTCACAGTGGGTAAATAATGACTCTTTTGTTTTGGAAATAGTTAAGGAGTCATGTAGATGTTCGATAAGTATGTGATACAGTATGAATGCAGCAATATTTAGGTAACTAATGGTAGATTACACCATAGCTAGAAGATAATATACTTTTTTGTTTCCTTCTAAGAACTTAAAAGTTTATAACCCTGTTAACACCACTGTGACAGCGAGGAGATTTCACTGTAAACAATTACAAGTAATGTTTTAATCTAAGCATAAAAACACATCCATTTGTTTCAGTGCACTGCATCTTTGTTTTTATGTTGGTAATTAATATTACAAATCTTCACTAGAAATAAAATAAAAACTAATTGGGTAGTAAAAGAAATTTTCTAGAGGGTTGAACGCAAAAACTGCATCAATGGGGCAAGCTATGAATAGCACTTATGCCTTCAGTATTTTACTTGATCATGACTCTGTGTTTCTGATGAGGATTAACAATATTTGCTTTGTTCCCTCCTTTCCCTGTGTGTAATCTGTGTTCCCCATTCAAAGGCATGTGCTCCCACCAGGGAGAACTCCACTCTGCAGGCTACAAGATTCCCTGCAGGATTTTATTTTTTTGTATGGCATTGGATACAAAAAATTTCCTATGGTAAAAATGCATTTCTTCTTCCCTCCTCTGCAGAAATTACATTCCTATATAGGTTGCACATACGAATCTTCTATTTTTCTTTCAAGACATTTGAACATTATTTCACATTAAGTTCATGGTAACAAGGACTGTTTGGGACTTCTACCCTACTCACTGCGGTACCCGGCATGCCCAGTGTTTCATGGCCCCTTCCTTCAACCACAACGTTTCCCTTTCCAGCATTCCCTGCCTCAGGCTTGCTTCTCTGCTTGGAGCCTCCAGTGGGGAATAGCTCAGGGAAACATGAGCAGCAGCCTGGAATTGCCCATCTCCCACTGGAGTAGAGCTCCCAGCGTTGCGGGGGGGTCTCTGTGGTGTGAGGGGCAGGCAGGGCAGGCAGGATGGAGTAGGGGTGTGAAATAAAACTTACACTGAAACTCTGCACTGTTGAAAGCATGGTCCTTGGCAGTTTTCCTGCCTTTTGAACTTTCCGAGCTGTATTCACAATACCAAACAGGACTCCCTGGATGGAGCTGTGTTTCCACATGCTCCCTCACTCAAAATGGGTGGTGTCAAGCTGCTTATAACCCAAACTTAACAAGAACAAAGAAGGTTAATATAACTCTCATGAAGGCAACAAGGCAACATTTAAATAAAATAATTCAAGCTAGAAGAGCTACTAAACTCAAAATGAAAGAAATAAAAGGGCTTATGGCGTGAATGGAGGATAATAAATTGTGTAATGAAATAAAGCACTATCTACCCATTATAAACTTTATAGATTTTTAGGAAAGCATAAGATAACCCCCATTGTGATTCATTTTCACATATCTTGAAATATTACAGGAAGCAAGCAAAAATAATTAAATTTGCCTAACTGTATTTCAAGGTATGGCTTCAGTGGTTAAAGAAAATGCAAACTTAAGCAAAGAGTCTAACACAGCTGCTGGTGTCAAACTGAGAATGCAATCTCTTCCCTGGTTTGTCACTGTCATTGCTTCATTATGAGGAAAAACTTGTAGACTGGAACAACAAAAATATTTCATGGTCTAAGAATTAATATCAGATTTTTGTCTATGCTGGTGATACAGCAGTTCTAAATGACAGGTCAAACATGCAAGGAACAGCACGAGATTGTTCCACATCACAAATAAATATTGTGAAATATTGTGAAAAATACATCTATAGGAACTCCAGGTTTCAAAACAGGTTTTGCATTAGAAGGCCAAGAAATAAAGGGTTTGTAAATTCATATCCTAGACAGACAGGAGCAAGCCAATGGATTTAATCATAAGGAAACCATGATCAAGTAATGTCACAACTGCAATCATCAACTTCAGTGACTGGTTCAAACATTTCTTCTCCCTCAACACAGAGAGAGGGAAACAGGAAAGCCACCAGATGCTAATGCTTTCAGAAAATATTAGGTATCATATTAATTGAATTTCTAAACACTAAGATTCAGAAATCAACTTTTTTGTTTCTTTGTTTTAGTTGCAGAAATAAAGATAGAAATTCAAGAGACGTCAAAAACTAAGCTAGAGCAGAGAACACAGCTGGCATACCACTGCCAATTTGAGAGGGATGTCAAAGGCCTACATGATCTTAAAACCAAGAATATTGAGCAAGTTTGAGAACAAGATGGCTAAGCTGCTCAAAGAATAAGAATTAAGGATTGCTTAATTAAAACCAGCTACAGTATCACAGGGCAGAGCTATATTACATGCATTAGCATATAAAAATGAAAAAGTAGGTATTTTGGAGATCAAGGAGCTCTTCTTCTGTACTGATACAGGAGTTGTAATGCCGACTAAAATTAGATTCAAACACGTAGATCTGGAATTTACAATAGGAATAGACAGCTGTTAAATAAAAAGGTAATAATCAGAGGGTGAATTCGATATTTTCATTTGGAAAAAGTTTATGGAATGGAAAAAGTCTGGTAGAGAATATTTAACAAAAGGTCTTGAAACTTGAGAAAATACAGAGGGAACAAATCTTGGTAAGTCTAAAAGTTACTGATTAAAATACAATATACTAGGCAGCCTTCAAAAGGAAGCAAAACTATGTAACAGGTGATGGGACAGAAGATGCAACTCAGTGTTGACAAATGCAAAACCAACTTGAAATTCTTTTATTAGTTGTTGATCACAAATGACTTAGATGAACACCGAGTAAGGTCTGGATAGATGAATTTTTGTGAGCAGATTAAGGAAAAGAAGTGAAATGCAGTAGATATTCCATTCTAAATGCATAACAATGGAGGAAAAGAAAACCACAGCATATTTGATAAGCTCTGACATCAAATGATGGAGTGAAAGACAATCGTGGGCTGACCTCTGACATGCCTTGTGCTAACGTGCCATTCACTCATGCTGGGTGGAAGGTGTTCCGTGTTATCCCACATCCATCCTGCCTCATTCATGCTTAGCCTTGTCAAACAAGCAGAAAAGATTTCAAATGTCTATTTAACACAACTGTTCTCTGTAAACTCAGATCAGCCTTTAGCAAGTGAACCTCACAGCGTTCTCTGCTGCAGAGCTTTCTGGGGAAAGGAGGAAATGGAGAATTTCTGAGGACCATGACACACACCTGGTTGGCACACAGGCTGCTGGGAGCCAGGGTCACAGTGACAACCACGTTACCAAGACTCCTAGAGCTCTGCATTTGTGCCTTAGTCAACACAATCCCAGAATTTCTTTACTGACTATGCCCCTGAAAAATTTGTCCTCTCTCTCTGTGAAACGTGGCCTCAGGTAAAAAAATCTTACTGGTTCTGTTAGGGAACTAGGAACTGCAAAAACTACGAGGTGAGCAGACACACATTTTTGATGCTTAAGTCTCAGCTAAGTGAAGTCATTGTTTCAAAATCAGTCAGTAATGTCTCCCAGTGAGTTCTTACATTGGTGTTTCAGTGAGATATGTGTGCATATCTGACTTAGGCAGCTGAAAACAGGTACTTACTCTACCACCATCAGGTGACAAGCACAGATTTTGGCCATATTTGGACATGTCTTGCACCAATAAAGGAAAAAAACCTACCCAAAGGGTCAGATAGCCCGAAAGGTGGCTTGTGATTGCCTCCCCTGAATATAAGCAGTGGTTTCAGACCTGACAGGCACTCTGCTATTGCTCAGAAGGATGGGCATGCTTTCAGCAGTCACGGCCCAGCCTTTCAGTTGGGAGACCACCTTCACTGCCAAAATACACAGTAACACACTTCTCTGCTGGCACATACTCACAAGTTATGTGGGACACTCAAACTCCAGGTTACAATAACAATTAGATTTGTTGCTCAAGCCCAGTGTGTTATTTTGTAAGATGTGCATGCACATCTATTTCACAGAGATCAGATTCCTGCCTGGATGATACTGAACTGTCTCTGCAGATGGATCCAGCAGCAACAGGTCTTGGAAGCTGTGTCTGGCAGCACCTACCTCTCCTGTGGCTTTTCCCATGTATGCAGTGTGGTCAAGATCCAGTGCCCAGCGGAGAGGGCAAAGGCCAGGCTGGGGTATTCTGAGCTCTACAATGCCTGGGAGGCATCTCGTAGTTCAGTGTCCCCATGACTCACCCCAAAAGATCCCTAACTTGTCCAGCTCCTAAAGCAGGAGTACTGTGCCCATATTCTAAGCACAGTTTGTAGCTGGACATGAACTCTATTGAAAGACGGTGCAGCTTCCTGTTCAATCCAGCTGCTGTGCATCATATACATTATTCTTTTCACCTGTGAGTCAAGCCAGTTATTGGTATACATTGCTCAGAAAGCCATCAACAGAGCAGAAAAATAACAAAGGCATCACTTAATCACAGACTAAGTATTAATATTACTGTCATAAATGATACAGAATAATATATTGTCTTCAATTTTTTAACACTTCATGATTTTTCAGTGAAAGACACAACTCTTCTGCTCTTATTTTTTGATAATTCACAACACTCATACCACTTCAAATGCAACTATAACACATTTGTTCTTCAGATAATATTAGTTTGCACATCTGATTTTTTTAACTCTGAGCAATTAATAAACCCAGTGCATTGCAAACAAAGCTGCTGGTCACAGAGACATCGCTTAGAAAAAAAAAGAATAATGCTTCTCTAGATCAAAAATTAAAGAGCTACAGAGCTACAGGCATTGTTTATTCACATTTGAGAAGGCTGTAAGAGACAGGCATGCTGTCTACCTCAGTTTTTATGGGGGATGTGGAAAATACAAAAAAGAATCTCACTATTCTTAAGAGCTAGAAATAGCTTATAATTTATTTGTTGTCCCTGAATTATCTATCTGCTGTCAGGCCTGTGCAGGCACATGCTGGGCTGCTTTTGCTCCCATCCCACAGAGCAGGACACCTCTGAAAAGGACAGTCTCTCTCCCTCCTATTTTTCTTTCTAACCATCATGTACTGTCCAAAACTGTATTTATTTTCTTGAAGCAAAACCAACAAAAATGGTTACATGAGAAAATAAATAAGGGAAGGAAATGGAAGTGGGAAAGACTGTCACTGAGACACACTGCTGGAGGAAACACACAAAATGTATTCACTTGCTTTGATGTCTCATGATGGTAAAGCTTCCAGATCTGAATAAGGCAGCTGATTATTATCTTTGTTTGTCTTTATATATACATATATGTGCATATATATACACCATTGCTCTTACCAGTAACTCAATCAACAGTTTAAATGCACACTGCACTTTCTTATGACATTTCTCCTATTAGTCTATCAAATTTTGATACAGATTTTTTCCTTCCTAAACATATCCATCAGTACTGCTTCCTACCAAGCTGGTGACTGTCACCTCCTAATCAGTTGGATTGATCCCAGGATGTACACGAACACAAACAGCCTTTTCCTCCCACACCATGTTCTTCTGCACAGTGCAGCATGTTTCCCTCCCGAGAAGGCACCGTGTGCTGCCACCAGAGTTTGTAACAAATGGTGAACTCCTGGTGCATGGAATTTACCCCAAGAAAAACAGAAGGGTCACCGAGACACTGGAAGTCTGTGCCATGGGTCACAGGCACTGTTCTATGGACAGGAAAAAGGAGCAGGAAGGTGTCCCAGCTATCTCACTGCTATACCCCTGCTCACCTCTGATCATTTTATTAGGTTCCCATTATCAGCCTCCACATCTGAATTGATCTATCAAGTACTGCAGAGCCTGTTTCCATGCCTGCACTCTGCCAGCCTGTTCTGATTGCCCTCATTATTCCTCTTCCCAACAGAGAGAGATTCATCACTCAGTACATAAAACTGACTAGTTCCAGCCCTTTGCTTATAGCTCCTAATCTGTCACCACACACAGATTGTGGCAGTATTTCTTACCTACTAAACTGTTTGACAACACAGCTTTTACCTGGACAGGGGAAGCAATGTAAGGAAGGAATTGACCACAAACTGTAAAAATCATTATTAGAAAGCAAAAAATCCAAAGCAAACCTAACAGCTTCCCAAGGCCGCTGGAAATTCAAGCATTTCTTGTTTAACTCTCATTTATACCACAAAGTTTTCCAGCCAGTCAGTTGAGAAAATTAAAACAAAACCTAATGTTTACAAAGACAGCAGTACCTGTAAAGCAGCCCAAGCCCTACAGCTTTCTGGATTTTGCTCTGCTCCCTGCTAAGAACAAGGAATAACATTTTTAAACCATCACTAGCTTCCATCCCGCGACTTCCCTTCTGTTGCCACAGTATTCCTCTATGTAAATGGCATTTATTTATTCATAGGCATTGGCATACCATTACTTTTGTCAAAGCTGGTCTCGCACATACTGTGTCTGAGCGTTCTTATAAACGAACTGGAAAAGCAATTAAGATTCCCCGGCATTCCGGAGCGGGGCGGGAGCGCTGTGTGTAACACAATCTCCGTGGGCGTGAGCGAGTGCAGAGTGACTGCATCTCTGTGTAGAGGGAGATAAGAGAAGTGACACAGATTAAAACAAATTGTTGATCCGTACCAGAGAGGAGCTAGGCAAACAATAGCAGTAAAAGCATAAATGTCAATTTGGAATGATAAAGGATACAATCTAAATGTAATATGAGAGGCCCCCAGACAAAAGGGAGAAATAGAAATTACACATTACTGAAGTACCAGATGCAATAAACAAACAAAAATATGTAAACACACGCATGAATATGCATGTAGAAAAATTCAGATCACAGGATGGATGGCTCAAGTAACTGGATTTCAAAGTAAAATAATGAACCATTTCAATGAAGTTTAACTGCTAGATTTGGAGGGGGGAAGAAATCTTATTTGTACTCTTGGTAATTTTATTTTAATTTTGAATAATCTGCAAGTGTCTCAGCACACGCCTTCCCCTACATCCTGTATTTGCATATTAATGGCACAACTGTCCATAAGATACAAACCAATGCCAGGAGATACTTTCTCGAAAGAAGCTGGCTTTTTATCTGCTGAAAGAGCTGTCAAAAGGGTTCTCTAATTGCTTTCAGAATTTCCTCTCTCCTTCCCCTTCACATTTTCTAATACCCTACAGCAGTTTGCCAGATGAACTATAAGGTTTCAAAGCTTGTTTAAATAATCTTATGCCTATTCTAGTCTTGGTAAAAAAAAAAAAATCGAATAGTTTTATCCCAACTATGACCTAATAACAAGTCACACAGATTGGTTAAAACAGCTACCTGAAATTCACTTATCACAGCCTTGGAAGTAATATTGCTACATTATACCTGGTACCATTTCATGGACTAAACCTTTATTTTGTTATAGGAATGTAAGACATCTAAGAAGATTAAGTTTAACTTAACAAATACCAAGGAAATTATCCCAAGTCACACGTAGGAATCAGTCTCTAAAGCACAGCATTGTAACAAAAACTTCACAGTGACACCAGGCCTGGACAGATCCCATTTAAGAATCTAACCTGTACCTGGGGTTGTCTGCAGACCTGTCAACTGCAATTTTTTGCTGTGAACAAAAATCAACACAAAGGCAAATTAACCAAAAAACAAATGTGCACATACAGCCATAGGCAGCTACACACACAAACACCTTCAGTCAGTGTAATTACACAATAGCTGTGACACAATCACTGCTATATCAAGTTGTGCATTTAAATAATGATATATTCCAGGTGCCTGGAGGCAGTGTCGTGCTACAGACTGCAGTAATAAATGATAACAGTGGCCATGGGTACGGTCAACCCAACTCTCTGCTTAGTTCAACACTTCAAACTCTTACCTTCAAACATTTAGAGAGAAGGTGGAAAAGTATGAAAACTTACAGACAGACATTTTATTTCTCCAAAGCTGAAGTGAAATTCCTACTTGAGATACAGTCTCCAAACATGCAACATGGCATTACTACTACTGCATCTGAGTCCTTCAGGAGGCTCTTTATGACTAGTGGAAGTTACTGTTCCAAACTCTGTTATGAGGCAAATATACTGTCTGACATCAAACATCTTGCAAGGCAATCTCACTTGTGGGCATGTTAATCTCATTTGATCAAAGACATAATATTATTCTAGCAAGCATTCTTTTTAGAAATGTGAACTTCTGCCAAATCTGCCTTATAATCTAAGGTTTCCATTCCCAACTATTCTGTATTCTAGTAATGTAAGCTTCCTTTTTATTTACAACCAAGCAGCACTGATACTTTGCATTTTCAGTATTTTAATTTTTGCCTGTATCCTAGAGATATATAAAAAAGAAATATCAATATGCAATACTGCTGTTTCCAGACTGCATCTGTTCATCATTATTCCAAGTAAAAATGTATATTGATTTTGTAAACATTCTATTATTTTCTGCATAGTGATTTTTTAATACTTGTCTTATTCTTAAAGATGTAAATAGAGATTAATTTCAATGTAGCTGGTCCTATGCCATTTTTCTAAAGATTAATAAAACTGATGAAACAATTTTAATAACAAAGGAATATACAATTTTATATGTCCACCATTTTTTGGACAATCTTCCGTCTGTACATACACCCCCATGCACTACAAACTCCACCAATTATTAATCTTGTTCTGTGTTGCCTACTTGAATATTCTGTTTTTCTTCATTGGAGACCCCCCAAATTACCTGGTCAACATCCTACAAAAAAACATATTGGCCTAGTCTTGCTTTAGAAAGTGGCAAAAGGCTTACACTTTTCCTGGAAGACAGGCAGCAGGAATATTTAGGTTTGCCTGTATTAAAGGGAACAGAGGAATGCTCTGTTTGAAGGGCTGGAATAGCAGCTCAGACAAGGCATGTGGAAGTGCAATGACTCTGTTGGTGAAATGCTTTCTGACATCCCTGTATCCATGTCCACAAAAGCTTTATTTTGCTTTCCAAATTTCACATTTTCAAAGGCTCTGCAGTTGGTTTCTGCCTGGATCAAAGACAGGCTTTCCTTTTTCCGCAGCAGCCAGGGCTCCAGGCTACTCTAAACCATCTATGACAGGCAATACAGCAATACCACACTAACATCCCATTTTCCAAGGTGGGAATATGAACAAAGATCACTACAAACTGGTAGCAGCAGCCTCATGCTCTCTTCTGCCTGTCTTGACTTACAGTGTCTCTGCTATAGGGACTGGTGATGAAATCACTGGCAAAGCATCTCTGCAATGGCAAAGGAACAGGCAGGAAAGCCTGGAAGTGGCTAAAGTTGTGCCACCACCTTCTCAAGCCATCAGCTGTAGCAGGGAGGGGCACCTGAATGTGTGGGATCCACAGAACCTGAGGATCTTGGACTGGCTGATGCTGGGATGTCAGTCAAGAAAACAGGAAGCCTAGGAAAGGAAAAGATTGAGGTGGAACAAGGAGCTGGGAAATGGAAAGGTGTCAGGAGGATAGAGGCAATGAGAGAACACATTGAGGTACTGGGAGAAACAAGACAGAAAGGCAGATCTAACAGAGGGGAGAGAGACACTGGAAGATCCCAGAAGAGGAACTGAAAACTATTGAGAAGGGTGAGGAAAAAAACAACACAACTGCACACACTGAGCCAGACAAATTAAAGAGGGGAAGTCAGTTCATAAGAATCACTAGATGATGAGCAAGGGAAATGAGAATTAGGTCCAGACAGACAAGCAGACTGTGTACTGAATAAATATTAAAGCTGAAAAAGAACCACCAGGAGAATGGTGGGAAGGAATAACCTGGGACCCTGGGCACATATCAAGGCTGGCCACAAACCCACTGGGGCTGAGGGGGCAGGACAGGGCTCCAGCTTTTGGTACAATGCATTATAGTGTAAGAGACTGAGCAAACTTAGATTGCACAGACAATTAACAAGCTCTTACTGGCTTGATTTTGCATCTTGGAGCTTCCGATCTTTCAAAGTTCTGTGTGTTTTATTTTCTTTGGCCATTTTGTTGCAAAATAGAAAATTACTAGCAGCGAACAGAGACTGACAGCTTCAGCTAGTGAGCAGGAGTTGTGGCTGCTACCAAACAACACACAGCTATTAATTTATTTGACGGTTATTCTTATTATTTTTCATCACAATAACATTAAATGAGCTATGTACATACACTGATGGAAAACAGACTTCACAGTTTCTGTCAACAGTGCTGTATGTGTTACAAGTTTGAATTTTTATTTGAAGATTCCAGAGCTGCTAGTGAGTAGAACTCAATTTTATGTTGACACCAAAGCAGAGCAGATTAACTTGGAAATGATGCCCAAAGCTTGAAGTGCTGTTGGATCATTTGTCCTTATTGAATGAAGGCAGATTTCTGCATTATATTATACACTGCTACTGGTGCCACAGTTCTAAATACTGTTCTTTTCATCACTCTTTGTCAATTATCCTATGTTCAGAGGATTTTTTTAACTAAATAAATATTCGTGCATGGTGAATGTCAGAATTAGGAGAAAAGTCCTGAAAAGCCAGCTCATAAATGAAATTCTGATTTCAGCAAATTCATTTTTCTCAGATAGTTACATTTCCAGAATAAATTATAATCTCTAATATCATTACCTGAACACAGAAAACCAGTATTGTAAAGGGTCTTGGCAGAGAATGATGGTAGGCATCAGAGGCTTAATGTTTAATTACTGAACAGAGTTTTCTGGAGAGTTAAGAGCTAATATCATTCACTTGCTGCTGTTGCCTATGTGGCAGAATACTCTGGTGATTGGGATCTGTCAAGGAGAAGTGATTCATAAACTTTTCTGTGTGTTCCTCAAATGCACAGCTGGTGGGAGTAAAAAATGGACAGCTATTTATGGCAGAAAATCCCAACAGGAAACGTCTGACTTGAAACCCACATGAAAAATAAGTAGAAAGTCTTAATGAGAAGAGGACTGTGCGTTCCTGTACACTGTAAAGCACAGAACACAAATTAATTGCTGATATTCCCCTCAAGGCTCTATGTTTTAGGAGCTAAGGTGATAACTGAACTAATTCTCATGATAATTAATGAAGGCACCCTCCCTGCTCAACAAAGAGAGTGAAGCAACCTGGGTTTGGTATAACATTTTAATACCCTCTCAATCTAAACTATGCAGCAAAGGGACAAAAGAAGGGGAAGATGGAAGAAGATTCAGATGTCTAATTTTTGGGTTGCTACAAATAGTAGGTACACATCATGAGCTCTTCAGGGAACTGAAGACAAGAACATCCCTGGAGACCCACTGGCAAGGGTTTTGTGGGGAACAGCAGGCGTAGGTGACTGACTCACAGACAGAAGGTGATTTTTTCTTTCCACCAGCCAGCTCTTTTGTTCCAAACCATTGAACAAGCTGAAATATAGCGAGTTAGAGATTCACAACTCACCCCAAATATATCAAGAACAAAATATACATCTGAGCATTTTTCTCACTTTATCCAGAAGTGTTCCAACAGAGGTTGCAGGAAGGTGCAGCAGAGCTGGGAGCAATCCCACAGGCACAGCAGCATCATCCTCCCCTCCAAAGCAGTCCTTCTGAAAAACAAACTCTTAGCACCACAATTGACAGTGTTCACTTTCAAAGACAATTTCAAAAGGCAAGAAGGTGCATCTCATATCTAGATATGCTAAAGAGTAATAAGAACAGATGTTTGTTGTGGTCGTCATGAGAGGCCCAATTCCTTTGCTAAATAAACTCTATTAAACAAAAATCTGCAGTTTTCAGGATTGACATGCTTCTTTGTATGTATGAGTAGTTCCATACATGCTTAAGAGCAAAGGGAAAAAGAAGGAAATTATTCTTTTTGATATAGGAGCCTAAATGGAGATTAATTCCTGAAAATCTCAAGCTCGATTTTGAATATTGAATACTTATTTAAATTTGTCTGACAGAGCTCTGTTCTCCATCCTCATCTGTTTCAATCTAGTTAATGAAATAATGTTTTATATAATAAATAACAGGGGAAATATGCCAAGGAATTAACAGTAAGCATTAAATAATGAATCAATGCAAGTAGTCTGGCACAAGTTTAAAGTTGTTTGCAAAAGAACAGATACATCAGATTCTATATTTGAAAAGGGAGCAGAGCCCTGACTTGTCTGGGAGGGGTGATCTCTCTTATTTTGTACCTGCTGGCAGAAGGCACTGTGATTCTCCCGTGGCTGCAGTAAGAACTGACCCATTTACTGATAATGGAGAAGGAAGAATAAGAAGAGGTGGGAAGGAATCAAAAAACAAAAGCAGCACAGAAAGGCAAAAATAAGAGATGTAGTAAAGTACAGAGTTCTTTATCAGAGAAAGAACTAGCAACAGGCATAGAATGTTTCTGACATGTGTCCCAGAGCTCAGCAACGAGAATAAGTTCAGACTTGCACATGAGAGGGCAGCTAAGGAGCAGCACCTCTCAGCACGGCAGGACATTCTCCAAAGGCGACATTGACAGTGGGCCCAAAGCAGAGCTAATTACAAGCTCATCTCTCCACAAATACCTCTAAGAGTGCAGCTTTCCAGCTGGTTTTGACAAAGTCCAGAGTGCTGCCAAAAGAGTCCCAGCCCTCCCGCCCCAGCCTCTTCCCTTTCTGTTGGCAAGTGACACCACCAGCCCACTAATCCAAGTGGGAACAAACCTTGTACCTGGGCTGTCGACAGGCTCTTTGATGATCCAACTAACGAGAGAGCTTCTGGAGCTGGCACAAAGGAAGGCAGAGCAGCAGCAGCATGAAGCCAGGGCAGGAGAAAGCAGCCCAGTGTTAGGCTGGTGGCAACCAGTGATGAAAATAAGATGCCAAACTAAGACTACCATAGCCTTTGTGGATGAATGAACCCTTTCACAGCTGGCTCTGGCACTCTCTAAGAAATCAAAGGCTCTCTTACTTTACCAAACATGATACTTGACCAGCGCTGCACTTTGGCAGGTGACACACACAAGGCTGCACTTGCAGGTACAACAACATGAAGCTGTGTATCACTGATGAATTTATAAACATTAATGCATTTTAAGTAGAAGTTGTCAGTCTTCTGTAGAAGTGAGATCAGTCAGCTCCTTTACTAGAGGGACAGGGGGGTTCAGCTGTGGCTGCTCACAGCAATCAGCTCAGTTTGAGCTAAGGCAGAGCTGACTTGTGCTGCCAAATGAAGGCAACATTTTGCCCCCAAGTCTCAGCACTGGTGAATAATCAAAAGAAAAGGCTCTCAATGTAGGCATCATTACTGAGACACTCAGAAATGGGGGCCTTTTGGAAAAGCCTGGATCTGAGGCTTGCTGCTTATCAGCACCACTGATTAACCTGAGTGCATCTTCGTGCTGCAGTATCACAGCTTCTGGGCAGGCAGGAGCATGGGCTGAGCAGGATGGGGAGGAACTGTGCACACCTAAGGGTCATAGTTATAAAGTAAAACAGGGATATATACGGTTAAATGAAGGGATAAAGGTATTCCAGCCCTACACATTACAGCTCATGTTCTTCCTTTTAGAAAATGTAAGCACACTCTCCTGTGGCTCAGGTTTGGGTTTGGTTTTTTTTGTTTGTTTGGTTTTTTTTTTTTTTTTTTTGTTGTTTTGTGGGTTTTTTTGGTTTTTTTTTGCTGTCCTTCACTCAAAGTTAAAAATTAGGGTGATGAATTTTCTTTAAAAAAACCCTGAAGTCTGTAATCTATTTCATTTAAGCAAATGGAAAGGATATAAGTGAGAACACAACATGATTCCTAATACCACCTAACTCAGTTTGGCTGTGGGCTGGCTATAGTTCTGAGGGTTATATCACACACTCCCACTTCTTGCTCGGATCCTGGCGCCCTGGTTTGACAGCTCTGCAGTGCTGTTTCCTAGCTGGAAGAATTCTAGTTAAGACTTTCTAACCTCCAGAACATGTATACTAAATGGCTGTTCAGAAATATCTGCACATTTTTAGGTTAACAGGACTTAAAAAAACCCCAAAACACGTCAACCTTGCAGAAGAGAAAGTTACAGAAAATGGGTTTAGGCTGAAAAAAACGTATTGGTTTAACTTTTAAAAGGAAGAACAGGTTCCTATTCTCCCTACTTGCTTTCAGATGGCTGACTTCCATACTACACACTGTAAACACTTGGATTTCCATAACTTAACATTTTTCCTCAGTTTTAAACTTTCCACTACTGCAGAACCAAGCTCTGTCCTAGGCTTAAATGAAAGAAGAATTAGTTTGAGAGAAAAAACCAAGAATTTTTCTTACACATTTCCATGGGATCTTAAATTGTCCTAGGAGGAATGTTAGGGCATTGGCTGGTGAGAGACACTGGAGAGATTAAAAGTCACTGGAGTTAAACTGAAAACAACAAGTTTTCATAAATTATACTTTCAACAATTAGCATCAGATACTAATTTGAGAAGAATATAGGGAAAAATGAGTTGCATTACCTAACCCAAACCTTTACCTAATGTATGAGCTAATTTCCTTCCAAAAACAAGTCTGGTACACATCTGCAATAACAACAAACAGAGATGATGAAAAGTAGCCTCAGTGGTTAATAGTAATTTAAGACCAAGTAAAAGAAATGTTTCTTAAATCTGTGTTGACTACCAATACTTAAACTAATGGTGTTCCTCTGTGAACTTGATCTAGTTTATGCCAAAATCATGTTTCAATAATTTTGAAACACAGCAAACCCAGAAAATCCATTAAGTTTCTACCTGCAAAACATGACCCAAAAAACCCACAGGAAAAATCTCTTGATGTTTCTTACAGAAAATTTGATCTCAAAGAAAGCCAGGACTCCTTCTTATGGTTTGGGTCCTCTCCCCTGCTCTAGGGGCACAGAAACATTTCTAGCACACCAGAGATTTGATAGGTTGTTTTTCTTTGTTTCAAAAAATAAATACTAATTATATGGGTGAACACCCATGCTCTATGTAAAAGCATGCAGTTGTTCTGTAGAGAAAACAGGTAAGTAATGTACTATGTATTTTTTTTCAGAACATGGTTCTGGTCTGTAATAATGATTTGTTTGAAGTGCTTCATAGTAGCATTTTTGTGTATCTTTTAGCAGAAATTTCCTAAAACACAGTGAAATTCGAGCCAGGTAGCAGCACGAGCCTTTATCTGAAAAAAAACCAAACCCAAATGAACCCCCTCCCTGCAAACCAACCCCCACCTAAGCCTTACCCAATGCCATCTCCCAGGAAATTGTGACAGATTCTGTGAGAAACCTGGGTCCTGTGCACATTAGAAATTCCTTCCTGCAGGGTTAGCAGGTGTGGGCTGTGTCAAATAAATTTATTGCAGTCTGTGCTAATAACCAAAATTATAGAAAACCTAGATGAAAGTGCTCTGCATCCAGCTAATTTGAAGCTACCTTATGAGACAATAACAAGCTTCTAACAGTTTTCCCCTTTTTTAAAATACACTAATTATGCTTAATGTTCCCTGTCGCATTAGCTTTCATGGTAATTATATTTCAAAACTTTTGCAATTAGGGTACAGTTAATATTGTGGAATATTGCAATTATTTTTCATTGTGACACCTCTATTGAAAACTGGTGGCATAATGATCACATTGTTCAACTAAATCAGAACTGTAGAAATATGGCAAATGAACCAATTATACATTATTATTTCTAATTACAGATAATGCCCTTTTCCTTGCTTTGTCCAGAACAATTTTCCATATACCCAGACTCTTCATAATTTAAAAAAAAATCCCTGGTTTCTCCACTTTCATTTTTGTTATATACATAATATATATGTACAGTATGTAAATATATACTGGACATTTTTTATTTATAACATATGTGAGCATGGACATATTTATACGGGCACATCAACATATCCAGAGAGAATGTACAGCTGACACAGGTTCAGTCAACTGCAGCTATAAATGGAAAAACCACTAAGTTGTACTCACTCTGAGTGAGGATTTTACTCACTGTTTGATCCTCAGAGGTAACTTCAAATGCATTACAAATGCACTGTCCCCCATTTCTAATTCAGCCCCATATTGCCCCAAAGAACATTTCCTTATCCCTGCTCAACCTCCCTCTTTAATAAACTCAAGGGCTTTGGCTTTCTTCCCTTCAGTCTCTTGCTTGCCTTTCCATCATTAAACCTAAACATCAACCCCAGCATTTCCAGCCCTGATTCTGTTTATTGATGCTGAATAAGCTCGAGCACTTGATAAATGACAGCAGCAGAAACGTCTAAGAACTAATATATATAATTGTGAAAATTTGAGGTTCACTCAGGGGTTTTGAAGAGCTGTTTGTAATTAAGCCAGGCTGTAATTTGGTAGGACAGAACACTCTTACATAAAAGTATACTCTGAAAAACACAGAGAAGGAGTTGGAGAGATACTGCTGAAACAAAGCAGCCAGACAGGTAATAGGAGACATTCTGTCATTTTCCATACTTTAGCAATTCTGAGAGTAATTATCATTTCCAACATTTACATTCTTCGTATGGAATTTTAATCAAAGCTCACTTAATTAAGTTTTCATTTAAATTACACTAAACCGGTGATAAATAAATCAACGATCAAATCACTGACTTCAAACAGAGAAGACCTTTACCAAAATCACTTGCCAAACTCCACCATCTGTACATTTCCCACCTACCAGACTAATGAATTTCAAGGTTATATTGCCACGTGTAAGACATAATTTCTAGCCAACATCAGACAATGGAAATAAGGCACAAATAAGATGCTTTCACATCATTTCTGACATGAAAATATCTGAGAACATGTTTGTATGATCCTTTATTCTCCTCAATAAAGAACAATGTAAGATTTAAACAGAACTCCTCCAAAGACTATTTCAGGCAGAAATCTGAAAATTGCAATTCTCAGCTTATTCAATACTGTGGAGTAAGGTTTTTAAGAGCAATTGCCTGAACAATGAGCACATTTTCAAAATGAACTGTGGCTCTCTCTCCTCTGACCCTCTGAAACTCTAAAAGCTGATTTGAGTGATTAAATGACAGCTGAAACTCCTGAGGAATCTGGCACAGAATACAATTTTTAAGAATGCCTCAAAGTCCTGCCATCACTAACGTCTCAGTCATCACCCACCTTTCCATCATTTCTTGGCTCATATTAATTGATTTTTTTTTTTTATGTTTACGTGACTTTATTTCTCTGGATAGTGTTTTTCTTGCAATTTTTGTTTCCATTAACTTAGACATACATTCTCCACCATCTGCTGGGCACTGACAAAATACAGGATAAGTAAACTGTGCAGTAGAATGTTTTTTTTCCCCACTCCAAGTAACACCATTCAAGTACCTCTATAAAAGGGAAGAACATGACCCACAGGGATTATAGTCATGTATACATGTATATAAACATGTTTGATATGAAAATCACCTATGAACTACATAGGTCTCCAGGCTGGATGTGGGCAAGCCACAAATAACCAAACACGTCTAGCGATATAAATATCTATTAAGTAAATATGTGCTGAAATCTTGCTAATAGCAAATATTATAATAGCCTTGAAATTGTTTAATGGTGGGGTTACAAATAGTGCTTAGTGTTTCAAAAACAGGGATTGACGTATTTTCCTCATGAGAAAAAAAGTAAGTATTCAAAATAAATAGCTTTTTTTCTTTTCCTAAGCTGTAAGATTGGGGCTATAAAGTCCATCATATTTGAAAATTAAATCATCTTCAAAGACTCCACAACCATACTCTTAACTGGCAAATTCAACCACTCTAATAAAATAACAGTCCTACAGAATACTTAATTTTTTTTTGTTTTCAATAGGAGGATTCTGCTAAATTCTTTCACAATTCTCTATCACATTACAGATAAAAGTTTACAGATAATGATCACTTTAAAGGCTGCAAGATTTTGAAGATTTCTGAAACGAAACTAATACTTATGTGCAGCTATTTAATTGCCAGCTCATCCCCTGCATTGTCAGGTCTCCTGGACACATTTTGTGGAGCAGTGAAACATGTAAGCACAGGTGTTAATTGCCCTGTTCTTCCTAATGACCATCTTCTTCTGTTGGACAATAATATTTGCTTTACTGACAGTTGTCACAATATTCCATTCCATCTCCAGAGGATACAACGCTTCATCATATGACATGCTGGGAAATATAATATTTGAGCATAACAATGTCCACCCAAAATGTGCCAGTAAATTTGACTTGTGAAATTCCATTACTTTTTTTAGAAGAAACTTGGATATTCCAAGTTCAATGATAAACCCTCTGCTATTTTAATTTGCTTCATTACACACAGGGTTTTTTCCATCATGTGTGTTGTGTTTATAAGCAGATACACAATTTTATTTCCGGAAATCTTTACTAATGCAGTTTTAATTATATGCAAATTTCTGATGAATTGATTACCTCAGTAATGCCTGTGTGATGCATAACAATTCCCTATAATGACACAGCAGAACTATATGTTCCTCTGAGCCACTGATATCTAAGTATTCCCATGGCTTTTAAGTACTCAAAAAACTTTACTGTCATTAAAACCAACAGCCTTATATTTCTTATTTTGTCTCATATTTGAGGAAATTCTACTTTTTTGTTTGTCTTTTTTTTTTCCTGGTGATTTAACATTTACCAATATCGAATCTCAAAAGGATTCAACAGAGATAAATGGAAGTGCAGGAACCCGATGTTTGTTTCTAAATTCAAAAACTTCATAATACTGTCTCTGAGTCTTGACTAATAAGTAATGTTTGCAGTGGACTAGGCAATAAATCTACTGTTTCAAGCTTGGTTATCTATTCTTTTTCTAATCCTGTAATAAGCTTTTAACACTTTCGGCTAAAAAACTGTGGCGTAAAAATTTCCACAAAAAATCTTAAGTTTTACATGAAGACAACATAAAAACTACCCATACTCTGATGTGCATCACTTGTAAGTATAAATGGTTTTAACATCCTTATGTCAAGTTGCTTAGCAATGAGAGTTCACTTAGGGAGCCCATTGTTGTTTTCCTTTACCTTCTGTAATTGTGAAACAGAGATCACCATGTGAAAAGGTGCTAAAAATAGCACCAGACATCGAGTTAGTGGCTCAAACAAGATTTAAGAATAAATAAAAGCAGGCGAGCAGTTTCATTACGTGAATTTTGATGAATAGGGTACAACCAAGAAATCATTAGAGAGCCTGTAACAGTCATCTAATAACACGGATTAATAAAAAGCAGCTGGGAGAGCTGTAAGAAAATCCGTTCCCTTTAATTTCATGGAGCCTGGCAGAGCAGGCAGAGCTGAGCCACAGGTCCTTCCCTGTTGGAGCAAATTGCTCTAAACACCCTCCAGTGCTGGGAGTTCTACTCGTGGGAATATTTAGTAACATTCATGTTTGTTATTATACCATTAAATTAACAATATCTTCAACCGATTTCAAAATGCAAATCAAAGGTGAAAAAAGCATCAAATCTTATGAAAATATGTACAGAATTTCATAAAGAACCTGGCAGTTTCTCTAGGAACACTGGAGAGCCACTGCTCTCATTGTTGGGTAGTTCTGGAAAGTACTAGATGCTTCCATGTAGGATATTTGCTCTGTGTTTGCTTTGCAGTGAGAAAATAAAAACTTGTATCTCAAAAAAGGAACAGAAGTCCAACATTTGCTCAGACTGGAAACTAATGGAGGGAGGTACAGAAAGTTTTAGAAAACACATGGCAGAGTTAGAAAAGCTAGAGGGGGAAGTTCTCCTTTATATGTTCTCTTATTTTATTTATTATTTTATGTTCCTGATCTTTGACAACACTACACTGAAACCACAGTCTGAAATTACATAATTTCACTATAGTTTTCTCAAACTGTTTAGATGCTTTCTCATGAAACCACCTGAGAGCATTTTCTTGGAATTATAAATAATTAAACTGCAAAATTTTTGCACAGACTGAAACCTGATAGTGATAATACTGTAGATCCTATTAATTTAAGTCAGCATGATAGAGCATAAATTCCTGAAAAGAATCAACAGCAACGTACTTGCTTTGTTAATCAAATGAACCTAATAGATGTTATTAAAACAGTTCAAAAATTTAGCTTCCCAGACAGAAGACAAAAATATTTAATGTATATAAGCAAGCATCTAGTTTAAAACAGCAAACAAAAAAAACCCCACCTAAACCAACATGTATCTTACCTTCCTCCCCAAACCAAACAAACCCAACACCTAGAGAGAACAAACATCAAACCAGCTGTCCAGACTCTGAATTTGTGCCTCCAGACCCCTTGGGAATTTCGGAATTTGAACTGAATCTGTCTATCCTACAAAGGAAATGCTATTCTATAAACCAACCTATATTATGGTATGAAGAAACCACTGAATGCAGAGGCTGTTGATCCAGCAGGAGCAGCCAGTCCTAGTTTCCTCAAGGAAATTTAAAGGTTAGAAATGAAGAAATTGGCATCAGCTGAACCAAACTTGACTGATGAGTTTTACCAGAAGTCAGCTGAGCTGTTGGGGTTCCCGGTCCCAACAAGCAATTGCTGCAGCTCCCCAGAATAAAACTGCCATGATAAAGAGCTGTGAAACAGCACCAGTTGCTTTGTGACAGCAGGATATTAATGGAAATTGTTCCAAAAAAGAAAATGAAACAAGACTCCCTAATGCATTTGCGTTTCTGGCATGATCTCAGAGGAGTTGAAGAATGAAGAATGTGGAATCCTTCCAGCTGTCAACAATAAAAAAAGAAGGAAAAAGAAAAAAATATTTAGAACTGGCTTGTAGTTGGAAAGCAAGGGAATAAATAAGTTTTGTGGCCATTTACGTACTTCTGGATGATGATTGTAAGTGATTGGTATTATATACCTTTTTTCTCTAAATCATTTGAAAGAACAGCTGTGCTACCTGTGAGAGGGACTGGGCTTGAGCTGCTGACAGAGCACTTTTAGGAAGTTGGTTTCCAGCCAGACACTTGAGTCTTTTTCTTAAATTAGTTTTATAAGTACAGTCCCTCATTGATCTTCCTGCAGCACCAGAACCACCAGTTCTCAGTCTGTTTACACACATCAGTCTCCATAATCTCACCATGCTTTCAAATCAGTCCTAAATGGGCAACTCAGAGGCTCAGAAATTCCTCCTTTTCTCTGCACCATCTTCTCCAGCTGCATAGAGCAGTCACAAATATAACTGACTGCCCTTGCAATGTCTACTAATTTCATGGGTTTTCCAATTAATAACTATTCTTTACCTGGTTTCTGCCAAGTGCCTGCCTCAGATGACAAGGACACAAATTATTCATGAATATCTTATTGAATTTTTTCTACATTTTTTAGCTGGAAAAGATAAAGGGGGAAAACAGACAAAAGATTTGGAAAATGCATAAATTATAATGATTTTTTAAAATGCTGAACCATTTTATTTAGAAGATTTTTAAGCAAATTTTTTTTCACGTCTCAATCCTTTTGAGGATTTAAGTCTGTTTTTACTTTTTATTTTTTTTAACCCACACTGGAAAGTTAAACAAAGAGTTTGAAATTTAGAGTGGGGAAAAAACCCAACCCACATTTTCCTTTACATTAAAGTGGTTCATATTGCTCTTCCTAACCAAATATGCTAATTGAAAAAGTCCAAATTTCTTGTTTCATTCCTCCTAAATTTTACTTCTAATTTTTTTTGGCCTCCATGTTACTCCTTTTTGGTTTTGACGCAAGTTTTTCAGCTACACTGGAAATGAAGGTTCCAGGAGATGATGAAACCTGCATTGCAGGCTCACTAAGGATTTCTATGCCCACTCCCAGCACCTGATAGAGTAACTCCAAGCCATCATTTCCTACCTGAGCTCAAACTCCCCAAACTCCCTTCTCTCCACTTTTGTAAATTATGTTTTCAGAAAGCCGAAACTCCCAAACTAACAAAGATTTTACACCTTTTTGTGTTTGCTAATCCCTATAATTGACAGATTTGTGCCAAGCAAAACAATTATCCACCTGTTTGTGGGAACAAGTATTAACAAACATGCTCAAACACTGTTTCCTTAGGCAGAACGTTTCACACCTCATTACATAACTGAGGACTTAGCCCTGGTGTTTAGTGTACAAAATTCCTGCTGATTCCAGTAGAATGAGTTATTTGTAAACCCCAAAATAATTACCATGGCATATACATTACAGATTTAATTAATTCAGTATGCAATATTCAAGTCCAGAGTTCTGAGCTCTTCCCAAATCACGTGGATTTGCAGTTGGGATTTCCCATTTCATTTCATACTAACAACTGTCCTCCAGGTCTGAAGACTGACGACAGAGTAGGAACGGCCTCTCAAAGTAAAAAGGTCATAAATGTATTTTCTTAGGGACTAATGAGATAATACCAAACTTTCTGTTATTATGAATGGAATTTTTGGGACATGGTAGTTCATAGCAAGCCAGTCCCTCTTTGAAAGATTTTGAAAGATCTGTCAGCAGATTAAGAGTTCCTAACTTTTAGGGGTCTAGTATATATAGGTTTCTATACCCACACATTGCTTTTTAATAATTTATTAAAAGTTACTAATTTTCTAGGGTTCTAGTTATTGATCCTAAATTAGCATAGCTCGAGGGACAAGGAGTCTTCTCAAAACAATACAAATTCCATACCAAATTGCCAATTTGCCTTCCTTTTGACTCACTTTTTTTTTTTTCAGATCCCAAATATGCAAGGTAAGTATCACTTGTCACTACAATCATAAAAGATGCTGTTCTGGTTCTGCTTCTAGGTATTTATTTATTTCCCAAATCATTAGATCTGACCTGAATGAAAGGAGAGAAAAGCTCAGTTACTGAAAATCACACTGTTCCAGCCCAGCAAAAATTCATTAAACAGAAAGGAACTATTTGTACAGGAGCGACATGTGAGGCAATACCTTGGTGGGGTGAGGCAGGGATTGAAGGAGAGTGGAATGACAAATAGCATCCTGGGTGGATGGAAAAGGTCACTGCAATAAAAGCAACCTTGGGAACTGGGAGCAAGTGCAGCATTGCTGCAGACTGGAAGAAAACACAGAATTCCAAACAGAATAGAGCAAGAGACAAAATTTCATTCACATGTGGATGTCATAGACTGAGCTGTGAATCATTTGGGGAGCTGACAAAATTGAGCAGGATTCCCTGTATGCTTTGATATCAAATGATCTGAAAAAGGAAGCATTTACTCAGGCCAGTAATTAACTTTTACAAACATTCAAAGTCCTCAGCTTTTCTGTGTGAGAATCTGGCATAGAAATAAATTAGACATCATTGTAATGTAAGGCACTGTAAAAAGGCAATATTTTTTGGTTGACTAGCTTCCATGAGAAAAAGAAATAACCCCTCATCTTTAGTTTTAGTACATGATGATTTCAGATACGTGGGAATTACACAGAACACAGGAACTGGCCATTTCAAGACTTGCACTTCAGTTCCTGACTCCTCAGAGTGCACACCTGTATCAGGGCAGACATGGTGCAAAAGCAAAGAGCATCACCATAGAGAGACCCAAAGAAACCTCATGCTCAGCTCTGAATGCAGCCCATCTCAACATGTGCTCAGTCTCCCAGCACACATCCTGTGGTTGTGCACCTCCATCCTGCTCCCTTCCCCAGGGAATATGTGTAATCCTGCATCAAATAAAGGAGCTGTTTAGTGGAGGAACCACAGGCTTTTTTTGAATTCCTACTGTAGCAGTGGCTGCACGAGGTTGCTCAAGTTGAGACTTATGAAGACAAAACCCTGGTCTACAAAAGCATTCACCAGCAAAAGGCAGCAGAAGATGCAGTAATGCAGGCAAAGGAGTCCTCTTTAAAATATGGCTTAATGCATTTGAGGAACTGGGTAGGGAGTAACAGGAGAGCATATTTTGCTTGGATGAGCCCTGTTTTCAATGGAGGGTTTCATCAATAAAGCTGTATGTGCAAACCCTTTTTAAAGTACCTGCTCCCAGAGGGCAACAGGGCTGTAGCAGGTAAACAGAAAGGGAAAAATATTCAGAGTGAAGTGACAGAGTCCAGATCTCTTTCTGTTTATGAAGGGGTGTAGAAGACATGCATGGGAGAACTGTCAGGCAAAGAGTCAGGCGTGAATACTGAAAAAAAAAATAACAGTGAGAATAATTAATAACAACTGAGCAGTTTTTACAGTGATGTGGTGAGGTCTCCACCTCCTGTAGTTTTTAGAATAAGATTGAATATCTTCTAAAGGAAAAAAAAAAAAGTCCTAATTTCTATTGATTTCATCTTGCTTTATATGAAGACAAACTCAGTTTCTAGAGATGTTAATGTGATAAATAGGTGACATATTTAGGGGTTTGCCCGATAAAATGCTAATATTTATAAGCACATTAGAAACAGGTAAATAAAACTGTAAATCTATTAATGTAATTTTATAACTAGGAGTAATAATTAAGCACTAGATAACTGCACAATTTATCATTTAAATACAGCTTATCAAAATCAGGAAATCCATAAGACAAGTTATTGTCTCAGATGAAAAGTGTCTCCTTGCCTTCAAGTGTTTGTAATGGCACTTATTTGGATTTATAGGGAGAAAGAGTGAAGTTAATAACTTTCTGTTATTACAAAACCAGCCAACCAAGCCACCACCAGAACCTTCTGTGCACAAATATTGCAAAAAATTCTTTAAAAAATTTTACCCTAAATTTTAGGTTCTCTACTTTGTAGCCCCTGAAGCGCAAACAGCTTGCATATGCTCAACTCCTCACTTTCAATCAGCTACCAAATTGTGTTGGTAACAGCTAAAAGCATGAAATGTTTTCTAAATGTTGCCTTTCCATATAAACAGCAGCACTATCCACTATGGAACTTGTTAGGACTATGCCACTGCCAGTGAAAAAGAGATGCAGTTCAGAAGACTAAGAACTCTGTATCAAAAGACAAAATTATCACAAAGCCTGAAAAATTCTTTCCACGCAGCAAGACTTACAGTAGAGAGCATTAGCAAGAACAATTTTCTACACACAGAGGAAAAACACACAAACATCTGAACTCAGCATATGAAAGAAAAAGGAAAAAACACTGAGTTTTTCTGCTTATAATTGTAATATCCTCCGTGCTTCCAGTTTTCAAGTGTGGTACCAAGCCTAGGCATCCATTTTCTTGGTGCCTAGAAAAAACAAGGCCTGACTGGCCACATTCACCAAGTTGTGTCCCAACTATCATGGTAGAGATCAGAATATACTGGAGAAATGGAACTTTGGAAAGTAAGTGCTGCAGCTGCACTGCTGTGGGACTACAGAGGCTTCCAGTTCAACACATTTACAAGCCTTAAACTAAAATGATGTAAAAGCAGATCAGAAAAACCTTTACAGCTCTCAAAACCACGGTGAGCTTAAGAAAGAGACAAATACATAAACAACAGAATTAGAGGCTGTTCTCCATTCTATAGCTTTTTGTAATGCATTATCATTTTTATTACCACAGAACCTTCTGTTTGAGATTTGTTTGCTATGATTATGAATTCATAAATTAATAAATAGAATGTTTCTGCAATATCTTAATATTTGGAATCACATCTGGCTGAAATTCAGACATCTGCTGGCATCATCCACAGGGTACACAGATTAGCAGCAGCAATAATATCAGTAATGGTTGCAGCAACATGTAGCTGATACTTAAGAAAAAGTACACCCTTCGGTTTCAATGGGAAAACACAGTTCATGCTGTTCCCTCCATTTCCAACTCCAGTTCAAAGCTCTGAAATTAGACTCAGCGCTCAAGAGATGCAACAGAATGGGAATGTGACTGGTCATTAAGGATTTAGAGAATTTAAGTGTTAGAAACAAATCCTGAAAGAAAAAAATCTTTTAAAATACCTTACTTTTACATACTTGCACTGTTTAAACAATACGTGTAACAGACACTATTGTTTAAAACCTCAAAGCTTGGCCAGGG
This sequence comes from Platyrinchus mystaceus, assembly GCA_035041135.1. Classification (NCBI taxonomy): domain Eukaryota; kingdom Metazoa; phylum Chordata; class Aves; order Passeriformes; family Tyrannidae; genus Platyrinchus; species Platyrinchus mystaceus. The sequence continues at coordinate 4,506,172 of JAWWLV010000030.1, forward strand.
TCAATAGCATAAACACCAGAAACCAACTGGTTTTAGTTTCTGTACCTTTATTGGATTCTCATCTGCTGAGGAGAACTCTAAGAAATATAGGGTGGTTTATGCTCTTGAGCTACATTAAGCATTAAAGACAGAATCTTGAAATTAGTGTTGCTTTCTGCTCCTTCCAGGGCAGTGCCCAACAGCCATGGGTGCCAAGGTAGAAAAAAGCCCATGGCATTGAAATGCTCAATAATGGTGACAAAAATTGACCTAGAAACAAGCATACATAATTTACTCTTAATTTGGAAATAGAAATTAAAATGCTCAGTTTACAACCTTTTTTTTTGCATTGCTGTAAAATGTCATCAGAAGAAAGTTCCTCATGGCATTTCCTTGTGAGTATATTGGATATGTGAGTACATTGAATAGGAAGTACTATTTCTAAACAGAATTTTATACATGGCTGTAATGCAGGGCTGCCGTTTAGAGGCAGATTTAGGAAAGTATATGAAAAAATTTAAAAAAACCCAAACTTGGAACCTTGACTGGTTTTAACTGTTGCTGATCTAAGCATAACTTAACAAATTCTACAATGAAATATTCTGAAAGACGTTCCAGAAAGATGTTGCTGAAATCTTAAACAGCAGTTTAAGATTTAAATCTTATACAGCAGTTAGGACAGAAAAGTGACAGTGGAGGAGGCCTTAAAATTTTCTTTCTGATTGCTGTTCCTCCCTACCTGATCTCCGAAGTGATGCACAAAGACCAAACTAAACAAAACCAAAAGTAAACAAACACAACCACCATCAACAAGCACAAAAGTAAAACAACAGCCTTCTCACAGCCCCACTTGTCACACTGACAAGGAGAGGAAGATTTCAATTCCTTGTCTCCCTTGTTGCTACTCTTCCCCACTGTGATAGGATCCCCCTGAGCCTTTTCTTCTCCAGGCTGGGCAGCCCCAGCTCTCAGCCTCTCATGATGTCTCAGATGCTCCAATCCCTTGAGCACCTCAGTGGTCTTTCCTGGAAATGCTCCAGGGAGCTCATGCTGCTCTTGTCCTGGGGAGCCCAAAGCTGCACCCAGCACTCCAACAGGGTCTCACAGAGCAGGGAAGGATCACAGCCCATGACCAATGTCAATGCTTGGCCCCAGAGCACATTGCTGGCTCCTGGTCAAGCCTCTGCTCCCCAGGACCCCCAGTGCAGAGCTGCTGGTCAGTCCCAGCAGGGTGCTGGTACAGGGGTTTTTCCCCCCTAGGCACAAGCCTTTGCATTTCCCTTTGCTGAACTCCACGAGGTTCCTGTCAGAGTGCTTCATGCCCTGTATTGAGCCTGATTAATCACAGAACAGTTCCTCCAGCAACTGGTATCACACTGGGACAGCTGTGCACTCCAAGGTTTCTTATCTACAGTTTAAACCTTTGTCTTTCTGGCAAAAAAATCAAAGTGCTACCTAGTAAGATATCCAAACTCTTCTATTTAGTCTCTTAAGTAAGCCAAAGTCAATCCTTTATGAGGATTAAAACAAACAACAACAAAAAAGAGATATGAATTCTAGATTTTTGTTGCTGCTACTTTATTTGCTGTCCTGTAAGCTGATAGATACAGAAACTGTGGTGTCCACTGAGTAGGGGTTGATACTTCATCATCTGAAGGAGATGTAATTATTTTTCTGTAGGATTCATTTATTTCTTAAAGATGATTATCTGCTGTATGGGTTTGTATTATAGACTAGAAACTGGAACTACTTCTTTATTTGATGCCAGACTATAGAGGGCTATAAAACAAACACTTCCAGGCACTCCCAGCAGATGATCTCAAATAAGACCTCCAAGTTACAGTGCATTAATGAAATTCCTGGCCTCTTTCAGAAAAGAAGATTTTAACAAACTGGATTAAACTGTATGGAGATGGTGGTAATTACACATTAATAGTGAAATTCTACAGACAGACCCTATCTGTTGAACACAGCAGAGCCTTTGAGATACTTATACTGAATATAATGTATGTTGATATTTTACATATTACCACATAATAGGGTCATAAGCAAAAGGAGTCATATTCTTTAGTTCAGCTCTAACTCTCAGACAACATTAAAGAACAACAATCATCTCATTCAAGCCAACCTGTTTCTCTGTTTCTCTCCTCTTGCTGCCAACAATTGCTTGTGAAAAAAAATCAAAGCAAACTGTCCTCTAAGCAGTGTCTAAACTACTCTGCGGGTAAATACTGTTCCGTTGGGCCAAATGCTTTGTACCATCGTCTCTGAGCCAAAAAGACACGTTAACACTGAAAAACTGGGCACAGTCCCCCTTCCAGTTAAACTTCAAGTTCTTGGGAATCATGGCAACATCTAAATCACAGTTTAGAATTTTCCCCAGATCCAAATACTCCAAAAATCATTCTGCTTCTACTGATGAAGCTGATGAATGTGTCCGATTATAGATCCACTATATGAAAACCTACAGTGTGAATAGGTATATCTATGTGTTTTACTCAAGCTGGAAAACAAATGAATAGGTTTTGTGTTGAGAGTCAAAAGTTTGGTTTAGCAGCAATAAATCCTATATAATGAAAGCAAAGGTGCAGGCACCAAAACCCTTATCTTTTTTTCTATATAAGGTTGAAAAACAACTTGTTGTGTTATGAGTGAAGGCATTAAAATGTCATTCCAACATGCTGAGTCACCTTACATTACCAGAAAGGACATATATACAAATACAGGAAGAAGAAACAAACCTATTCCTACTTTAGCTGTAAGAAATCATCCTAGAAAATGCTGTGACAGGAACTGACCTTCTTTTAAAAGGGAAAAAGAAAAAAATCCACTAACTTTTCAAGGATAAAAGGTCTCATTTCCTTCTATAATATTTGTGTTTTTCAAAATACTATCAGCAGGTGCACCAGATTTCAAAAACCTCTTGTCCTTCATCACATATAATTGTGCTGCATATTATATTAAGAAATACAAGCAATGTAAGTGATGGGAGTTCAATTACAAACAGCATAATATCTTGTTGCATAGAAAATGATTCTGCAACTGAAATCAGGTTCTAATGAGAGAAAAAAGGAATACATTTTCACATATTTTTAATTACACAGAACTTCTTCAAACATGATTTTTAATAATATATTCCATTAGGTTAACATCATATTTAAAGAAAGTGCATTTTCTGATTTCATTTTAAGTCTGATTTTGAGCAATTATTGTGTCATTGTTCTGCAGCAGAAAGGTTGAATTCATTTACTGTGTGGTTATGCTGGTTATGATTGATGCCGCTTCTCCAAATGATAAACCAATCACCCCGATGATGTAATGTCATTTTAAGAGTGCTATAATCACATTTCTCTCAAACTGGGAGCTCTGATGAGTTCTAACAAAGATTTATTGTAGATTAAAGGCCTTCATAGCATCAACAATAGATTGCTCATTTGATAGAAGATTTGATTAGGTAATTTTTTTAGGCAAACGATTTTTCCATATATTTCAAGAATGGTTATTGTGAAGGGCACAGGGCACCACATGTGGATGAGCATCACCTCATATCCAAAAAGACTCATCTTAAACCTGTTGAGGAGAGGAGCTAACCTATAATTGTAGAGGTTGAGGCAAGCATAAGTATACAATCAGACAAACAGGAGGACACTTCTACAAAGTAATTAGTACAAGACTTCAGCAAATATTTCATATTCAGCATGTACTTTGAAGGCTCTCATAGAAATGTTTAAAGAAGGGCCTAGAAAACGCCAGCAAATATTTATTAATGATTCACAGATTATCTGCGATCTAAGCCTTAAATCTAAGTATCTATAAGTCTTTTTTAACCCAATCCCAAATTCAAACAAAATATTTACATTTATTTACCATCTGCCAGATGTCTGCATCTCTGTTGCTAAGTTTCCATAGGAACTAACAGAGATATTGAAAAAAAATAAAGAAAAAAAAAAGGAAAAAAACCTCCCAAACCTATGACCAGATCATAATCTACCTTTCCCTATGATGTAGATGGTAAAAGCTGCTCTGAAAATCTTACAAGGATAATGATGAGAAACAAATAATGGTAAATGTAAATATCACTATCTGTGGTATTTTCTTATAAACTCTGTAAAGGAAATATTGTGACAACTACAGAAAAAACAATATCACTAGAAAATGCCTAATAGTTTCCAGAGGATGCATTAAGTCCAGAAGAGCCCATGGTATAGAACACTCAGTGCTGATCAAATAGCGATGCATATGTCTATGGTCAAAAATTAAAAAAACCCCAAAAACTAAACCAGACACATGTTTCTTATACTCTGAAAATTAAAAGTCATTATATATTATATGACTGTTTATTAAAGAAGTAAACGGGCTATGGGGGGGTGGGGGAATGCTAAAATGCAGAATGAACAAATCAAAGCTTAGAGCATGCCAAAAAGGCTCCTTGGGTCAGCCCACAGTAACAATTGTCAAATACAAACCTTTTAAGAATATAAAGAAACGGTGATTATTATTTAAAATGAAACATAAAGAGCTCTTCCATCAAATTTTCAGGTGTTGTTTTACTGCAACTTCCTTCATTTGGCTTCCTGAGAAAAGCCCTTCTGGTTCCCTCAGTCCCAGAAGTGGCTGCAAATACCAACTGCTCAAGTATCCTCCAAGTCTCTTTTTTTACTTCACATTCCCTGACCTTGATTTTCTTCTACTTATTTCATCCCTCTCCCATTTACTTTTCCCATTTCCCTTAAAACCCTCATAAAATGTTTGATCCGCCACATCCTTTAGACAATGTTCCTTCTTTTGTTCTTTATTCCTTTCCTCAGCTGTCAACATTCACCCACCAGAGGAAGCAAACACACCCCAAATTCCTCACTGCAGACAGGTAATGGTCCATTACCAACCTGTGAACCAGAGCTGCTTTTTTCCATGAACATCACACTACATTTCTCTGCCCTAATTTCCCCTGTCATTTTATTGCCCTGTTACTCGGTCTCACAGGTGCTCTTGTGATTCCTCACAGGCTGATCTCATTCACAGCACTCTGCCATCCCTTTCTTACTCCACAGCTCACCATCTTCTCCATATTTACATCCCATGAAAATTCATTGGGGAGCTCCAAGTTCTGCTTACTGTCTTTCAAATAACTACTTAACCATGCAGGAACCTCCCCTCTTGCTCCTGTTACTTTAGCTTCCTTAAAAACATTTAGTGACAGGTTTTTCTGAGACTCTTTTGAAAACATAAAGACCCTTCAATCACCTGGATCCTCCTTATTCAGAAATGGCTGACCCTTGCAAAGGATTCCTGAATGTTTCTCAGGTGTGAAGCTACACTGATTCAGAGATAAATCATACCCACTTCTCCACTCCCCATTTCCATGGTTTTTACCGAGTTGCCCATTACAGATTTTGAGGTCTGCAGCTCCCCAAATCCCCCTGAACCTCTTGAAACCCCCTCAAAACTGGCATCATTTTTACCACTCATAATTCAAGTAGCAAAGAAGCACCAGCACACTCAATCTCTGAATTATTATTTCCTTTGTGATTATATTTTAACATATCTCAACGGGGTTAAGGGATAATTCAGGATGGAAGGAACCCCAGGAGGTCGCTAGTCCAGTCTCCTGCCAAGAAAGGGCAGCTCTGAGGTCAGAACAAGCTCAGGATTTTAGCCAACCTGTTCTTGAAAACCTCCAAGGACAGAGACTGCAGAAGCTCCCTGGGCCACCTGTTCTAATCCAATGCTTAGGGAAAAAGTTTTACCTTATATCCCCTCTGAATCTTATCTTTCCACTGCTCACTGTCTCATCCTCCCATCACACACCCCTGTTACAAGGCTGTGCTGTGAGCACCCACAAAGGCCAACAGTTCCACACAAGTATCTCCAGCACTGTTCAGAGCTGTATTATTACAGGAAAGAGACCCCTTAGGCAGATGAGAAACTTCATCTAAGATATAAACTTAGTTTAAATAGACAGGAACTGCACAACATATATCTGTGTTAGAAAAAAAAAAAAAGAAGATGCGATAATAGCCTTCCTTTGTTTTGCCTTTATTTCTAAAAAAGGGATTGCATCTTCATTCCTCAGTTTTTGGCTGTCAAAATGAAAAGTCAACGCCTGCTAATAAAAATAAAAATTAAAAAAAATTTCTATATAAAAAAGTAAATAAAGAAAAACAAAGAAAACCCTCAGCACTACAGATTCCATGACTGATAGAGCTGCTAATGTTTTAAATAGTGTCCTGAAAGACAAGAATTATTTGCTGAAAAATAGCAGATCTTAGTTAAATGTGACATTGTAAGACAGATTTGGAAACAAGAACAGACACAGACTGGCAGAAGCAACATGCATTTTTAGATACAGAACCTCATCACCAAATTAGACATTAGATTAGTCCATGCAGAAAAAAGAACCATTGTGTGTGTACATCTCTCTCCCACAAGATACATCAGGGAGTATGAAACCAACTTTGAAAAATAAATCCCTCCGACATCAAGAATTCAATAATATTTTTACACTGCTTATAACATACCTAAAACTAAAAATCTCTCTACAGTAAAATGAAGGAAAACCATATACAATGTATTGTGTTTCCAGAAAGGTTTCCATGAAATAAACCACTAAGATTGTGTTGTCCCATTTCCACAGATGCTCTGGATTTTGTGCTGATGCAAGAACACATTTGCAAATTTAAAACAACAAAAAAAAAAGCATAAAACTGGCACAAAACATGTCACAAACAAACTCCATATGTTTGCAATTTTCTTACCACTGCTGGAAGCCTGCTGTGGGCCTGAACACGCTCTCAGCAGATATGAATTAGGAGAGAACTCCTCATCAGGATTGGTGTCCATGATTTGATGGGACGTGTTGCTGTCTAGCAATGGCATCTGGCAGCTAACTGGTGGAGGATTATGAGAACTGGGCAGCTGAGCAGATGGGAGAAGGCTGGACGAGGATGTAGGTGGAATGGGACGACCTGGGAAAGAGGACAGAGGGATCAAAGATCAGCAATGAATGTAATGAAAAAAACCAACAGCCAAGTAATTGCACTGTAACTGCCCATCATTACATCCCATCACTACTGTGCAGAGACCCTCAGCCTCTCCACTGGTACCAGCTTGTCCCTTTATATCACATTCAAGGCACTGTGAGCAGCTATGTTGTGAACTCATTCCAAAAATTCCCCCTGCAGCATCGGCTTGTATCTCCTCAGGTGAACAGATGCTGGTTGATGCCACTGCCCACCCCTGGACAGAAGGGTCCCATCCTGCTCCATGCAGGCACTGCCACACTCGGCCACCACACACTGAAAGGCCCCCTCACTGCACTCTCACATCCTGCAAAATGCAAGTGCAGCAGCTACATATTTTACCAGAAAACATTTCACAGAAATAGGGATTTTTTTTTTTTTGAGAAAGAGAACTATAATTCCTGAACTTACATCACATCTGTAAATCTCTTATAATAATGGAGGTGGGCTGATTGTTTTTTTTTTCCCAACCAGGAAAATTGCTCCAGCACAGGAATCTCTCAGAGGCATGTAACAAGAACCATAGAAGGGCTAAGGTTCTTCCTGTGATGATGTAGATCTTCCCAAAACCCACTGGCAGATGTGACAGAGGCAGCAGGACTGAAAGGCAGTTATTCTACTTTAGAGTTGGGCTAAGCTGGAATCTGGATTGGCAACTCAAAGCTTTGTTTTTCTTTCACTCCTATTGTTTTCCTGTGCCCTACAGAGGGCCAGAATTTCCTGCCCAGCTCACCAGCCAGGTTAATTCTAACCCTGCAGCCCAATCCTTCGTGTGTACAATATACCTCAGTCCACTGTAACAACATGGTTTTGGTCAACTAAACTAATGGCATCAGGTCAACAACAACAACAATGTTCATACTTATGTATTCTTTGCTTTTGTGAACTTCCCATTACTTTACACCAACCCATTCCATCAAACGCACACAGAAGAAGACAGGTTTGGGTTTGGGTTTTTTTTGCATTGCCTATTAGAATGTGACCAGTTCTAGGGATGAGAGGAAAAAGAGAAACACACATTCTGATCTCTGCAAGTTTATCTAGTGCATGGAAGAATTGGTCATGAATAATTTATATGTAAAAAAATACAACCTCTGCAATACTGCCAAGGTCTGTAAGGCAGAGATCTGCTACAAATGTTAAAACACAGCAAAACCACATAAAATGGTGTGTCCTTCCTTCCATCATTCTTAAAGAAACAGCAGCAGAGCAAACACACACTGGCTTTCTCACTAGTTCCATCTTAATTTCTTGAATCAAGAAGCCCTCACTTTATATAATTACACTAAGGTTTGTACAATTAGGTAAACTGCCAGAGTAACACATGAAATTAAAAAGGAAGGGGAAAAAAGAAGAGCAAGAATTTGAAAAATTCCAGGCATCATGTATAAATAATATCTGGGGTGCAGCAATCAACCAAAGGCACCCAGCAATTTGCACTGCATGCTACCAGCAAATAGCACAAACCACCTTCTTCCCTTCAAAAACTCTGATATAACATAAATACCTGGTGATAGGCAAGTGACTATTATGATTATTTATTATTATATTTTTAGCACTGGATACATAGATAAGACTGAGTGACTAAGTTATGATACGACAGAAATGGATTTAAGCTATTCCACAGTAACTCCCATCTACCATCTTTTTTGCTAGAGAAAATTCAACATGCATTGAATATTTTCATTGTGGACTTCTATTTGTGAGGCAATAATTCTAATATTGATGATAGGAAATAATTATTGTTATTATTCATGAATATGCTATTCTTATGAAATATTCTAAACATTCAAGGGAAGTGATTGAGCAAAACCATCTTCTGATTATTTCTTTGCACTGTGTTGGAAAGAAGCAGAGAGGCTGAGGTTTGACACACCTCTGACAGGAATGTGACACTTGTGCCCACTGCGTGCATTTAATTTTCACATATTCTGGCTCTGCTGCAACACTGTGAAGTTGAAAGAAGCTTTATAAACTCTAAATCTGCATTTACTCTGTGTATCATATGAAAGTATATTCCTGTATTATAAAACTCTTGGACATGTGAGGACATGAAGGAAAAGATTGTCTCCTTCTGTGTAAACTGCAGATAGTATTTTAGAGCAATTTAGGTACATTTTTGCAGAGCATATTGAGAAATTAAAAAAAAACAAACCAAGAATTCTTTTGTCAGGAAAGATAATCACATTGTTAGCATTGTGAAGTAATACAGCCCAAATCCCTGAAGAAAAGCTAAAATGTCTAATTACTACAGCTCTGTTTGTAGTTAGAGGAAACAGAAGATATGAAGTTGTTAAAATGTTGCATTATTTTGGTGGGAAGTTGGTTCCTGAGGAAGATCTGTCCACAAGCACGTGTTAATTGGAAAACATAGATGTCTGTGATCCACAGAACCTATTGCCAATCTGTCCTGTGGTTAGATTTCCTAATAAGCTGCCAAATTTGATTAAAACTTTTCTTGTGGTTGGGGCATTCCTGGTCTTTCTATCAAGTTGATTTTTGGCATCTACTGAATTAAACTCCCATTACAGCCAATCCCTCTACTGTTGTGGGGCTCTAGTAAAGTGTCTTCTCTCTCCACCCTCAGCCCCTGGAACACTTAGAATATCTTACAATATTTACCCAATCTTTTGTAAAATTTGGTGGGAATTGAGTAAAAAAATTACTGAAGAGGAACCGGAAGACACTATTAAGCTTTGTTGCCTTAGGAAATGAATCTAAAGGGTAACTATGTGCAGTACCACAGGTGAGAGAATGGTTGTGAAACCACCAAAGAGAAGTGTGGGTTATCAGTTAGGCTTTAAAGAGCATGATACGTGCAATTTATTTGTTACTGTATAGTCTTAAATGAGAAATAATGAGAAAAATTCATACTGTCTAATACAACTATCTTGGTCAAATAAGTTCAACCAACCATTTAGAAGAACAGACTAAGCTTTATAGGTTTTATAAACCTGAGCTCCTTGTCAGACCCATTCATGTGTCTACAGATACCTCAGCAGTTGTACTGTGAACCCCCCCATGTCTTGAAATGGTTCTTAGTTTCCATCATTTCCCAATGGGATTTGCAATACCCTACAGTGTGTGAGACATACTGCAATATCTGGTAGCATCAGTATTCTACCACACTGCTGTTTTCAACATTTAAATCACAATGTCAATACAAGTTCCTACAATTTGTGTCGTCTTCATATATTAATATGTTAAAGCTTCTATGAATAATGTTTTTATCTAGTTGTGCATTGACAGAAATCCTATGTAATGGATACTTCCAGTGACAGCAATAATGTAATTGTGTAACATACTCAAAGGAAGACAGAACAGATACAAATGCTATAAAGGGAAACCAGACATAAAGCTGATGTATTACATTTTGAATCAGAAAATGTATTAGTTCTTCTTATAATATCTGTTCATATGCATGTTCATACTGCATATATTCATGCATGAAAAAGACTTGTACAGATACTGAATAAAGCTTCTGTAAGGTATTTTTCAAAAAGATCAAGCATCCAAGAAGGAAAAAAAAAAATCCCCTCCTCTCCCTTCCTCCCCTTCCTTTCTCCTGTCATTTATCTTATTTTACAATTTAGAGTGAAGGAAGAAACTTGGTAACTTTCTTTCATTCAAATTTGGGTAGCTTTGGGCTTCCATGCCACAGGGCACCTCATTCTGCAAGGGCCTTATTTATCCTCTTATCACTTAAGTTCCCTTTTCTTTTTAAATCAATTTCTCATTTCTATAACAGTCCAGGAACTTTTATGAAACTGTTCCTCAATTACTGCTACAGTTGAGGTCCCAAAGGCTTAAAATCTTTTGTAGAACCTACACTCAGAAAACAGGCCAAGCTCAGAGCTGTTAATGATGCCGCAAGCTCTGCAATCATCTTCAGGAAGGCATGCTCAAAAGCTGAGGATGCAGATCAGACACTGGTGTGAGGAATTCCTTTAATCTCCTTCTTAAAGACAACTTCACAGCCAGACAGAGGCTGAATAAGGCAGAGCTTACCCGTGTGAGCCTGCCACGTGTGGTCATGGTACAGCACAGCAATGAGGTGACAGAGAGCACTGTTTCAAGCCTAGAAATTGGTAAGACAGCTAAGATTCTGTTCATCTTAATCACAATAACACATTTGGAAAAGAGATCCTTTGGTTGCTATTGGCCTGAAAGACCAAAACCATCACCAGAAGGAAAAAAATCAAAAGGAAAAAGGACTGCCTGCAATCACTCCTGGCATGAAAATACATAAATAAGAGACATAATCAAAGAAGAGATGAAAGATGCTTATCAGTTACTGAAGGATATTTGAAATACACTTTCCATACTCTCTGTTCTTCCTGCTCCTGTAAAGGACCTAAGGAATTTAGTGGATAAATAAAGTCCATGTGTGTGTGTGTGAAACCCTGGCCTGTATAATACACCACGGGGCATGACAGGAAGCAGGAAACCTAAAAAAAACCCTTGGAATTTAAGAATTTTGAGCAGTCACCACGTAAACATGCATTAAAAAATGTGTGCCTGTATATTTATATTAGTTTTTACATATTCAAGTATAATTACCCTCACACATCTAGACAGACATAATATCCAAAAAGATACATGATTTTAAACAGGTCTAACAGGTCACTCCAGACTCCTTAAATAGCCATTTTGCCATTAATTGGTTTGGGGGGGAAGATGAAAACCTGTGTGTTGCCATCCCACGTTCTGAAGTTATCCATTTCAGTAACTCCTGTCACTAGAAAATAAGTGAATCCCAGAGGTGGTAAATACAGATTTCAAAGCCTATTGTATCTGCAAACGGTATTCTCAAACTTTTTCCATCAGGAGAATCTCTCTTCCAAGGTTAAACATCTGCAAGAAACATCTGTGTAGTCTGCTCAACCCCATGCATTTTCAGCATGTCACACTGAGAATTTCACATACCTGAGTAGCCTGTCTTCATTGGTAAATTTTATTTATGACAGCATCTTCCTATGTTTGCTTTTTATAAGCAAAATCAAGTTTCAACAGCTTTAAACAGCTGGTAATCTTAATAATCAAGGGTTTATGATGTAACTTTTTTGTACTTTCTCTCAGGCTACCTGCCAGTCATGCAGACAGTAAACATAAATGACCTGTTATAGTTATGGTTAGTCACATCTATTTCTATCAATAACTTCCCTTTGTTCTACAGATCTGCTCGTAAGGACTGAGATAAGAAAAAAAAACACAAATCAATGTCTCACTGTTCAGTCGTTGACACATTAGATTGCAGAAAGAAGGGAAACCTTAAGCTAACTTTTTTTTAAAACTGTTTGGAGGATGTAGTAGCATTAAAGTATTAATGCAGGAAGCTGAGGAAGTAAAGAGTGAAAGCAGATGAGTTGTTTCTCCATAAGTGATGGCATCAGAAACGCTGTGTAAAACACTTAATTGGCAATTAAGATTTTGACATTTACTGATTGAAGGTGCTGATGTTCATGTTACACTAATACAAAGTATAGGACCCTGTGTGAAGTAATCCCATAAAATTATGTTAGTGACTTAAATGATGGACAGGATCATTAACTGCAGTTGCTGTGTTGCTCATATTTACTAAAATTATACAGAGAAGGCTATCTAAAAATGGCATTGGTTGAATATTAACGAGAGGTGATGAAAAAGAAGGATCAGATACCTTCCTCCTTTGCTCCCTTCCATCAGGAAACAGTGGGAAAGCTGGACAGAATCAGTACGAGGACCACAGGCAGGACCCTGTAACAGGCTCACCGCTCTCCTCCTCCTCCAGCGCTCAACACGTTCTCACTACGTTTGCAAGTCAGTCTAAGTGAAGCACCTACATTGTCAGCACTTTAAAGAGTGAGAAATGCTGCTAAATGTGTCAGGAAACAACTAGATAAGTAAGATGCATGTTTTTGCAGTGCAAAGCACTATAAAGTAAGCCGGCAGCTGATGGAGGTGAAACTTTCCTGAGGTACAGCACATTCAGCAAACTCTCCTCTTCCTCCCCTCCAGAATTGCTTTCTGCAAGTGAAAAAAAAAATCTCTCCTTCCAAAATTAACGCAAAGCATGGCTCACCAGTGGCCTGGGTACTCTCATTCAGAGTTATATTTAATAAATTAAATACACATTGCTCCTACTGGCATAGGGAATACAAGTATTTTCTATTTGGTGAAATTACTACATTTAATTAACAAGGGCAGGGCGGGGCAACACATCTATGATTTTGGAGCTGAACTGACATTTGTGCTTCCATGCAACAGAGGCTGGCAGGGCCTCAGCAGGCAAAGCTGGGCTCAGGGGAGAAAGTTATTCCCCCCAGAACCAAGCATCCTGTGCTGCCAGCCCCCAAGGGAGAGACAAGGCACAGCACCCAACATCACCCCATCAGCAGGCAGCAGTGCTCAGCCAGCCGTGCAGAGCACTCGGGTAACCCTTCATTCAGCAGGCTGCACTTCCAGTTGACAAGACAAAAACCACCAAATGAAGTACTCAGAAAAAAGAGGGGAAAAAAATCCAACAACCTGTGATCACTGCTTTCTATTGCCTAAACTCCTGCTGCATTTTTTTTCTCTAGGGCAAACACGCTTCAAAACAGCAAAAGAGAAAGATATAAATCAGGATTTGGATGACAGGGAGTTATCTTTGAAGAAAGGTACTTCCAGTGCTCCTGAAGCTCCTATCTCTGAAAGCAAACAGGCACAAAACCAGCCAAGCTAAGAAAAAGGTTTTCACAGAGCCTATTTCACAATAGTCAAAGGAGAAAACAAGGTCTTTTAAAAGCACAGGGCTGATACTTCTGCTCAGACCTGTTTGTTGATGATTTTAAGTATTTCTCTGCATCAAAATGATAGTCAGGGCAACTAAGGATGAAGCTGCTACCATCATATCATACCAGGGAAAGACAGAGGACGGTCTGAAAAAATTAAGAAAATGTCAAAAAAAGAGATCTAGACATAGGAAATCATCACCTGTGTTTTACATAGCAGTGAACCAGCTTTCTCAAAACTTGTTATGAAAAATTTTAAAATGGTTTCAGTTACCAAAAAGGCCTCCAACATTAAAATATATTCATATGTTTCTCTTCCCTGTTCTCTGAAGTAATACCATTTACTGCACACCCAGGAAGACAGTTTGAGAACTGTAAATAATAGAAAAGGGACAGATGAAGAACCACCAGCTAGTCCTGATCTCTGGTTTTTTTTATTACAGATCCATTCTAAAGCTTGTTCAAGCTTTGTTATCTTCCTTAAACCATCTGACCTCTGTATGTGGTTAATATTTTCTGAAGTACTGCACATGTGTAACCTTTGAATATGAAAATCACTGTACCAATGCAAGATATTATCGTTACTAAAATCTATGCAGAAGAATGAGACTAACTTGGAAATCAATCACTTCTGACTTCCAGTGTTAAAGTTAAATTAATTTTTCTAAGCAATCCATCTACAAAATGTATCAGTTTTATGAAATTTGGATATTAAAAATAAGGAGACAGTCATGACTTTAAAATTATCTAAAGCAATTCAGTATGTAAAGGAATAATTTGCTGCTGTCAAAAGCTAATGTCATTTAATTCCTGTCTTGTTAAATCATCTGATGCCCCTTTCTTTTTTAGTTAAACAAAGATAAATAATAAAAGCAATTTACAGCTAGAAGATGTGAGGGTTTTGCAGCTGTTCAATGTCTTCTGGGCAGATTAGTTTCTGTAATGAGAAGTTACAAGCCTCATTTTATAAAAGCTGTTGCTGTCTTGGGAAAAACACCAGTGAATAAGATTAGAAAACCCTTTTCCTTCATGAACCTATTACACCAGCAAGCTGATTACTTGGCATATGTTTGATACCTTCATAGCTGGAAAACAATAATTTGTTTCAATGATTTTTTCTCATCACTCATAAAGTCAAAATGTCTTCTCTGATATTACCCTACCTCTGATTTAGGCAGTAAAAACAGAGACAAATCCTCAGCAGCAGAATTCACACCAACCAGCACTAACTTAACTTCCCTAAAAGAAAAGGTTCTACTGAACTAACTATAACTAACATCAAATTATAACTCATCAACTGCCTTTCCTCGTGGGACAAAAATAACACTCTAAGATTAGGAATGTATTGAGAAGCAACTTATTGGAAGATTCACAACCATATGTGAATGAATTTTAACCTTTATAGTAACTTAATAATATGTGCAGCTTTTCAAAATTGGGAAGCAAGAAAATGCCCTATTTATCAATCTTATCAGCTAAGTTTTCGTGTCAGGGAATTCCTCTAATGAAGGGGTTGTAATTAGGTAGGTATGTAATTACCAGCCCCCTTTGAAATCTACCTCTTCAGATAAATCTAGGAGTACCTGATTTGATCTTTACTCCAGGGACACTGGGAGTTCAGACTCTGCTGTGCTACAAACTTGTTTCCTCTAAACAAACACCTTCTGTTTACCTTCACCTTATTTTACTGAAATTCTAAATACTTCTAAAACAGCCACTCCTGCCATCTCCACTGTGTGCCCTCCTGAATGATGTTGGCTTTATGTCTATCAGAGACATTTGTTTCCAGGAACATTGCAACACTTAAGAGATTCAAGTGCTTGGAGCCACTAATAGGTGGGAAAAATAACACTATCTTGAACAAACATGAGAAAACTCAAACGTGAATTATTTAATGAACTCTGCAAAAGTTGTACACAGTTAGTACTGACTGGTGGGAGTTGGATAATGATGAGGGGGTTTGTGTTAACTCTGCAGCCTACTAAAAAAAGCAGCTCTAATTTCTGGTGAACGAATGTGAAATAAAAACAAGGCTTTGCATGAACCGTGTTATGTAAATGGGCAAATAATTTAAATAATATGCTTAAAAGCTGTTCTTATCACATGCCAGTGCTAAATTCTGGCTAATTCTGCTTCAGGCTATTAAAGTGTACTTTTCTTAGTTCCACCTACAGCTTAAATATGGTGTTTCTATTTGCTTTCTAAATGTGTGGAGAACACCCTTCTGAATTAGTGCTATTCCACTGCTGGGACACACTCTAGAGGTGTTTTTATTTTACTGCTGGGAGATACTGAGGTGCAGCCAGAAAAGCATCAGGATGATGGGAATTAATTTTCCATTACTCTTGATACTGATACTTACATTTACATGATATTATCTTGAGAATTAATTTTTTCTTGCTTCATCTGGTCTCTTCTCTCAAGATTCTCTCTTGCATTTCTTATACCACCCTTATTGACTTAGTAGGAGTTTTGGGTGTACAAGCAAACTAAAGGTTTGACTTTTCAGTCCTTCCTATCAGTGGTGGAATTTTCCAAGACACAAAAAGTGTGTCAGCATTTAACATCCCTGTGTCTCACTGTGCTTCAGGTAGTTAAACATCTCTTTTTCTTAAACATTTAATGGGTGGTTTTAGACTGTCACGATACTTCACACTGAACATTTGTGTGCCCTGACAAGAAGTTGCCAGGCCCTGTAGCACGTCCTCCTTCAGGAATGAACAACCATCCCACCATTTAACTGCAAACCACAGTGAAATCTCAGCTCCATGTAACTCAATGCAAACTGAATTTCTGCCTTCAGCACAGCTAGGATTTCATTCTGGAGACCTGAAAAGCTTCTGCACAGAGAGAAGTTCCCCAAACAGCAGTCTTTTCCTGACTGGAATACCAGGCTGCTGTGTTTATTCAGTGCAGGATGATCCACTGTGCTCAGGTCTAGGAACACAGCTTGGACCTTAACTGCAGTTTAAAATCAAAGGAGAAGTAAAACACCACCACTAATAAGCAGCAAGGCATAATTAGGCCTTTAATTTCTCTTTGAAGTCTTCTGGCAGAGCTAACTGTTTGCTGAAGAAGATATGGAATACAGAAATCCCCAGTACAGAATTATGGACAAGCTACCAAACCACTTACAAATAAGCAGAAAAAATGTTGCTCTCACCTAGCACTGAACAAGGTTTGAAATATTTCCAGCTTTGTAAAGTTGATTTCTAGTTCAGAGTTTGGGAACAAGGCTCAAATAAAGAAACAGAACATAAACTACGGAAGAAAGAAAAATATCATTTACTGTTTATGGGCCACACCTTAGATGAATACTGGAATCCACTTGCTTTGCTTACATGAGAATTGAAAAATGTTTATTCTTAAGTGAGAAGGTTTGTGTAAAATTTCACTTGATGTCAAAAGATTTAGCCAAAATAAAACCTTTGAGTGGCAGATTGAAACACAACAGCTATCAGACCATTAATTATTTTACCAGTGTTGTATATTGCCATAATTAATGGCACTCTGGGAGAGCAATACAGGAAATTCAAAAGATAAAATTTCCTTTTAATGAAAAGAAATTGCAGACATGAAAGACTACTATATGGAAAAGAGATCTTCACTCTGCAGTACTAAAAAACCCTGTTACCTGATTAAAAGGCATTTGGAAGCACAAAACTAGATATGTTAAAAAGGTAAGAAATCTTTTCATTATAAAGTTGCCAGAATGAAGGAATAAAGACACATGCTCTTCATGTTGTTCTACAACAAATGGGCTCTGTTCCATGCCTTGTAGTAAAGCAAAAACCCCACTGAAAATCAAACAGGCTACAGAATAGCTTGAATGTACCATCCTGTATTTCAGCATGAACTGTATCTTTAAAATAATGACAGTTTCTCTCATCTTTCCAATCTTAAAGCACTTTACAACTACAGCTCGGAAATACATGGACAGAGAGAAATTAAAGCAACTGAAGCTGAAATATGCTACTTAGGAATCCAAAGTTTGTTTACACCATTAGAAGGCACTCAAATATATATCCCCATAAATGACAAGGTCCCAGCAGCAAATTAACAGGAACAATTTTCCCATCTCAGGAGCTGTCAAGATGGGCTCTGTTAGCCAATTTATCTTACTCTAGCACATCTCTGGTGCTTGTCAATCAATATGTGAAACATTTGGTGTTGATTGCCATTTTTCTATCCACTTCCTTTTGCCTCTCGTACCAGGCAATTTACTGCAAGTCAATCAAGGTTGAAGCAGACCTTGTTTAAATAAAACACTGTTGAGTTCTTTTCACACCAACAATTTCAAAAACAGAATGAGCTGCAGCTCTTCACATTTACATTTATACTACTTTTTCTGTTTTTCCCAAATGCCATGCTCAAGCTATAAGTCATAACTAAACTCAGTCGAAGGCTTATGGAGAAAGCAGTCAGGGAAGATGAACTGTGTATGCTTTTGCTGTCAAAAATTCAGGCTATCAATGGAGACAGAGAACATTAAAAAGTACTTAAGATATCTGGGATTGTTTCTTTTTCACCCTTGAAGTCTGGTATCCATAAAAGCAACTTCTAACTCGCCTATATTTCTGAACTCCAGTGAATTAATTTAAATATTCACTTACACTGCAATTTTAAGGTACGAAGGGGCTCAACTACTGTATTTATAACTGCATGTCACAAATAAATGTATGAAGAAAATCAGTTGTCTCAGTGTAAAACTTGGTCCCATGTTAAACACACTGACAGCTTCCCTCTCACATCCAGATGAAACAATCACACAGAGATCTCAGGTCATGTCATGTCTAATTTGGCACTACTTGGCATCACCTGTAAGCAGTGAGGCAGAGAAATAGGGAAGAACAACATCCTCTGCAATACATAATATTACTGACATACAACTGAAACAACATAGCACTGAAAGGAAATTTTTAAAACTTTGACTTTGCTTCTGCACAGCAAGACTCAAGTTTTACAAACAATACCTACAAAACTTTTCACTGGAGTCTGTCAGGCCCCAATTTAAGGATCTTCCTTTACTCTGCTGCAAGTAATAGGAAAAAAAAATCCACATAATATTTGAGAATCAGGTGTACTACATATATGGGTATTATATGAACACATACCAATATATAGATAAAACACAAGGATATATTTGTATGCACATTAGGATACGTGGTCTCCTAAACCTACTAAGAGTTGTTTTTCGACTTATTTTCAGAAAACAATTCTCATTACTCATGAGAAGGAAGATACATGTTTTACTTGATATTGATGTCACTAAAAAAAACCAAAAAAACAAAACCAGAATGTCCTGCAAGGCAAAACCAGTTAGTCCAGTTCCCAATGTGATGTAAGGATCTCTTCAGCAACAACAGTCAGAAGCTCACAGTACAAACTATCATAAAGGCAGTATAACAATTCCAGATTCCTAGTTTGGGCTTAACTAACAACAAAAGATAATGTGTGATTTTCTTTCCTAGTCTTCCAAAAGATACCTTCTACACTAAAGCATAAAGAGTCACACTTACATAACATTTATTTTATCATTTTTAATGATGGGAGAAGACTTACATATTAAGAAATTTCCCATTCATTCCACCTCACCTATGTAAAACTTTCCTGAAGAAATTATAATTAAAAAAAAAAAAGCCATTTTAATCCTCAGAAAGCTCTGGGTTTATTCAAATCTAAATTTTGCCACTGGCCAAGACATGGATGGGATTTTTACAGTCCTCTCAGCTACATGGATGTTACTCAGAGCTTGCAGAAAGCTCATGTCTGGAATTCAGGTTTACAGCTGAGCTCTGTCAATTTATTAGAAAAGTATTTCCTCTAAAATAAAACCAAACATAACAAACAAAACCTGCTTAGGAGCTGTTTCTCTTTGCTCATAGCAAAGACTCTTTTCACAGGTACCATTTTCCCCCAACAGTTGTACCAATTTCCTGGTATGTGCTTTCTGATTACGATGTAAAGGGAAACATAAAATGTTTCTACCACAGAAGGAAGCAACAGATGATGGGCGAAGTTGTTTAACAGCTGGATGACCTAAATAAGCAACTGGCTGAGATCAGAGTGGTTTGCAGCCTGTCCCCTCTCTGCCCATCCCCATGTCCTCTGTCCCCCAGATCTTCTCAGACTTTCCATCGGGGCCCTAAAAAGGCTGAACACAACATTTGATGGATTTTAGGAGACTGTAGATGAAATTAGTGGGACAGAGAGGATCACTACAGAGAGAAGCAGTGTACACAGCCCGGCACATCCCCTGCCAGGGGATTACAAAGAAAGTTAGTTACAATTCTCTCGGAAAAGTTGATCACACATTTCACTATCTTTACCATCAGCCAAAAGTCCAGGACTTCCGTCTGGTTTTTTTTCCTCTTTTTTCCCCCTCCAAAATGAGGTTGTTTAAAACCTTAATTTTAACATGAACCTGCAAATTTAGCTGCTAAAAGAACTTCACTTTCCTGTCTCTCTACAGCCCCAGGGACTAATTGAGAAGATTACCTGGTGGCTCGAGGTCTAAACACTCGAGGAAGATAAATCTGCTTAAAACCATTTCTACAAAGAATGACGACAGAAATAGGAACAACAAGGAGATCTTCCTGTCACTGGAGGCATTTATATCACATATGCTGCATGTGAGCATGGCTTGGAAAAACCACTATTAATGCAGCGAGTTTCAGTGATTTCTTTTATTGCAGTACACAGAAATCTAAGAGAGAGATAAGGAGCTTGTTTTCACTATAAGTCACAGAACTAAAAAGAAGTCCTGATATAAAAATGTTATAATCTAAGCAGGGGTCAAGTTCCTTCTGTCTTTGACAACTTGCAACAGTGAACAGATAAACTTTGTAAAGTATATAAGACCAAAATAGTGCTTCTCTCAGCTATCATGGAAATCATGTTAAAGTGGTATTGAGGACTAAATGGAGTAGATATGTAAGAAAGAGTCAAAGACAATTTTAAAAGATGCCGTTTTACCTACACTTAGTGAAATGAAAACTAGAAAATCCACCCTCCTCTTCTCTCACAAGTCATGACCCCATCAAAAACTGATGTACAAAACGGTTCCAGCAAGGTCGGTTAATAGAAATAATACATCACAATCCAGCCCATTTGGGGCTTTTGTTCTTAAACACTTCAGTAAATGGGCCTGTTTTTTAACTCCAACAGATAATTATGAAGTGCAATAAAAAATTCAAATTATGTTAATAGGCCAGAGAACAACGGCTGTTTCTGAAATCACAGGCAATTACTAGACATAATGGTTCTCAATTAAGCTGGAGGGTATTTTCAATCGTTCATAATTCACTATTTTAAAAGTATCATAAAAATATATAAATGTGAGCTGTTAATAAAACTTTCAGACTAACAATGTAGCTGTGTGTCACAGAAAGTAACACCTATTTTATTTTGACAGTGTTTTTTCTCCTGTAAATGGTATGTGAAGATACTGTGAGTGAAGGGAAGGTAACTACATGGGATTTATTTCTCAGAGTGCTCCTATGTGCAAGAGGAGCTTATATTCCTTTCCTAAGCAACTTCGGTTTCCTCTAGGAATACACTCAGCCATCATACGTGTGTTTACCAACTCTACTTTTAGATGCTGCAGCTCAGTACATAAACTTTAATGCCTATGTGAATGTGAAGCAGGGGACTCACTGCTTGTCCACTCTCAGATTGTTACTTCAGATACTTTTCAAGGGAATAAAGTGGACCAAAATGGAAAAAATTAAGGTCTAAAGTAAGAAATCATATGGATCATCAAATGATAAACACTAAGCATCATCTTTCAATTATATGCTTGATGCACAGTAGATTTCCACCACATTGGATAAGACAAACACCTTGAATAAATGAAGCCATTAAGGATAATCAATAGGCAATAATTACTATTCACACTTCCACTAAAACTAGCACTTACTTATCCACCACATATTTAACCTTGCATTAGGAAAATGGCACAGCTGGCAATTGCTAAATTCTCATTTTAACTTTGCTACATGTGATTAATGATCAATTTACTGGAGACACGCCTAAACTCCCTAAGTAAATGTATCTGAACACGTGTGCACGTTTTATTTATTTATTTCCAAATCTACCACATCTAAACAACATTTTCTCTAATCCAGCCACTTCAACTTTCCTCCTGCCAAGAACCAAAACTTACTTGATTTTTATTCAAATACATTTGCACACATATTCCTGAGAAGGAATAAATCATTCAAGAATAGTTCCTAACTGAATAAATTAATATTTTCATATTTAAACAGCAACTCATATTTTTGAGCACAACACTGTGTTTCATCAGTGGGAGACAGCCATTCATCATCCACACCTCAGGAGCTGTTGGGAGTCTTTATTGCTTTGGCCTCGTTAAAATGGTGCAAACCATAAGCTAACACACACCTGTCTCCTAAATATTCTCTCCTTTAATTCTTTAATAGTTCCACACAAAGGGAAAGGTTAAAGCCAATTAAAAGATATACAAATACCACTGCTATTGCCCTGGCAAACTGTTAGTTATTGGTTTTGGCCACTTCACTTTAAAATCCCATGACTTTCACTTCTGAATGAATTAGTAATTACACTGTTTATTGACTTTGCTTGTTCTCTGTTTTGTTGCGGGATGTGGTGTGTTGGTATTTTTTTTAATCCCTTCATTTTTATTCCCTTTTCTCTTCCACTGCTTACTTTCAGTCTCAAACTTAAAGCTAAAGTAAATCTCAAGTGTTACAGCTGGACAAGGATATCTACATAAGGACTAAATTGTAATTCTAACTTCATTCCAAATGGGACAAAAATATTCTGAACTCATTCCTATGCAGAAAACACTTGTTTTTCTATCTCATTAAGATCATCATACAATATCAACAGATGCTTAAAAGCCTCTAGTGCTGAAGGAACTGTTGAGAAAATTGAAACAGAAGTACTTATGAATGATAATCTAATGATACTGCAAAGATTTCGCTTTCCTGTACCACATCTGGCAAAACACACATATCCCAACACTCCCTTCACTAAAAGCCAGAACCAGCCATTAAACAGCTACCATTTTTTTGTTACTTCGTGAGCAGCAGACATCATTTTACTTCAGGAAAAATAAAAGTAAATAAAGCAAGGCCGTGGTTGAAGTCTCCCTGAATTCCCCCCGACCTCAGGGCTGCCACACACCCAGAGCTGCGAACAGAATATTACCATTAACGTTATAATCACAGTAAACAAGCATCTGGCTGTCATTTCAAATACAGCTCTTCCCCTACTGATAATAAGAAGCGTTTTCTGCTAATTTCTGTTATCTGTAAATCTCTCTTGGCATTCCAACTCTGCGTTTAATGTGCTGTGCACGCTCCACTTTATGCACAATGAACACTGCCATCAAATGTCAGCATGTCTTCTTGTTATCTTAAAGATAGGCAGGGATTCACTCAATGAAACATCTAAAGAATAAGGAGATAAGGAATGAGGAGATATTTACTCATTATGCCATAGATATTCAACAGAAACATATAAATATATATATATATATTTCTTTTACATTGGGGGAAACAATCATAACCTTTTACTAGTTCTGTTAATTTAATTGCAGAATGGGAACTGAAGCCAAGTTTAGATCAGTTATTTATGTATCCACATATCAAATCTCTAAATAAGCAAAGTACTGCAGTACATCAGCCCCAAGTTAATTGTACCTGCTCACTTTCAGGTACCACTGCTTGCTCTCTGATAACTCAGAATCTGAGTTGCAAGCAGCTGCCATATTTTGTTCTCATACATGTGTTCTGTCAGACCACTGGAAAATTAATCTGCAAGTGACCCTTCAAAAATATGTGCACAGTGCAAAAGTAAGAAACAGCAGCCTTGAAAAATAAAACTTCTGTAACAACTTTCCCTCCTTGATTTACTGGTGTAAATCACAAGAAACCCAGTTGAGTTCACTATTACAAAGTCAATCTAAGGAATATGACAATTCTACCACAGGTTTCAAGCTTTAAAATGGACAAAGTATTTCATATGAATCAGAAATATCAGTATATTTGTTAAACAGAAGAAAATTTTAAAAATCTGTTTTGATCTCAAATTGAGTGCCTATTCTTTTTGATTTTTGTTAAACTTTGTTTCTTATTCTGCCCCTCATTTAGATGCTTGCAAAATAAATATAATTATATCCAACTTTAATAACTTTAGTACCTTGAGCTGCAGGTGCTAGTATGCTGTATCTATTACCATATTTTAAACCCTTTTAAGAAGATTGCATTAATTTCGATGATAATTTAGAGCCTATAATGCATTCCAAGATGTGAATAGATGTTAATCACCACAGAATGATTTTCCTGTATACTAACGAAGTCATGCTGTAACCAGTAACTACTAACTTTTAAAATTCAATATTGCCACTGAAAGACTTGATAAAGATTTTGTTAGAGTAACGACACCTCTGATATGGGTTTAAAAACCCCAAAGTCATTAACAACTACAGCAATATCCTTCCTATCTATAGTAGTAGGACAGAAAGTGTTTATAGTATCCAGTTCATTCCTTGCCCAGTATTATTAAAACTTAGCCATTTTTATCTTCTGCCTCTACCATAGATCCAACAGAGCAGGCAGCTCAAAGACAGCAGGCTGAAAGGATGCTTCATTATTACAATATTATGTTTAATATGACAGATACATCACTGAGGAAACGCTGACACCAGTGAGTGCAGAACTATTCTGATATTAGAATACTCAGAATGAGAACACTGGGCAAGAGTTTGCCTCTATGATATAAGTCAAACCTCAGTTTGTGCCATCAATTCCAACAACCTCTAACAAGAGCAACAGTCAGATTTAAATATCTATACAAGGAAGTGAAAATTGGCAATATTTTGCTGGAACAAGCCCATTCACTGCTTGTCCCCAACCCAAAAGTAACTAAGGGATGCCTTTCTGCATTAACCTGCTCATTGTTGTTGCTTCTTGACAGTTACTAAACCCAGGAGGTACTACAGGTAGTACATGGCTTTGTCACTATTAACGAGGTGACTAAAATGAAGGAACACTCCAGTGGACTGGACTGTTTCATTGTCCAAGGCCTGGGGCATGACCACCTCTCCTGTGTTTGGCCACCCTAAAGACAGCAGGTACAACACCATGATCATTGTGTCTGCTCACGTTCCAAGTGATCAAAACAACAGAATCAAGCTGATATTTCAAACTTTCTATGTGGTTAAGATTCTATACTTTGAGTTCTTACAAAGAAAAATTACTGGTTTAACTTTTTTTTTTCCTGTAGACACCAAGCAGGTTCAGAGGAGCAGCTGAAAGCCATTATGACATTGTGATAATTCCAATTGTTGCTGCCTCTACCAATGATTAACCTACATGCAGAGGTTTAACTGGGTGCTGCAATTCAGCAGCGTGGGGAGGACTGCACTTGCTCCCTTCTCATTAGAATGAGTATTTTTCTCCAAAGTCTCTCCTTCTGCAAAGATTTTAAAACCACCAATCACTTCACTTCCATGCTCTAAGGTGGGTTTCATTTTCTGGGGTCTCTATAACGTTGTCAGCACAACCCCCCAAATACACTGCAATGTCCTATGGGAAATATGCCTAAAAAAAAAAAAGAAAAAGAAAAGGAGTAAAACCTTGAGGGGACTTATAGATCAACTTTTGTTATGATCACTGAAAAGACTTTGCACTCTTTCTGGCATCATGCTTGACACTGTTGAACACTTTCAATTCCGCTGCCTCCAACAGAAGTTCATTATGCCTTCCCAAAATGTGTCAAAAGGTAGCAGAGAAAAGTTAAGACAGCTTAAAAGGTTCCAAATCCTCTGAAACCCAGAAATGTAACATTAGCATTCCAGATCAAATTTGACTTTTGAGAGACACACTAAGGATTCTGCAAGAAGAATAGATGGTTTACTCTTCTCTTACCTTTAAACAGTTTCCTTTACAAAATTAATATCTAACTGAGAAATGAAGTATTTAAATCTAGTTTACTGTTTTGTTTTTTTTAAACAACAATCTGGGATTATTTCTTGGTTGTGTATTTTCGTAGCAGCATTCAAAGCCATTTGAGCAGTGACAGGATTTAAACTGCCACCAATACAAATTAAATCATTAACTGCTGTGTGCAGAAAAATTCAGAATCGTGAATTTAAGTCTCAAGAGACAAGCACAGGAAGAATTTATTCTCACACATTTTATATAAATAATCACTGAAATCTGTACTTGTTAAGTACAAAATATGTGTTAGTGTAACAAAGTATCTGGTTCATAGAAATGTGATTCTTGCCTTCCTCACAAAACAAGAAGAAATTACTAAAAAAATTAAAAAGTAGTATAAACCAAAGCAACTGTTTGAAGAATTAATTAACTAAACAAGCAAGTCCAAAAAAAAATATTAGCATGGTTACATCATCTTATACCCAGAAGCCTCACTGAATTTAGTAATATAAACAAAGTTTAAAAATGTGATTGAAGACCTAAGCAAGGGGCTCATCTGGAGAAGGCTCAGGTAAAAGAAGCTGCAGGGGGTTCATGGCCTCTCACTTCAGCTCACAAACTCTCCAGCTCCTCATTCCCCAGCTGTCAACAACCCTGTATTCTTCTGTGGCTGCAGGAAATTTGGGACCCACGTGTGCTCACAGGGACATCTCTGAGCTTCTGCCCCCACTTCCCGTGCCAGGCACCATCCCCTCTTCCCCACAGCCAAGTCCCCAGTCTGACTCCCCGGAGGAGTGGGAGAGGACCAAGCAGCCCAAGGTTGGTGGGGAGATGGTGACAACACCAATGGCCCCTCCAGGTGACAGCCCTTGAGACCCAGTTTATCCTGAGTCTCAAAGCTTCCCTTGGGGCTGAAGGATTCAAAGGGTGCTGGGAGAGGAAAAGTCTTGCAAAACACAACAGTAAAGGTGGCAAGGACAGAACAAAAGTGTAGAGTCGTAAAATGAGTCAAAATCCACGACTTTCTGCTACAACAGACCTCAGACATTCTAACAGCACAGCCCTACAACAAAACGTCTTTCTAAATCAACATTATAAAAACCCTGGACAAAACTTGGTATTTAATTTGCTGCAACTCTATCAATTAAACTCAATATACAGAACTGAAATGGAGATGAAAATCAGGCCTACCCACGTACTGGAGTAGGGGACAGAAAACCAGAAGTTAATACAGTATATTCACTACAGAAAAAGGATTCATACTACACTTGGTAAGAAATCATTTCTCCACAAATTAATACTTTACACAGCTGGAAAAACCAGTAGGGCCTGAGCAGGCACCAGGCATTATGGATGTCCCTGGGAGCTCTGGGGTCTCCAAAGAACCAAGAAGCCACACTAAATTAACCCCATTTAGAGGCACTGAGGAAAGGAGCAGGCAAAGAGGGTAACAGAAGTATCTGTAATAACTCAGAGCACACAGGGACTCTTCTATTTTGTCTCACAAATTCTCCTTCCTGATATCTAGTTGCTACTTGGGTACCTCAAAGAAGAAGAAAACCAATGAAATGCAAACTGAAATTATTAAAAATAGCAACAGTTGAATAATGGTTCATTTGTTTTCAAACAGGGTACATAATATGAGTGATGATAAATTTATAAGGACTACACAGCCAGGCATTTAAAAAATGTTGAGCCCTTCAGTGCTTAAAAAAAAAATAATAATAGTTTAAATCCATGACAACTGTTTTTCCAAATATTTCCTTTCAACTGTAAAGTTGAAGAGGAATTTTCTATTGTATAATATATGATGTCAGTCAACCCACAAAAAAACTAAGCTAGAGTTAGGAAGAATTTTCCCCTTTACGGCATCACATTACAATACGTGTAGTCTATTGATTTTTTATGTCTTATAATAAAGCATTTGCCCTTTTTCACTGTCAAAAATAAGGCAATTACTGCAGCTACTACACTTCAGCCTGTCCTGCTGTACGGTTGTCTGGTATATCTTAGAAGATGAAAAATATTTTTTAAAGTATTTTTAACTTAAACTGCACAATGGATGCAGTTAAAAAAGACTACCTTGTATACATTTGGAGAAGGTATTGTCAGATTCCAAGAATAATAAAAAAAATGAAGAGTTAAATATGAAAGTTGAAAGCTTAAGATTTGTTTAAAAATTAAACTCAGTGGTGATGCACAGAACATGCTACCCAAAACACCTGATGAGCATTATTCTTTAGGACATCTCACTCCCTTTTTAAGTACCATTTTGGAGTCAAGTTTCTTCTTCAACTTAATTATCTAAAACCTCTTTCCCCATTTAAGCTGTACTACCTAACAAACGGCTTCAATATCCTTTTCCTCCCTTGAATGGCCATGCATGTTTTGCCAGAAACAGGAAAAGTAGGAACGCAATCGCATTTGTGCTGATGCTAAATGTTAATAGGTTTGCCTAAATGTCTGCTAATAGCACCCCTAGAATTAGCTAGACTAGTAGTGCATGCCTAATGTCTTGTTTTTGTTGCTGCCTTAGCTGTTTTCTTCTTTATTTCCCCTCCTCAGTGACAAAAATAAAGGCATTTTTAGTAAAATGTTTCCATACATCTGCAGCCTGGAACAGCAGCCGTGCCACTACCATCGTGTAGCACTGACAAAGCATCACTGGGATTATAAATCCCAACATTCTACTGTTTCCTTAAATTAAACATGAAAAGTTTAATGTTTTTGTAAATTAAACATGAAGCCCTGACTTTGCCAGCCAAAATATGTCCTTCTATCACCCCTTCTAATTCCTCCAGGTCACTTATTTTCTTAGCTCCGTACAGTCAGAGCATGATGCTTTTATTGGTGTGTACTTGCAGAGTGCTGTGGGAGAACAAGGCCTTTGAAAACATTTTCTACAGGCCAAAACATTTAATAAATATGTATTACACTCCCAGAGCTCCAATTTGCTCAGGATCACAAAGCCATTTGGAAATGTAAAAGATTTTTAAAATAAACAGTACTAAGTGGCTTAATTGAACAATCATATTTTTAAAACTAAATAATCTGTGAAAATCAGATTATGAAAAAAATTGGATTTACCAATTTGTGCTTGCAGTTGCTGTACAAATGCATTGTGTTATCCAAGTCTTCTACTGTTTCAAAATACATGTAAAAATATCTTGGGAGACAACACCTTCCTTTTTTTATAAAGGACTGCTAATTTCTAGCTCTCAGTTGACTGAGCCACCATGAAATACTCTATTATTTTTATACTTCCTACTGTTACTGTAGTGCAGGACAGATATCTAGCCCTTCTACTTCTGTTAAAAGTACATAAAAAAAGCTGCATATTCTGACTTCAGGCTGCAGAAAGCCACCACAGACAGAACATTTACTACTCATTCAAAACACACACAGAGGAGAGAAAAAGCCAGTAGTTGCTCCAGGTCCAAGAAACTTTAAAATTTTTAATTATAAATTCTGGTCCTGAGTCTAACTATGATAATATCAAGAAAAAAACCCAAACCTACAAGTCTTTTCATCTATGCCAATGGAAACACATGACTGTAAAGGGTATGAAAAATAGGAATCAAGTCTCTGATTATATTACCTTTCAGAAAATTTGTTAGCATGTTATTAGCAAAATGTTTATTTGTTAATTATAGTTTTAATTAAGATACAACAATAAATTATCTTTGCCACGTTTCTGCAGCTATTTACAACCCCTGAGACTTAGATATCTCATTCTGTATCTGTAAAGCTGTCTGGAGGAAATTAAAGTTATACCATGATGGTTGCACTTTGCTCACTCAAAATCTTTCTGAAACTTGGAAGGAGGAACACGGTGTCCCTCCAGACACCTCTGCAAACCACGACTGCATAAACATCACCACCACCATTCTTACAAAAAATGCCTCAAACCTGGCTTTCAAGGAGGAAACAGCTGATGATGATGATGATTATTATTATTATTGTGATTGCTACACTGTTTGTATAATCTACAGTATAGTTAATGCCAGTCAAAATTAAAGAGAATGCATGATTGGGAAGGAAAAGTCTGTACATTAAAGACCCATTTCATATCTGTCTTTGATGCCACCTGTTTTTGTCATATCAGTAACTTCAGTTTACCCTCTGCAGCAAGCTTCCATTGTAGGATATCATGTGCAGCTTTTCCACCTGCACCATCAAGACAGGAATGTCTAGAAAGTCTAATTTTTCTAGATGGTGGGAAGATTCTTCCAAGATGAACTGCAGTGAAACGTGGCTTGTCTACCAGCCCTACATTTACAGCCTGACTTCTGATTTCAGCTTGGTAGCACTGCCTTCATGACCTCTCAGAGGAAAATACGTCCATTTGATTTCTCATAAATTTCAAGAACACCAGACCACTATGGAGAGCAGGGTATGTGAGGAGCAGAACATCAGACAGAAAGTGTACACCCCAAATGTCCACACATTCCAGGTGCAGCAGGAGATGCAGGAGCCCACTGCTCCAAGTCTCAGTAATACCAATTTTCAGAATTCTGCAGACCAGGGGTATTTTACCAATTACAATTATCAGGCCAAAAAAAGTATCTCTCCAGTCCGCACACTGCCATGATTTGACAAGTAAGGTATGCCAGATTCAAAAGCAGTGGTTTTCCTTCCTGAAAGCAAGTGAGCTTGACATGCCCTTTGAAGACAAATGTACACTCAGTTTTATCTTTCAGTTCCAAGTGCACACAGAGGACAAGTGCACAGCTTTCATTACAGTTCCTGCCCGAAATGTCAGTGAGCTCCTTACACAATAAGGGATTGCTCTTCACCCCAAATCCAAACCAGGGTATTTCCATCACCCCTTAACTTACTTCAGTTGAAAAGGAATGATGAGTTAGTTCCATAGTGACAGTAACTGGAAAAAAGAGCTTTATTCATGTATTTATTTTCTTTTTTTCTGTTTGTCCCCCAATCTGAATTGAAAAGAAGACCAAGTCACACGGATACCTTTCCATATCCCCCCTATACATACCACCTTCTTTTCCATGAGTCACAAAGCACCAATGCAAAACTAAAACATGAATATCTGAAAGGCAGTTTTTGTTTGGATAATGAAAGCTACGAGTCAATTCAAAGTCAAATACATAAGACCTGTTTTCTGTGCTTCAAGGACACAGCAATAAAATAGAACCACCATAACTATGCTACAACAATTGCTTTGTTTTGGTTTTCCATATTATTTGTACTTTTCTCATTACCTAACAGTTATCTGGATGTTTATGGTCAAAACAACAAGGCCAACACATATTTGCCAGAAAACCTGAAAACAGAAACATGTTACATAAACAAACCACAATTACTCAGTTTCACACCATTTATGAGGTCCTTGCTCTGGTGACATACACAGAATTTGCTCATGCAGTGCATCAGAAGTCTTAAAAAATACTAAATTATATATGTGTGTAAATGAAAAATAAGCTCTTTAGACTGTATTTAATTAGTATTTCCATACACTTAGTAACAAATTAATTAACACTAGATAGAAGTACTGATTTTGTCCTTTACTAGCAGGTCTTGGAAACACATGGGAATAAAGAAATTGTTGAGTATTAGTGGAAAGCATAAAGCTCATCTAACTAATGAGGTTTTGTAACTTTCCAACCAACTCCACCCAAAAAGGAAAACTGCTCTTCTTCTACCATTTAAAAAAGGAAACTGTTTTTCCTCTCTTCAGCCAAAGAACTGCAGTAGAATGGTACTTTAGTTTAAAAGGTACCAAAGCTGTTTCCATTCTTCTGCTTTAAAAAGTCTTTTGAGTGCTACTATTTCTGTATTGCTCTGGTACACATACTTTGCTGCCTTAGTTTTGTATAAAAAGGAGCAAGACTAGGTCAAGGATGGAAAACCATCCCATGGTGGAACGAAGAAAAGACCTGGAAGGACTGATCAAGTCCTATCTTTCTAGTGCTATGTTGCTTATTAACTTTTTAATTTATTCTAATAATACTTTGTAATTAATGCCATACTATTTCATAATGACTTTTGCTTCATAAATATATATATATATATGTATATATATATACACACACACACACACAGAGACTAGAAAAAAAACCCCCTGAACGATATCCTGGAAGAAATGTGTCTTCCTACAGCAATAGCAGTTGACAGCAAACAACTGTTAACCTGTTACATCAGATTTTCAAAGAATGCATGTAACATCATTATATCTGCAGCCAGATTATTTGATTGCACCATAAAGTTGAGCAGAAATTTGCATTTACAGTCTTACACTCAAAAAGCAACTCTTAGCTGGTCAGGTGTTATTAAAAATAAGCATGTTCAAAGCTGTAAACCAGGGAAAGACACAGTCCCAGCCACACAAAGCTTACACTGAGAAGGTGACAGGGAGAACCACAGATTTCACTGGATATGCTCTGAAGTTCTACTGCCTTGTTGTGGCTCCTTCTTATTTTTCTCAAATTAAGGAGCAGCACAAGAGGTGAGATTACTTGATTTCAATCTCAGCTCTATTATATAATTAGCACATAAGGCAGAGATTTGTTAGAAACATAATAAAAGTTATGTGAATCGATAATGGGAAGGGGAAAATTCCCTTTGAAAATACTACATCCAATACTTTCATTAGGAGATGTATGAATGATAAAATGTTAGTAGTATAACAGCTAGAAAAAAGCACACGAAAAATTATTTAAATTTTATTTCACCTTGTGTGCTTTAGGCAAAGGAAACAGATTTGGATTAGATGGTTTTAATCATCAAAGGTCAATCTTTTGACAATAAGCTGTTTGACAAGCCCTACTTAGCACTGCAGTCACTTGAAGCCTGTACTATATAGAGACATTTCTAGTAGAAAGACAGGAAGGAAACAGAAAGCAGAGTTACACATTTATTCAAAGATTCTGAGATAAAGTCCTATAAAACCCACAGGGCAAACTTTTCTCTATGAGACTTCATACAGAAATGTGATCATCAGGAATATGCACACATTATACCCTACTCACCTCCACAGAGGTGTTCACAGTCACAGCCAATTTCTTTAGTGGTGCTGTCAGCATAGCTATGAGGAAATATAAAAGATTTGCTGCACTTAGAACTTAAGGAGTGAAGGTGATACCTTCTAATTCCTTTAGCTCATGGAGTAGCTGGTGATGGAAAAGTGGGCTAGAGCTGGCCATCACGAGTCATCCAGCCCATCCCTCCCTGCCCAACCACTGCCAATAACCCCTTCCTTGCCTTCCCTTTTCCCATTGATCAGCAAGTGATTTTCCAAACTAAGACACTTAAACCTGTGTGAAACCTTTAAATATTCTGGGAACATGTAAAGCCATTGTGAAATAAAGACAGCTTAAGCAAGGTACAGTCACCACTACAGAAAGTTTCCCTATCACACTCGCATCTTGAAGCAGTTCAAACACAACTCAGAGCTAAAGCAAAGGTTCAGTGAATTCCAACACATCTGTGCCATCTAAAAACACAAGTCTTTGTATCATCTGAGACTTAATCTACAGAACATATTATTAGCTATCATTGAAGTGCTTTCCACTGGCACAAAAGTCTCTGATCTTTCTTGACATGTAGCAGACAATCCTCATCCTAGTCATATGTCAGAAATACAGATGTCATCCTGTGTGCTTACAGCTTGAGCAGGGAATTTCAAGTCACAAAGATACCATGACACAAACTGGACACAGTTACATGCTTTGCCTTACAGTGCTTAACACAGCTGATCTTCCTTTCATATGATAATTGCTTGCTACCATATTTATCCCAATATCATCTTATTTAATGAATAAATTCCTGTTCTATTTGGGCCTTACTCTGTGTCTACTAGCCTGATACTCATTTGCTGCTCAAAACTTGACTATAACTGACTGTGCTGTGCACTGAAGTTGCAGATTTGCACAGATACATATACTAGTTCTCCACCTCCCTTAAAGTGAAACCATGATAATGACTGAAAGAACATCCTGGTTGTCACGGTCCCAACATTACCTGAAACTCAGAAAATTGCATCCCTGGTAACAAACAGCACATCCCTAACTTTACTGTGAGAGGCAGCTTTCTCTTTGCTGGGATCCAGAAGGAACTGGACTACTAATGCTGGAGCCTTTCAGGTCCTTCGTTACAATCACACCGTGTACAGGTGGTTTTCCCAAATCTGGCCTTTTATGACTCATCTGCAAAGCCCTTATTCCCT
This sequence comes from Platyrinchus mystaceus, assembly GCA_035041135.1. Taxonomy (NCBI): domain Eukaryota; kingdom Metazoa; phylum Chordata; class Aves; order Passeriformes; family Tyrannidae; genus Platyrinchus; species Platyrinchus mystaceus. The sequence continues at coordinate 4,540,037 of JAWWLV010000030.1, forward strand.
TTGTGTCAAGCCAGTTTCTGTATCTGTTTACAGAGAAGCTGATAAATGCTCTAAGTGTTCTCACTGCAGGCCTTCAGATTCTGCAGAAATACTTACACACTTCCCCTCGAACTCACTATTACATTGTATGTACCTTTGTAATTTTGGCTTCATTTGTTGTGCTTATCTGTGCAACTTCCTGTCTTCATGTTGTCAGCTTATGTTTCATTCTTTTAATAGAAAATAGTTTATGAGTGAACGCCTGGAGGAACGAATCCTGCACGATGTGTGCTTTTGCACTTGTCAATCTTTTCCAGTCTTTAGCTTAAGATCTTTTGATAATCTTTACATTTGAAATGCCAGCAGCATGTAGTTTAGTACCATTTTAGTTTAGAGGAACAATAGTGTTTAGAGAAGAGTGACAGGGAGGATTAGTGGTTCCTGAGAGCTGCTGTCTGCCAGAGATCTGACCTGCATGCCTGCATCCACCACTCACAGATGGAGAGGAACTTGGAAACGTGGCACTTGGCATAATGTAGAAATTCCCAACCTTCTCAAATCTGCATTTTATTTTCCGTCCACGCACTTATTCTCTTTCTTTGCATCTTTCCCAGCTTATGTCTCAGAATGTTTACTGTCTCCATACTGCAATCTCTCTCTACCAACTCAATATCTAGTCTCAGAATTCTCCTTACGTGTTTGGTGTCAGATGAACTGCAAACTTCCAGCTCGAGTACAGGTTTCTTGCTTTCGTCGTATATTTTCAATAGGAGTAACATTTCCTTCCCTGAACAGTTCACAGCTTCCTTCTATATGTGTAGAACTTGAGCATAACATCATAGTCTGTGTGAATGTGTGTGACTAAGACATAGTAACCTACAGTAGTATCAGGCCCAGGAAGGGACAGAACAATTACTGTTATGTTTGCAGTTGGCTACAGTCCTGTATTTTAAACATGGGGATTAATTTAACTTCTGATTTGACTGTTAATTATATAAAGTTATTTATATAATTATATATTATAGCACAAATTATTATAATATAGAAAGTTATTCATACATGTTAATTATATTAAAGTTTACTGCTTTATGTTTAAAATTAATCATTAGTATTTTACTTCTTTTTTTAGTACTAATAAAATCTTATTTGGAACTTATCAACACTAGCAAATGCTAAGCTGAACTCACCTGCTTCTCTCAAAACTCAGGGAATTTAATATTAAAATGTTAAATCATTTAATATTAAAATTAAAATGTTGGAACTATTGTAATGTTCGTAACAGAACATTTCAAGTTCGGAATACATCTCCATGTTCTTTGTCAATATTGTAACTGCAGTTTATGTTTTAAAAAATTGGTATTACTCTGCTTCATAAAAAACAACTCACATTATGGCAGAAAACTGAATAGCCATTTCTTCCACTGGATCTTAATCATTTGCAACAATGGCTGATTTTTGTTGTGTTTTTTTTTTCTTTTTTTGTTAATATTCCTTTTCTTTCATTTCTCTTTTCACAATTGTTTTCAAAAAACAGCCATCAAAAACAAAGTAATGGAGAAACAAATAAACCAACTCATTGGAACCTTCTACTATAAAACTGAAAATCAGTTGTATGTGTTCCTAAGCAGTTTGAGAACTAGTCCTTTTCCTTGCTGTCCCTACATCTAGTGTAGCCTATAAGCCCACCAGGGCAGGCATCAGCCCCTGAAAAGCACTTAACATTGTACACAGGATGAATAAACAGTGCAATAACTCTCAAGGTCATGAAGTGAAAACAAGATATAGCTAAGGAACATTACTATGAGCTTGTATCTTAATTACATTCGTGAAGAAGAGATGATGAAAAAATAGCAAGTCAATATGGAAGCTGTCTGAGTACTGACACCTTTCAGGAGTAGTGGCTTAAAAGCAACTCATAAATCAATATTTCCGCTAATTCCCATCCCCTAGCTCATGAATGGGAAGTTGTAATGGTTCCACGGTTCACTTAGGCCTTTGTGAGCTACTTCACAAATCCATCTTATTCCCCTGACTGCTTTTCCCCTAAAGCAGGTGTCTCTCCCCACAGTGTATTTCTCAGCAGAAAGGGTGTGCTGATACTGTTCTCCACAACAGCCATCAGCACTTCACTGGATCAACAGGTAAGCCAACACACCTGTTCACACAGACTTGGCTTAGGGAGGCTCAAGATGCTCTCCTGGACCTCTTTTGTACGTGCCATCACACATGTAAGATGACACACACTTTAACAAGGGGGAAGTTTCCATCAGCATTGTGACATTTGGATGCTCAGTTGTGTGAAGATGCAAGAAAACTACGGAGGAGCAGAAAGAAAACAACTGATTTCATGGACTGACCTACAGCATTACAACCTAAGCCCAAATGTTAAGTACAGAGTCACTTGAAGTATTACAATAAATGCTAATCATTATCCATTACTTCTGTTTTTCACTTATAGAGCTGATGAAAAAATGCTTAAAATGTAACATGTACAACTGCTTTAAATGCTTAAAAGGTAACATGTACAACTGTTTTTATGCCTGAGAATACAGGTAAGCAGGCCAGCACCTTGTTCACTTACCACTGCTCCTGCTAGAACACTCCCCACATATCACGTAATTCGTAATTCATACACATGGGCAGATGTGGGTAGACAATTTCTTTAGACTCCCAGACAAATATCTTAATCTTTGGACATCCTACCCTCTTCATTGTACTCTATTAGACAGAAATCTAATAAGAAAACAAAGATTTTAAATAAAAAAATGAAAATAAATTACTCCTATGAGGCTCATTTGTCTTTGTTATTTTCAAAGCTTTACTTTTAGATTGGAATAAAAAGGGGGGGGGGCACTTATGAACTTATTTTTTACATAGCACAAAAAAAGGCGGCTAAAGAATGCAAAACATCAAGGAAAGGAAATCGAGTTCTTGGCAGTTCAGGATGAGTTATTTTAAGTATTAAATTAATGAGCAAGTGTAGCTTTCAGTCATGTTCAGCCAGTATATAAGTGTTAAACTTTTGGTGTATATATTTATATTATGTTTAAATAGTTCAGTGAATGAGGGCAACAGTAGCACTCATCAAAACACAACAAACTCTAGGTGATTTAAACCAGTGTTTATAAGCACTGAGATGAAAACTTTCTTTAGAGTAAAACCAACAAAATGCTCTTCCATCTAGTATGGAGATTAGTAGTTTCATAACAAAAATACACTAAGGAAAGCTAGAAAATTGGACTATGAATATTGAAAAAACATCACAAAAATAATATTTGATTTACAATGTTTGCCACTAGATAATTTTTTTCTCTCTCTTTTCAGCCTATAGAGAGTCAAGGCCTATCACATAATGGTGATAACACCAAGCTAAAACTTGGAATAAGAACACCATCACTAAAATCTCTTACCTTGTTTCAGGTACTAAATAGAGCACACTAAACAGAATAATTTTTACCCATCTGATGAATAACTGCCTTTTTCAATTTCTGATATTGGTTCAACTGTTTGTTTCTGTTCCTTTTTTAGAAGCAGTCCATTTCAACAAGGCATCATGTTTAACTCACTAGAACAAGATCAAAAACTAGTAACACAAAGGTAATCAGAAGCATTTGATTTTCAGTGTCAGACTAAATAATTTCAAATGAACACATGCTAAAGGAATGTTCATACATTCTAAAAACTTGTGGTTTGGGTTTTTTGTTTGTTTGTTTGGTTTTTTTTAAATTTTATTTTAAACACAACTACTACCAAAGTATTTTAAATTATCCTAGGGCATCAACAATTTGAGATTATCTACTGGCTTCCAGCTATTACATAATGGGTAATTAGATGGTGAAAATTCCAGTGACTTAGAAAAATAGTCTACATGCTAATTGCTTTTATGAGTCCTTTAATGTAATCTGGGGACAGAAAGAATTTTGGACTGTCTCTGAATAATAACATTACTGGCAGCAAGCTTAATTTCTTTTCTTTTTTTCCCCAGACATTTCTTAGAGGTTTCAATAATTTCCTTCCCTCTCCCTGTACACTATATATGTATACATTTTTACTATCCCACTATTAGCTTTTCTATTTAATTGCAACCAATGGTCATTGACCATTTTCGATGCAGTGTCCCTGCTACCAGTAGATTCCTACCTCCCCTATTAAGAGACACTGTATTTTCAAATATTCATTTTTTCTAGTTTCTTCCTTGGCAGCCTTTTTCTGTGAAATTATAATTGAGAAAAAGGACATTTGCTTTCCTTTCTCTTTTCAAATTCTCCCAGGGATCTTTGGCATTTGACTTCCCTACAGACAGGGAACCATGATCATTCTCATCTTGCTCTTGACAGGCTGACAGTGGTGAAGTTTTTGGCAACAGAGCTACTACTGCCACAACACAGGCTGCTTGAAGCTTGGCATGGAGTGTTGCCTATAAACACCTCAAGAAATGAGGTGAATGTCTAGTGCTGAACTGTCAAAAGCAGAATGTTTATGTGATTTAGCTGAGAAAACATTGAGTGAATTTGAGAAAACTGAAAACAAAACAAAAACAGGAAAAAAAATTAACCCCCCCCAGAATATTCAAAATTAGCATGGAAATACAACAACACAGGAACTTCCAGAACACCACATCAACATCCACTGGTTCAAAATTTTTCCCCTCAATCATTCACATTTATCAAATACAAGATGATCTACAAAGTTCAAAAGTTCCCATAAATTTATGGTGTCCCTTCCCCACCTGCTGTAATAATGACACCAGTCAAAGGCAGGAGAGTGGGGTAGAAGAGACATAAGTTTCAAAGCAGATCAGCCTAAACACTGAAACCCATCAGCACAAAACAGAAGAAAAAAATCTAATTAAAAAGAAATCACAAGTGATTACATTTACTGAAAAAGGGTGGATGTTTTAATCTCTTTGGTTATGCTTTAGGCGAGGTAACACGGAGGTGTGCAATAAATAACACAATTTTTCTGAAACCTGTGCATTCTTCAGTTATTCCAGTATGGAATCCTCTCTTTGAAAGCCTTATGCAAATCCCAGCATACATATTAAGTGCCATACTTATCAAGTCTTACTAAGGAATGGATTATCTTTAATCACAGAATTCTTGAAGAACAATTGCCATGGGGCAGCCTGTGCTACTGTGATCAATGGGCTGTCAAAGCCTTAGCTCTCAGAAACACCTATAAAACCAGAAACTGCTTCCAGAATATTCCTAAAGAGCCCAGTTGAAAGTAGTACCTGCATTCTCTTCAGAAAAAGTTTAGAAAAGGAGAAAAAAAAGAAACCCAACCCAAAACTGTTGATGCGCAATTCCTGACTCAAGTCTGGCACTTCCAGGAAGGACAATACTTCACCCATACCAGAGTTCATTCCATGCTGTGTCCAAATGGTTTTTCTAAAGGACAGACTCACCTCTCCCAAACTCTGCCATGAAGAGCAGAATTAGCAGCCTCAAGGCAGAGAAACGGGGGAAATGAGTGTTTTGCTTGGAGAGTGTGGGGGCAATGATTAATCAAACATCTCTCCTATAGAAGAGGGGATGCAGGGTTGGTTGGCAAGAGGAAGGAGAACATTTTTGCCTCCAAGAACTCTATAAACAGAGGAAACAGCCAGAACTCAGGTTCCTGCCACTAGATTCAGTCTGATCAGGCCTGCAGACATGACAGTCCTCTTGCTTTTTGCCTTTTGAAATCCAATTTGGTCTTGTTTGCTCGAGATTTCCTGCTTGTGATTCTTTACCACTTAGGTACACCTCTGATCTAATAAATTAGCATTGTTATTACAGAGATATTTAAGTAACAAAAAGAAAACCAGAAAGAGCAGATTACCAACGTAAGTAATTGTCCAAAGCAGGCAGACAGATCTTTTTGCAGAAGTGGTTATCAAAATTTACAGCACAGTATATTATTGTATTACAAACACCACTGGTGAGCTGCAATCAGCCCATGTGCAAGTTAGTAAAAAAACAGAACAAGAAACATTTATAATTAAACTAATCAAAATCTTACAGGCAGTATAATAAGAGCTTCTGAATTTTTGATGTGGCATGCTGGTTCTTAAATCTTGAGAACTGCTGCTCTACGTGACACAAGCACCCCATTGGGCTCCATCAAACAATCTACATCTCAGAAATCTCAATTCCTTACACAAACCAGACTACAGAGACTGATGTGCATTGCTGAATGAAAAACTGCCCTTTGTGAAAAGAACTTCAGAGCTCTAAGAATGTATTGTGGTGTGCAGAGTCCCTTGGAACTACAACAATTCATGTGCTTCTAAGTGCTGAAGAACACTTTTTTCCTAAACATACAAAAAACCCCCACACTCAAAACAGTAAAGGGTTCCCAAAATTTTTTCTACCAAAATTATTTCTTAAACAAACAAATCAAAAACCCACCACAAACTTTTCTTTTTTGTAGCTTCATAATAGGATGTCACATCAGTCTGTGCTTACTCTAATGGGGTTAAACACACTTTCTATAACCTGACAACACAAAATAAATTATTTGATGTTGTTATACTTTTAGCTCTACAGTTTTGACTTTATGTGGTGAAATTAAGATGTTCTACCCATTTTAATGTGTATCTGACCTCAGATTCTGACATGTAAATTATTTACAAGTTAGTATTATCTTCTAAGCATGACAGCACTTCAAACAAGTCACCATGCACTCCCTTGACAACCACAGAACTCAAAATATGCAAAAATTAATCTTTCCATAAATATTTCTTAAGTATTTTTAATTATCTTAGATCTAAAAGCTACACTCCTCTTCACACTGAAGCATCACTGACTTTGCTTTATCAACAAGCCTGAGAATGGAGTGAGAAGGAAGGCTGTGCCAACTCTATTGCGGTCAAGTGGATGGAAGTCTGCTTGTGCTATCTGAATCACACATTGGCAGATGAGAAGACATGCCTTTTGCCATCTGTAAATTTTAATGTACCAGATTTTGGCTGCCATACAACTTAAAGTATTTACTTCACTGAGGTACACAGAAAGAAAAAAAGGACATAGGAAGTTTTTATCTCAATTTAAATGACAGCACTAGATAAAACCAGCTTATGCTACAGTTTCACCATTTAAACTTAAGCACTGAAGTAAATTTCTCATCCATGTAGAGATGTGCTGGTGAAAAAACCAAAACACTGATTGTCTCAATGTCTCCGTGCTTTCCTTTCTGCATTTTAGAAGAAAACCAGCATGTGTGTTTTTTGCAACTGTTTGAAAATGCCATTTCACTAAAACTGAAGGTGCATCCAAATACCTGATCCTTTCAGGGCTTGTAGTCTCAAAAGACCATTGCAAATGCAAATAGCTATAGTTGTTACTGAGGAAACAATGGGAAGAGTAAGAATGGCAGTGACGGTGAGGACACGACAGAAATTATCTTCCCTGCAGCAGGAAAGCTGGAATCTAGTTCTGTTTTGCAATAATAAGTCATGTGGCAGTCTGAGGATAACTTCAATCAGCTCTGTGATCCTCACAGTCCATTTTGAATGACTATGATTTATGCTTTGTCCAAAATAGTGCACAGTGGTGCAGCAAAATTCCTTTGGCATATTAAAACATTTGTCCCACTGCTCACCCCCTCCAGCCTTTGATCTCCTTCATATTAACCCCTTATTTCTCAAAAATCTATATTTTGATATTATGTTTTCCTTGTATCTGTCCATAATTTTTAAGTAAAATAATTTTTTTTTGTCCCTAAAGCCAGAAATGTACAGCAGTACTTACACTTCTGCAATGTTGCTTTTCTTTTGGCACTAGCACAAATGAGAAGAAGGTAGTTTAAAACTTAAAGGGACAAAAAAAAAGCAAAAAGTACACAAAAGGCAGATGTGGAGGCATGTTTTCTCCCTTATTGCTCTCATTTCACTTTGACAGTTCCTTTACAATTTTTCCTTGTTTTCACAAGTTTAGCTTCGAGAACCATAAACTTCTATCTGAAAAATTTACATTAAATAGCATGAATAATATCAATTTATGCAAAATGTAAGGGAATCGCTGCAGATTAGTTGCAATTTTGATCAGCTGTACTTTAAAATGGAGGAAAATCCTTCACAGATATGTGAAGCAAAATCCACTGTTTCTGGAACAGGAGGAAAAGCAACAAAGCATATCACAGAGATACTGCACATATTGTGGAAAAGTCTTTAAGCAAATGCAAATGGGCAGAATGGAACTATCTGAATATAGGGAAGAACACACACGATAAGTCAGATGAAAATCATGCTGTTCAACTTGCTAAGGTCACTTTAACTGCTACTGAAAATAAGAGACGTTTTTGACTGCAAGGGGTTTTTCTTCATTCTGATCTCTAAGCATCTGATACTGTGAGTAGCACCAAAAGTACACAACATCTATAAATTTTAAGGAATTCCAACATCTTCCCAAACTAGAGAGACTTGAATTGTGAGTACTGTGGACACTGAAAGGCAGTGGATATTGAAAGGCATAAGATTCCTTCCCAGAAGTCGCTTCCCATTGAACGTCACAAACTCTTCTGTTCCAAAAACTGTTGTGATGCTGCAATTTACCTTTCCCCTGGAGAAAGTGAAAACACAGGTACAAACTCAGCCTCCCAAGCTGCAGCTCTCCTGGACACCACTGCTGGCCACTTTCCCCACCACCAAGACCTGCTCCCTTTTGCTGTACCAGAGATGACAACAAAAGAGCAGAATTTTCACACATGAAGAGAATACAGGAATATATAAATGACTTCCATGTGTCAGATACCAAAATACTTTCCAAGATAAGGCACTTACAGGTACCACAACACCATGCAGAATACAGCTGAATCTGTCTGCAAAGCTGCCCTAACAGTGACCACACAACAGGTCCTTGCAGACACTACAGGTCCCCCATGGTCGAGTGACTGGACTAAACATCTTGGCTCTGATTTCTCTGATTTTCAATTAAACTTCCTTTTCTGTTGGAACATGGATCACCTGCTCCACCACACATACTTCTGTATTATTAATTTGTTAGCTTGCTCGAATCACAGTTGAAAACCTTTCAGCCTTGGTTTGCAGCAATAAATTCAACTGACAGCTGAAATTTGGAACGCTCACTTAATATTGATTCTGAATGTAATAACAAGCGACATGACCTTTTGGAGGGTGTAAAATATGGCTGCCACAACATCTGTGCCACATTTCTTGCTGTGTAGTAATATGCTGTAACAGCACGGAGCTGGCACTCAAGTTAAGCTTTATTATCAAGCAGATCTCTCCATCTCTCTGGCTTCATTAAAAAAACACACCACAGAACTTTACTCCAACTCCAAAATGCTTCCCACATCCAGAACTAGTGCACACGTCACTGTTTCTCAGACCTAATTTATCCTGCAGTAAGGAAAGAGATATTGGACTGCTAAAAGAGACCCCCTGTGTCAAACAGGGGGTCTTTTCAGTAGACTGAAAAATCAGTGTATCTTCAGACAGGAATCCTACACTGAGTGTCCTCAGCAAATACCTATCGAGTTATACTGTTTATTGTTATCTCCCTACCTATAAGGAAATATCTTGACATCGTTCCTTCCATTCTGACAAAAGAACCAACACATTAATACCAATTTTGTGTGCTCTGAGACCACAAACACCATTTTCATTTAGCATTACCTCAGGATACCTTGAACCAATTATGCTAGGCTGGATACAGGTTGGTTCCTTGCAGTAATTTACTTTGATGGGCTTCTATCTTTAAAACATGGTCCATGTAGGCAGAATATAAATTTCTGTGGATTTTTAAATCCAATTTGACTAAATTCAAATTATGCAAGTAGTCTAACCAAGTTTCAGTACACACCCCCTGCACACACTCCATTCATTATAAAAAATACTTCAAGTAATTCCTGATTTTTTCTTTTTGTTCGGCATAACAAGTAAACTGTAAACTGAAATAATGAATCCCTTTATCCTTATGAACAATACCTCCTTTATCTCTTAATGAACAAGAAACACAATGAAGCAGATATTTACCATGACATTTTAATTTTGCATTTTGTGATTTTAGTTTCTACACTGTCAAACACGTGGTAGCAGCTAAATTTCTAAATGCTGTAGGACTCACTGTCCAAGAAAAAATAAAATGTTTCATAGTTTTTTTTATAAGCTTTATTTAACTTTATTTAATAAAGCTTATAAAAAAAAAGACGTATTGACATTTTAACAGAGAGGTATAATACAAAGAATATGAAAATATTTTCTTTTCAAAAATCATAAGAGATCTTCTAATGCACACTTTGCTAGAACATGAACCTGTGCTGGCCTTGTGGGCACTGCTGATGGAACCTACATCAGGCAGATTATGACACCTCACAGTTACACACTGAAAGCCAGAGACCTGTTCTGTTTATAGAAAGTTACAAAGAACTGAAGTTTATAAAAAAATACACCAAGTATACAAATATATTCCTTGAGATATAATCCTGGCATGGGGGGAACAGATTCCCAATATTTACGTTTCAAAAGGCATTAAACATCTCTGTATACATGTACTGACATATACTAATTCACACATATTACATTTAATAAATAGTGGTACACTTGATTATTACTGAAAGCAGAATGAATCCTTAATGATGACAAGATATTCAGAATCTGAATTTCATTTAAATCTATTATATATACAGCATATAGCTGTATATATATATATTTATATAGCATAATAAAAATGACTAGTTCCTGTCTGCCTTTCCTCTGCTCTAAACATAATTTAATTTAATTATAAGATCAGCACCTGAACCAATCAACTCTCCCTTTGTGCTACAATAGATGAAGCTGTGACTGTAACAAAACACAAAGACTGGACAAGATGTGAGAGAATTACTAAAAGAAATAATTGTTAGATTGCTTAAATTACAGTGAAGACTGAGACTCATTTGAATGGGTTGGAGAAGAAAATAAACCACTTTAAAAGCTGTACCTGACCCTTGAGTCTCCCCCAGTCTCATAATTAAGTATTATCATAGAGGAATAAATCCCAGGAAAGTAGCAGGAGAAGTATTACTGAGAGACCTGAAGATCCCATGGGTTCAGCGTTTACCCAACTTTCCATGTTACACAAAGCATCCAAAAACTCCAGCAGTTTAATCTGCTTCAGCATGTTTGAAATCCACACACTTAAGTCCTACCTGATGGACTCAACTGCAGGATCAGAGAGAGCCACACACTTATATCTCTGGGAAAGGTTTCTCACTGTGTAACTACATTAGACTCGAGAGTTTGACAGCCCAACCAAGCCTTGGAGTTTTAAGTAGACACCCAAACCACTGGGATTAGTCTCAACAGTTTCAAACATGCCTCCCCACGGCTGTTCTGCACCACAGAACCAGGTGCCCTCCTTCCTGAGCTGCTGCTTGAACCCTTTGAGGCATCACAAAAAGCAGAGGTAAACAAGCACCAATTGGATTACTCCTACATTCTCAGCTGAGCTAGAATTCAAAACTAATCTGATTATATGTATATTATGAGCCACTAAGAATCTTTCTGCAATAATTACCAAGCTTCCACACATAAAAAAGGGCATTTTATTTAGCACTGGGCTAATCTATCAAGTGGTAAGCTTCAAAGCAAATGTTGAGGGGGGAAAAAACCCAAACTACAAACAAAAAACCCCCTGAAGTACGTTTATAAAGCAAGGATATTTCTTTTTTATTGAACTGCAAAGAATTATTTCAGACTCTTAAATGCACTGAAAGACTTTCACATAAAATAAAATTTCTCTTTTGGACTTTCCAAGCTTAATTTCCAGTGATAAAACTTCTCTAAGTTCTAAAAAGGCTCCAGAGAAGCTGTTGGAAACGCTGTCACTGTCTCTGATACACATCTCCAACCCAAGAGCTCTGGCTGGTTTGGGAGGAGGGAAGGCATGCAAAATAGCAGTGGAGGACACCTGCCTTAAAAATTCATAGCCAAGATTATATGACAATTACATTTAAGCTTTATAATTTCAACTAAAATTTGGCAAACAACTAAATATGAGCTGTATGTTTGTTTATAGATAATACAAGACTGAAAATGAAAAACTGAAGTAATACAGTATGATGTTCCACAGGCTTATATGCTCATGCACATCTGTAAAGTTAGATTTTTACCATAGCTGTCAGTAAATATATCAACATAGCCTCAGGAGGAGAGGCACAGAGTGAAACTCAAAAATAAAGGAGGAGGAGCTGTAAGTGGAGGAAGGATGCATGAGGGAAAACAAGGCACTTTCCACATTCCTGCTCATAAGTGAAGGCCTTCACACTCCTTCCTCAGGTGCCTGTTACTACTGTGCAGAGTTTGGGCAACAGTCAGGAAGAAATCAAGTTCACCCAGGAATCTGTGATGTGATCATGATCACAGAGACACAGCAGAAGAGCACAGATGACTGGAAAAAGGACCATTGATTTACAGAGGACAAGCAAGGATGAGAAAGAGAGGGAATACAACTTGAGTGCTCTAAGTACGAGTTTGAAGATACGGTGAAATGACTGAGTTTGGGGTCCTGAGAAAGCCTGAGAAGGCCACTAGCAAAGGTTTGGACTCTAAACTTGAGAGAAGGCTTTGGTGTAGTCAGAACTTAGACAGAACCTCCTGGGGCAGAGCCATGAAGGTGATGCCAAGGAGTTGGTGGCACTCAGCGAGGGGACAGTGAGACAGGGATGGATGGACAGGACTGGATAGGGTTTGCCAAGAGTGCTGAAAAAAAGGATGAGTATTGCAGTAAGGTGACACTCATTTGTGAAGCATCACTGCCAAGGGCCAAGCCCTTCCTAGCGTTTTTCTCCTCTAAGAAAGGCAAGAAAGAGAACCTGAGGAACTATTGGCTGATCAAACTCACTTAGAATGATGCCTGGAAAAAATTTTAATTATTTTTCTTTGGAAAACTTTTCCAAGAACATCACTGACAAGCAGATAATCAGGAACAGTTAATCCAGATTTTCCAATCTGCAAATCATGCTTGACCAAAATAATTACATTTTACAACAAAATGACTGGCTACAGAGGTGAGGAGAAAGCAAATTATGGAGCACCTAATTTTCAGTGAACCTTTTGACACCCTCTCTCACAGCAAGTGAGAATCTTTGCTGCTCTCAAGTACGCAAGGAAAAAATTAATGAACTACAGTTTTCGAATACCTTAACATATTAGGAATATAATGGTGTGCAGGTTGGTTTTTAAAAAAAAAAAAATTTCAAGTCCATTTAATTCTTGCCTTTTATACCAATTAATTAGTAAATCCCAGTTGCAGCAATGCCCGAGATTCCTCATTTTTAAATTGCCTCCAAAGCCTGGACAATTGCCTTGTAAGCTGTTTGGAACGAGATGCAATAAAAGACACAAGGACTTGCAGTTAAGCACATGCTGGAAGTGAGACACTTGTGATTCTCCATAGATAATATGGCAAAAATTAGATAACTCTGAAGCAGGAGTAGAAATAGCAGCAAAACCTCTGGAGTCTTCTCATGGAACTGCCTTGAGTTTGTCACAGGAAACATGGAGAGTACAAAAGCAGCCAAATCCCATCCTACCTCTCCTTCCTTGCTGTGCACAGGCACACAAGTCAGCAATGCAGGGTGGACACCTGTTCATCCAGGATCTAGGCTTTTGAATGCTTAAATTTACAAGCCTGGAATAATACATCCAAAACTCTACCCAAAAAAATGGGATGCTTCTAAAAATACAAAGTGCAAATCAGTATTTAAAGCATAATAATAAATAAACTGTAGAGATGACTACAAATACTGAAATATGTATATTATACTTTGTATAGTACTATATACATTATATGTATTATATATAGATTATGTAAATAGGTATAGGAATTTAGATTAATATTTATAAATAAATATAGATGATACTGAAATGAATACTAATTATAAAAGATATAAACCACTTCAAAGAATTCCCAGCTAAAGTTAAAGGGACAGACTTTCAGGTAAACCCAAAAATGGTTATGTGGGCCTATGTTGTCTTTAAGCTGCAAAAAAATTCCTTCCCAAAACTCCCCTGCATGAGATCAGTGCTCTTTTGAGAAGCAGCACTGTGGAGGCTGTGCCTCACCATGGAACTTTTTGAAGTACTACCAAGAAGCTGCGTCTGTGGTCAAGATTTGTTTCAAAAAATCTTTAAATGACAACCACAATCAATGCTGTTGTCCAAAAGTATTTTAACAATACTCATTTCTGTAGCTCCATTTTTAGGTTAGCAATGCTGTCGCTTTGGACATTGTCTACCTGCAGTTGTTAAACTTACCTGTCAGAAAAGCTAAGTCAAGGGAAGATTACCAATAGGGTTGTTGTTTCTTATTCAGCTTCTTGGGAATATCTGCAAAGTGAGACAAGTCTTGGAAATATCCAAATTTAGGCTATGAGTCCGAAGAGCCTACAAGTGACTGCAGTGAAAAATTAGCACCTCTGGTCTCTCAGTGCCCTCCATGGAGAAGCAGGTGGCAACAACACAACTGATGCCAAAGGACAGAGCAGAGCAGTTAACTAGTGAAACAATTTCAACTGAAACACGCTCTTCTATCTTAACTTAGATGTTTAAGGATAGGCTTCAAATAATTCTAGCAATTTAAATATAGTTATCTAAACAGTCAAGTAGTTATCTCTGCAATTAATGATACACACACCACAACAGGGACATTTCTCCCATGCCATCCTAAGATAAATCGTGCAGGATGGATCACTAAGTGCCTGCCTTATTTTACTGATGATTAACTTTGAATAATAGCATGGCTTTTATATTAGTGCAAATTAGACAAGATTAATTCTATCTTTATTTTGTTATTTTCAAGTAGGAAGAATCTTAAGCCCTCAGGCCAGAGGTTATTTGGAGCCTATAGAATGGTAGAACAATGTAATTTGCCTTAGCATGTCACTTATGCCACCTCCCTTCAATCTCTAACCCATCAGCAGATACTGCTATTACCCTGTTGAATTTGGTGCTATTTATGTCTAATGAGTCATGTATGTTCTCTTCTGTTAATGTGACTAACAACCTTTTTTGGTATTTTGCTTCAAGCTCCCACTCCTAGAAGGGGCTGATTATTTGAAAGCCTCAGTGTTACAATCATCCAAGCTTCGGGAAAAAGATATCTTTAAAAAGGATGCAGGCATAGCCTAAAGATGTAAAATAAAAAAAGGCCTCTAAAAATAATCCATTTATAGAAAATAGGCTCATGATATTGTCAGACTTAGTCCATAACCTGCCCTTCAAAATTCTCCTTATTTTTAGATCTGTTATTTGACTATATATATATATTTTAACCTTGTTGATGGAAAGAAATATGACAGCCACAGAATCATCTAGACGAAACACCAACATCTGATTTGCATGTTTACTAGTATTATACATTCAAAGATGAGGGTTTCTTCTCCACAGTAACCTCCCTGCCACTGCCATAGCAGATTAGAAACTTTTCTATTTTCAGGGCATTCTTTCATTCAGTTGCTTTCCTGTGTGGGGAAGCTTCTAATAGGCACAGTTCCATCCACGTGCCTGACTTCACTGCAGCACTGAAGGCACACTGGCTGTACATAAAGGCTGATCTGCTAAACCAGTAAACACAAACCCAGCTCCTCTCATCACCACCTCTGGAATTTGGGCATACACATGGTACTGCACGAGTGCCAACATGGTAACCTCGGGCTGTGGGGAAAATTTCTCTGCCAAAGCTTTATCATTCTATGACTGTACTAGATAAACCTCACTGTGGATGTTTACTGTGGAGCTGAAGAATTCATCTACATATCTATTTGCATGCACATATCAGTCAGCTGCAGAAAAAATAGAATAGGATTGGTAGAGCTCTCCATTGACACACTGAGCATGAACATTTATCCAGCAATCATAAATATGCATTCTGACAACATTCTTCCATCCCAGTATGCAAGTGGAGACCAGAATAGCAAAGAGTAGTGAAACACACCCTCAGAAACCCACGGTTTCCAAGTATTTTCCAGGAATATGAAATCACTAAGAACAGACACACACAGGACATTCTCTGGAACCTCTGTAACAATGCTTTTTTTGTGCAGGTGAAAACATTCATACAGTCAAGTGTAAAAAATATGCCAAGCAGCTTATTAATCACAAATACAGAACAAACGTATCAGTGCAACTGAAAATCACCAATGCTAATGCAGAAAGTATCTCTGATTAGAAAATGCTCAAAAATGATTACACAGATGAGCAAGCCTGATTTTTGGGATATCATCTTTCTGCATCTGACATGTAAATGTAACTATTCTGATAAATCAGAGTGGGAAGCAAAACCGAAATACCAAAAGTTGTATTTTAGTTTAAATGGATTTAACCAATTTTTAGTAAGGAAGCTGTGATGAACTGTATGGTTGTCTGTTGCTCTGCAGGCAGTTTGAAAGGAGGAGATGTAAAACATGCAAACCATGTTTTGTAGAGTGGGTCAAAACCTCTTATTTCTTTATACTGAAACTTCCTAGGAATAATATTTCTGTGATCTAGGCAAAACCCAAAATTATATTCATACTTTAAAAGAGAGAGTTAAATTTTGAAATCAGTCCAGAAAAAAACCCAAACAAACCAGAAACCATTTGCCACCAATTCAAAGGATGTAAAGAATATACTTGAAGAATAGTAAATGCCATCCCTTTCTTGCCTCTGTTTCTCTGCTGAGTCATGATTATGCCCCATTTTACAGAGGTGAACAGTGGGCTGACCCACGGGACACACCCCTGGTTGGGCAGCGCTGGTGGGACTGCACTTGCCATCTACTGCAACACACAAGTCTCATCATCCCCACATTCCACAGTGCTCTGCCTGACAGTTGGCCCACCAAAAAAAACACACATTGGCAAGGAGAAGGGAATTTGGCCCACGTAGCACATGCAGTACTTCTCAGCCCAGCACACAAGCGGAGAGGAAGCTGCCGTCACTACGATGAAGGGGTAAAGAAATGCCAGAGAGGGAAAAGCAGGGAACCACTCCGACACCTTATGCTGGTAGCTTGGAGCCTGCAGCATGTCCCTGCTGTTTCTGAAGGATGGGTGCTACTCAGTTAAATGTCTTTCCCCTCTCAGTTTTAGGGTATGTTTTCCTGAAATGTCTTCCCAGACTTAAAATAAGCTAATTCTCAGCAAAACTGAAACTATGTTAAACTGTTCCTAGGATGACTATATATATGAGCATAAACAGGTGCTCAAACTGCTCAAGGTAAGGACAGATAAGTGCATGGAGAGCAAAAGCTGGAATGTGGGGCCTGTTTCCATGAATCCCCAATGCTCAGGCATTGGCACTTTCTATTTCGACCTCTCAGGAGTCAATTAAAAAAAAGTCACATTCAAAATGCAGCACTTCAATAGCTCTGTTGGCAGCAACACTTTGATTTGTTTGACATTTGCTGATCATCTGGTAAAGCTGAACGCTGCAAATTCTGAGCTGCGGAGAGACAAAGCTAAGGAAGGAAAAAACCAAATAGCAGCACCACGAGGCTGGAGGAACAAAGAAGCTGTGCCAGGGCTCTATTAAATAACTTGAGATATAAGCA
>JAWWLV010000030.1:4557631-4578157 GCA_035041135.1 Platyrinchus mystaceus
CCAAATAGCAGCACCACGAGGCTGGAGGAACAAAGAAGCTGTGCCAGGGCTCTATTAAATAACTTGAGATATAAGCAAGAGCAAGGGAAGGATCAAGCACCAGGATTAAGTTGTGCTCACTGAAGTTATTTCCTCCAACACTGAATGTCATAAATGGTCATGTTTCCTACTAAAAACCTCTATGACATCTTCAGTGTAAACAATTTTTCTCTCTCTTTTTTTTTTTTTTTTTTTTTAAATTAGGCCCCTCTTCCTGCCACACTTAAGAGTAACTTATCAGGCTTTTAACACGATGCCATTAATAAAACATTGTCTGAAAATGAGGATTAAAATAATTAGAGCACCATGAAATCACATCTTCAAATCCCATTAACGCTGACTCAGACCATCATTCAGAAAAAGTTACAGAAAGCTTCATGAAAATGAGACTATTTTTAAACATTAAAGGATTCAAAACACTTTTCCATTTATTCCTTCTCTTCACTGGTGCTGAGTTGCCATTACTAGCATATAGCCACAGGTGCATTTCAGTGCTGATGTATCAGCACAGGAGTACTACATGTTTTACTCAAAAATAAGAAACAAAAAAACCCCTAGAACCAACTCCTGAAAAGGTCTAACCCCAATAAATACGTTAACATTTATTTCTTAATATAACTCTCAGCATATATGCACATTGTAACAAATATTAAAATTCCAGTGAAAAATTTCAACACCAAGATAAAAAAAGTTGAAAGGATGCAGAGGCGCCACTGAAATTCTCAGCAAGAAGCCCCAAATGATCAAATTCTCCTCCTTCTTTTACGACCCCAAAGAATAAAGACTTTTCTCTATCCAGAAGTTTAAATGGTCAAAATTGCTTTCATTTCCCAACCCAACTGACAAGAGTGGGAATCAAAGTATGGTTCAGAGGAACAGCAAGGTCCTCAGGCTAGCCCCAAGCACACTGAAGAACTACAGCTGTCAATTTTTTTTCCTTGAAAAGTGCACTAGTTACAGTTGTGGTTTCATTGGAGAAAGACTATAAATCAGAGTAAAATTATGCAGTTTCAGTTAAAAAAAAAAAGAAAAAATTAAAATATGTTTCCACAAAACTATAATTTTAGAAATAAAATGCAATTACTACATTTTCTCTTAGATGTCATTGCACATCCTTCTCTGCTCAGATGCTGTGAAAAAGTTTGGGCAGAATCATTACCTTTACATTTAATCAAGTGTTTACACAATCAAGCTTGAATCATGTGACATAAGAAAGAGAAGTATTAATAATTATTACTGTGCTCCATTTAAGAAAACTTAAGAATAAGTCCAAGGATATTAATTTAATTCTATTCCACAGTAAAGCTGCAAATAACTATTGCATTACATAGAAAGTCTGGTCCTGTTTCACTGTCCTGCACCTTTCTCTGCTCAGTTTCATGCAATGAATGATGACACAAAACTCCTGCGTGTTCACAGATCGGCGACTGCAACACACTGGATAAAAAGTAAGTATATCCTTGTATTTGAGTCACCTTTGCTATAGTAGGCACAGGCACTCTGCAGCCCCTGCTGAACATAAGGTGGGAGCATGGATTTACAAATCTGGGAAGAACTGTGGCACAGATGAAGTACAGGGACATCCCAGGAAGAGGGAATCTTGATGAGGGAAACACTGGCATTGCCTGCACCAATCTAAAGGGATATTCAGTGGAATGACAGAACAGGTTTCACAAGGAGAAGCTGACACAGGAGCCCAATAAACCATCACAATCCCTGTGATTTTCCAAATACAGAGGTGTACCAGAGATGGGATCAGGAATATGGGTGTATGGGGACCAAGAGCACTTACAGAAAGGGATTTCAGGTTCAGAAAACCATCATTTCAATGCTTGACAATACACTGGTGACTTTATAAAGAACAACAAACATTTTTACTAATATGGACCAATTGTACTGTCTCAGTTAAAATATAGGGATAATTCATCTTTTATAAACATTTTCTGACAATATTATGCAGTCCACTAAGTTAAATATCTTTCAATATATGATTTAAAAACCTCTGCAAAAAAAAGTGTTTCTCCTCCAACTGCTAATGAACTCTTTCTGAAGATTAAAAAGAGAGTTCCATTGTCTCCTATGTGTATTTTCCCTATGTAGTTATCTACAGCTCAGTACAAAAAAACCAGTCCTGCTGTAGAACACGTAAAGTCAAATAATGATACTGCTGAATTAGCACAGTTCAGCATTTGCATCTATTTGATGTCGGTGATGCTGCAGTGTACAGTAATCAGAATTTTGGCCTAATCCAGAAAAAAAATTCATGAAATAAAAAGGGGTAGTTTTTTTGGTTTTGTGTTTTGGTTTTTTTGTGGGGTTTTTTCCCCCCTTTCTGTTTCTCTCTTCTCTGGATTCATAACAAGAGGATACACTCAATTACTGCAGTTTATTCACATAAGAAAACACTGTCACAAAAAAGTGAGAGCAAAATTAGCAACAGAACTCATCTTACTAACTTGAAAAAGGCATTTTTTCAACTTTCGAGTCTATACAACTTTTGTTCATTCAGGGTAAAATTTAAAACTTGAACCAAAGGTATACTTAAAATGCCACATATAATTTTTCTGAACACAGACTAGGTCTGTTATATTTTTCACAGCATTCTGACCACATTATAAAAAAGTACTTATCAGTGCTAACAAAAGCTGTATCAAATCACCATAATAATTTTTTTTTTTTAAAAAATGCAATAAGGAGAGGAAGAGAGTTGCTATGAATCTGAATTTTCATTCACTGTTGCTCCTCTAGTTAATACTACTGCTAAATTCAGATAATATTGTTATTGTTTAGAGTTTACAGTCTAAAAGAGGTTAAAATCATGACTGTTGGCATTTATGGTGTACCTATGAAGATCTCTGTGGGAAGCATTGCTGTATAAACTTAAATTATAACTATCCACTATATTCTGTGTATTCATTTATATATTAGTTTCACATGATATTGTCCTGCAGGAATTTTAGGTTGGAGTTTGCAATGATACATAAATTCCATTCCCCTACCATGCTCTTAAGGCTACAAACTATACCAGCTGTGTGAAATTAAACATCCACAGCTGGAATAACCCACTGGACCATCATCAACAGCCCTGCTGGGATAGTGTGTGTTACAGGGGCCAACATTCCCAGGTAAATTCAATAGTACAGCAAACAGGGCTTTAGTATTTGGCAGAACTGAGGGGAGAGGAGGGACAGTGACCCAAATGGCTGAACCAGGGAATCAATTCTTGCTTTCCCGTTATGTCTGAAAGGAGACCCCAATATAACAATGCTATACAGGTCCCCCTGCAACAGTGAAGAATTCAGCAGCAGATAATTTTTTCTTAAACACATATGAACTACAAGGGAGGATTTTTAACCAATTTTGCATGTAGCATATTAGTATTTACCCATTTGTACCTGTGTGACTAGTGAGCTGCACAGTTTGACTCATGTTTTGCATAAAATATGGAATTTATTCCAACTCCAGAAAATTATCATACAGCGTGACTGACACAACAAATGGTCTTCTCCTTAAGAGAAAAAAAAATCCTGTTAATACACCTCCACAAAATAAACAATATATGCTTCTACCCTAGCCCTCCTTCCTCCCTGCAGACAGACTCAGCGTGTGGTTCCTGAGGAATTAGTTGTAGAAGAACTCCCCTGCTGACAGCAAAATGCCAAATGCACGTCCTGCACATGTAATGTGTCTGACATTTCCACATCTCACCAGGTTCATGTTTCTGACAAGTGCTTAAAAATATATGTCTTTTAAAATGTGTGTTTATTGCTACCTTTCTATCTCCACTTTATAATGTTTTAAAATGTTCTTTTACTCATGAAAACACCTCCACATTTGTCTTTTGATTTGAGCATAAGTAATTGCTTTTCCAGGGTCAAATACCTTTCTGGAATCAATGGGTACATTTCAGTTGATGGATGGTATAAAATGTGCAAATATTATCTTCTTCAAACAAACAGAACTGTGAAAAACTGACAAGATTCAACATGATTGACACATCTAACATGGGCAGCACTGAAAATATTTTAACACCCTTCCTTCCTTAATGTTGTTATTCTTTGCAGTAGCAGACCTTGGGAAAATCAGCAAAATTTTCAAGTGTTAAAGCAATTTCTTCCCTACTTCTCTTTTTTTCCCAAGCAAGTACAAATTCCCAGTTGGGACCTTTTACAAATCAAAGAGTGGTCTGGCACAGACACAGAATTGGTGCATCAACTGCTGTAGTTGAGTCATTAAAACCATTTTTCTTAGGCAGCTGCAAACATCACTGGCAGAAATGCAGTACAAAAACTCTGCCTAACAGATTCTGTGCACACCTTCCAAGAAATCTTCAGACATTACACACAAAGGGCATTGTATTAATTTTTCTCAGGACTTCTAAAGTGCTTCTGGACAATAGGACAGCGTTCAACTCCAAAATGTGAATCATGGGAAGTGATTTTATCTAACTCACCCAGAGAGACCCTTGTTCCACACACCCGGCTTCATGTCAAATAAAGCTAATATACATACACATATCTACACACATTTACATTTATGTTTTATATATGCTTTTGAATTCATATATGAAAGATTTTCTTCTCATTAAATATATGCTTTTTCTCTCAAAAGTAATGGTATTGTCAATGACAGCAACAGTCGCTGATGCTAATTAAACTTGATGATTTTGCAGTGGGATTCATAAATTACATAAATTTCTTTCAGAAATTCAGCTGAATACTTAAGCAATCCTCAGTAACATGCTGCACATAAAAGTGATGATGCCCAAAAGAATTTTTCACTCTGCTACAGAATACCTGCACCACTCAGTAAAGGCATTTTTTCCTTTCTGTATTGTCAGTCTTGTACTTTTTAACTTTGCCCGTCCCTGATCGTGATAAAAATAGATTTCAAGGAAAATTAGAGGGTTTTGAACTTCCTTGGTATTCAGTCAGAGAGGTCATCCCTCTTTCAAAGGAAGACAGACCTTGTTGGATGCAACACAGAACACCGAGTTCTCTGTAAATTCCTGCTATCTGACCCAGCCACAACTACTCATTTTTCCTTCTAACTCACAATAGACACTGACAGAGTTATAAGGAGGATGGCAAACACTGTCATCAAAATATTTTTCGCTTGAATTGAAATCACAATATTTCAAAATATGTCTCACGAATCCACAAAAGAAATGAAGCTTAACATTCCACCTAACAAAAGGTAACCAAGCTCAGCGCCTTTAGTGCAGAAAAGCAAACATAAGAGAGGACAGAGTGACTTCAGACCGGTCTCATGTTCACGACCAAGACAGCATCACCTTGAAGACATGCTCTTTAGGACTTGAACTCCTTTTGTCCCCTCTCAGGATCAAACATTCTGTTCTGAACTGCCCACCTTCCAGACTAACTCTGATTCACAAGGCAGACTTGGTGTGTGATTATTCTCGGCTATAGACAGGAGGACTTGGCCTTCATTATGGATATATTCTATTCCTTCCTTCTTTCATCAGAAATACCTTCTGGATTAACCTGTTTAAGAAGTTTACCAAAAGTTTTAAATTTTAACAAAATTTTCATAATTGACTGATTCCAGGCTCTGTGTCTCATCAGGGGCTGTGAATGCCTTGAACGTGAGCCAGCATAAGGTTTGTTTATCTGATTAAACACATGGTCTTGTCTGGTCAGTGTGTTCATGTGCTTGGGACAAGGTAACCATACATTCAACTAATTCTAAAGAAACTGCAACGATCAGATGTTCATCTCTTAACACGCACTTAAGACATCCAAACACTATCATTTATGTGAATTGTATTCTAGACTTACAGAAGATGAAAAGTTAGAGACTTTTTCTCCTAAAGTTTGACTTCATTAGACTCCTACTACACTTATTGATCCCCAAACAACATCTTAATGTTTTCTGCAAATAAATAAATAAATAAATAAATAAATAATTTTTATAATTTCCAACAGTCACAATGCAATCTCAGGTTGGGTAGCAGACCCTATACTAGCACTATAAATATTGGTGTACAGGTGTCACTTTTGCCTTATTTTCCCCAGTCTAGTCCTGCAGCATGATATTGCAGCACCTTGTATTAAAACATTACAAAGAGTATCACAGCTACAGACAAGTGATTTGGCATGTCACAAGATGCTCAGAGACTAAAAGAATGGTTTTCTCTTTCCCCATTCCCCTCTTCTATTTTTAATATTAAAGGCTCTTATTTTTATAAGACTTAGATGTAACTGATTTTTTTTCAATTTTTATCTTTGTGTCCCTTAAATTATCTCAATTTGAGCAATATCTTTCCTTGGCATTACATTACTGTAAATAGTATACCTTACTGCTAACTGCATATTAAACTGCTTCTTTTTGTTACGAAGTTCTTAAAGCCTAAAAACATTTTTTAAACTCTTATCTAGCTAACAGATTGAATCGTGATTGTGGAACAGATTGAAATCTCCATAATGGGAGATCATATAAAAATTCCTCTGTAAGTCTGCTCCTTCTTAAATGAACTATTTAAGATGCAGGGGGATACAACTGTGGGGGAGCGGGAGAGAAAGGAGTGAACTGGAGGGTTCAACAAAAGAAAGGAACACAGCACATAAGATACCCAGACTTGTTGACAAGTGAGCTCAAAACCACAGTGAAGGAAAAGCCGAGACTAATTTATTTGTTTTATCCACAGGATGATAAGGAGTACCTGTCTGCTTGATTCAGGGATCAGTGTGAAAAACACAAGCCTACCTGACTGAGAAATTCTGTCTTGCATCAGACACAGCAAACCTGTCATGTTGTGCCCCTACAAATACCTAACAGCACTCACAGACCTGTTGAAGGGAAGGAGACAAAAAGATGACACAGGAGTGTCTTCTATATTTTAATTTTTATTATTTCTTTTCCCTGTTTTATTTACTAACACCCAGATAACCAAATTGTACAGAGTTGGCATCAGCGGAAATTCAGATGCAAACCTGTGAATGGCGTTTTTATGCTTCATGTTATAAGTGCCACTTGAAGAACACTGTGTACTCATGCCCTACACACACACTGTCTAGTGAGGTGCCTTCAGTCAGGCACAGAAATAGGATTTTCAATTAGAACAGCTGATACATTTCTGCACACAGGTTACCAACATCTCCAAGTTATTGTAACTACAAAGCAGAGTGAGTAAGAACTCCTGCAGTTCATCAGTCAAAATCAAGGCATTCACCTTGAGCAATCAGGGCCAGAGATGATACAAAGCTTCTGACAACCACCATGGAAAAGAAGAGCAAATTCATAAGAGGTGCAAAAGGAACGTTACACTCAATGCTGAGGATTTCTTCTGGATATTCCATGTGACAGAACTGACTGTGGAACCAGCAATGCCCAAACTGCACAGAATCACAGCAGCACCAAAGAAATTAGAAAAAGCTTTCAAACACTGAAAAACAAACAAGCAAAACTTTATTATGCCAGTAACAGACTCGATCCTTTCTTTTTATTCTTTTTCCACACAGAGCAAGACTGATTATTGTACTCTCTGTCTTTGTCCAAACTCCACCAGTGTGATAATGTGATGTTGCTCTAATTTAACCCCATTATTCTTTTGTCTTTCCCGAACTGAAATGCCACTTCTCTTCTTCTGTTTGAGGCTCATCTCAAACACATGTGTTTGTTCTTAATGAGACCAATCCATATGTTTGCTCCTGCATATTGTGTTCAGTTAATGGGAAGATTTTCTAACACTATAAAAACTCTTTTATTATTTGTTCCAGTCAGCTTTGTGTTCAGTAACTGCTGAAATCATTACCTTTGACAAACTGTCCCACATCCAACATGTTCAACTTCTGAAGAGTCATCCCTCCCTTAAACTCAAGATTATTTATGTCCCTTCAGCATATGCATATCTCCTTTTCTCAATTTCTTGCCTTCTTATCATATTTTATGTGTTTAAAAAACTAAAACCAGAATGTGCAGTGAAGGCATTGATCAGGCAGCCTGCAGCAAAGCACTACACATCAACTGATGCATCAAAACTATAATTTAAGTCATTCATCAACAATTAAACTTTTAAATATTTGTTTTGTTGATTACCAATAAAACAATAAATAGCCATTATCAGAAATCTCATTGTACACCTTTGCTATTTTCTTGCTACTAATCAATGAACAAGAACAAAATTATGTACACTAACTACTCAGGTTTTTTTTTTTTTCAGTAAAAATCAGAAATATGTATAAAATAATGTAAAAGTAGATTATTGAGAGCTTTCTGTGAGTGTATATACAGTGTAAAAATATAATAAAATTTACTGAAATTATTTGCTGCTCTTCTAATGTGTAATAGTTTAATGACTTCCTTGATTTAAATGTAGATTCCTGCAGCTCCAACAAGGAGCTCTGGCATCTAATATGATATTGTCAAGTCTCTGATAAGCCCTGTTTCCATGTCATGCCACTTCGCAGCAGAAGCAACAGAACGGTGTGGCACAGAATGGCAGCCCTACACTCACCAAGACAGAACAGGATTAATCCTGGAAAACACCCGGTGTTACCAGGCACCCCGCGTTGATGCTGGATAGTTGCTGCTGCTTTTCTCACAAAGAAATGTGGAGGAGCCCTAATGGTTTACACAATAGTCCCCATTTTCTTTTTCAGTGGATCTCATGGCTCTGTAGACAAAATATAAGACAGAACAGAGAGTTCACACAATTGACTCCCTGGCATATAAGGATGCATCAGAGTTGTTTTGCTTTAGACTGTGGCGAACATGGGCCCAAAAATCAACATCCGATTTTATCTTGGTGAATACCAAGTATAACTTCACTGAGAAATGTCTTATGGGTACTGTTACTTCAGTTTTCTCTTCTTTCCCCATCAAACATCATCCGAGTTGTCCCAAACATGCTGGCCCACTAACCAATATTGCGTTTATCTTGAGCAAGTTTTCAATTTCTCCTAGTAACCTACAACTGTGACGGGATTTACAAAAACAACTTCCTTTTGCCAAGGGAATGGAACATGGAAAGAGAATACCTGCTTCTTCACAAAAGACTTAACACCATTATTAAAACATCACCTTTTACCAAATTCCCTTGTTTCAGGCAGGCTTACAGAACTTCTGCAGTCAAATTTTATTTTCCCAAGAAATAAGAGTTCAGACTGGAAGCTAAAGAATTCCTACTACAGCTTGAAAACATACTTCATACAACAATTAATCATACAGAGCACAGGCCTGCAGTAGCCACACAGTAACCATGACTACTCATTTCAATGGGTAGAAATCACTATGAACAACAATGAAACCATAAAATATATTATGGAGAGCCACACCAGATCCTGAAAGCTAGGAAACCCTTAATGCAAGGGTGAAGAACACGTGCAAAACGTTTTAGTTTGATTTCCCATGGACCTATTTATCTCTATAGTAACATATTCCAAATGCACACATAGGCATCCATGGATAGGACACCAACAGGAGAATTTGCCAGCTGTATATCATTATTTGATAAATAATGAGATGAGCAATCTTTGCCATAATCCTGTTACATTCAGGTATGTGAAGTGACATCTCTGGTAAAGAACTTAATGTGAAGAGAATGCAGGAAACAGTTTGTGTCCTGTGAAATCCAGCACAGCACCAGACTCTCCATTGCAAATTTACACAAAATATTTTGAGACTAAAGTTTTGATGCAGAGCTGGCAGGCTGCCAGTCTGTAAAGCAATTGTCACTGCTGACTTTTCCTCACACCTTGCACATGTACTAAATACATGCCACACACACACAGAGCAGCAAATTCCCTCCAATACAACATGGGAGGGACAGGAGGATTTACATCTTGGTACTCATTCATTTACAGAGTACTTTCTACTCTTTTGACTCCCATTTATCTATGGAACCCACATCATGTTCTGAGGCAATGAAGCTTTTGCTACAACAAAATAGGCTCCATAACAGCACTGCATTTAAAGCTTGTGGATCTACAAAAAATCCGATTGTTTATCATCCTTATATGCTTCTATGTTTAACTAATACTGCTGTTCCCATGTGCAGCACAGAACTTAGTGATCAAACAAGATTCTTTGATGGTACTATCAAGATCAATTCTGGAAAATACTTTAAGTTTGGGATTTACTTCAGAATGCTGGGTCTCCACTCCTATAGTATTTGTGGTGCTGGAATAACCTGAAGTGGTTACAGTGGACCAAGAAACCATCTGGTTTCTGAATAGATAAGTTCCAAAAATGGTATCAAAAGGCTCAGTAATCTAAGTGCCTACACTTAGGTCAAGATTATTATGATTTCAGGAAACAAATTACAGGTCTCACACAAATTAATTATCTCCTTTTAATGTCAAAGGAATGTATTAATACAGACTTATAGAACAATTAAGTTTGAAAGGGATCTCTCGAGGTCACACAGTCCAAGGCTACAACCTCAAGAGCCAACCTTAAAGTTAGATAAGGTTAATTCCTCACTCAGGTTCATCCTTGATGGGAATTCCACATTGTGTAGCTTCAGATACCTATTTTTAGTGCCTCAAATAAGAGCAGAAAGAGGAAGAGATGAGCTTAGAGCCCTCACCTTTGCTACTGACTACATAAGGGGTCTAAATTTCGCTGGCACAAGCGTGTCAGATCCTCTCCAACATGCAGACTTAAACAATGATCAGTCTTCTACTCTTTCTGTGTACACTGTGTTTCTATGTTTAGACAAATCATGCAATTATGTGAATAATGGGGATTATTTCTAGAACTTAGAAATTTGTTATTTACCAAAACCTACATGAAATATCTGACAGCAAGACACAATGTTCAAGTGACTCCAGTCAGAGCTTCAGGCATAAGAATAAATGTTCCTCTTTGTCAGATCTGGCACCATCATCACTTATTTGTAAATCGAGAAGAATGTTTCAAAGCTTATTTATTCAATGATGAAATCACATTTTCCTGGTAACCCCAAGCATGTCATTTATCTATTTATCTCCATCAGAAG
This sequence comes from Platyrinchus mystaceus, assembly GCA_035041135.1. Classification (NCBI taxonomy): domain Eukaryota; kingdom Metazoa; phylum Chordata; class Aves; order Passeriformes; family Tyrannidae; genus Platyrinchus; species Platyrinchus mystaceus. Next base: position 4,568,631 of record JAWWLV010000030.1, read on the forward strand.
AAAGCCTTCAAAAAACAATAAAGTGCCACCACTTCTCATTAACGTGAAATCTGCCAGTAATCCTGACTCTCCCAAACTATCTGTGATATGGGGGGGTGGGATGGATGGAGAAATATGAACATATATGAGTACAAGCATATATAAAATAAATACGTGTCATTTTCATATAAAAAAATAACTTTGAAAACTGTGATTTTAAAAAGAAGAACCTGCCTTCTCTATTTCTTATGTTTTTAGCAACTCTTGTGCATTAACTAATACTCTGTCTTCAGTTTTCTATTGGTATCTGAATTCAAATATTGCCTTTCTTCAAGAAGAGCCATTACATTTGCAAGAAACACTGACATTTCCTTGAGGTCAGTGTTTTTTTTCTTTAGAAAGAAATGATGAAACAATAATTTGTCACATCACTTGACTGAAATATGTGCCACTTACACCAACACAGACCAGCAGGTGCACTGCTGTGTGAAGTACTCCCTCCTGCTATTACTTGCCAGGTAAAATTTATAATACATCAAGATGAAAATTAAAGTGGGATTGAACAACCTCACCGAGCTATGGAACTCCAGGACTGCAGATGTTTAAGTACAGACAATTCAAAAGAAAGATGATTAAAGTTGCAGTTACATAAAACATATTAACCTGTCAAAAGCCAGCTGATGCAACTTCACAGGAATATTGTAAATAGCAACATCATAGGAAAAAAAAATATCAAAACACTGCCTAGAATATTTGAAAGCTCAAAGTAGTCATAGTCAACCACATGACTGAGTGTCTGAACATCTCAGTGCTACACAGGAAATCCCAGCTGGGGGCAAATCAACAATTTGAAGTGTAAACTAATGTTTGAGCTGAACTTTTTAAAAAATAATTTTGATTAAAATACAAACTCTAATATAATTAGTATCACATTATACATATACAAAATCTCATTTATTAAAATTTCAGTAGCATTTCCTTCTGGTGTATAAGGAAGTGAAGGTCATGCTGCATGTAAAATAACACTTTAATGCAAGGACTAGGTTACAATACACATATCTACACAAATAAGGGGAAGTTCAAAATCACCCCTGTATCATCATCTGTATGGATCTGCTCTGACACACAATCCTGGATGGCTAATGCCTACTTCCACTTTAAGAACAACTGGGATCTCTCAAAAAACCCCCAATGAAGCTGTTAGAGGTTACCATGGTGCTGATGGGGCCTAAGCTCCTTGTGGAGAAAAAAACCACTACCACCATAATTCTTATCATCAGGAAATGCAGGTCTTACATTCAGTCTTGCTTTTCAGCAAGCAAATATTACATCCTCTGACTTTACCATATCAACAAGAACAGGATGTTTGTATTTTAATTAAATAACTTTTCACTCTTAGCCATCAATAAACAGTTCTCTTGCCTTACAAAGATACAATTAAAATTCTTTCAAAAATGTCTTTAGCTGTCGAGGCTTACCTGGCTTATGAAATAAAATAACAATAATAATAATAACAAAAAACACCAACAATAACAAAAAAAATTCTGCCTAGGAAAGCCATATCCTGATCCAACTGCAGAAACAATGCACCTTGGATTAACTTAAGATCTGGCAGATAGTTAGGACTCTTGAGAACCAAATATCCTGTGCTTCCAAGGCTTCTGGAACTCCCAAAAAATAGTGCGTCTGCACTGTTATAAAGCTATATTAGGCAGCACTATCCAGGAAGGGCAGATGCTGTCCTTAAAAGCATACAGGAGGATAATTCTTGTGCTTTGCTTTTGCACTGAACTAAAAGAACCATATATATTATATACCCAGGCAAAAAAAAAAAAAATCTTCATTAGTGTTTCAATCAATGTATAAACTGCTTTCTTTCACCACAGTTCTGTTCCCTTTTGATTAATTTTCAGCTCTAGAGTATTAGTTGTTGAGTGCCTTAACTGGCTGAGTAAAACCCAATACAAAGTGTATGTTGCACTTCTTTACAGCAAATTCTTCAGCTGATTGAAGGAGGAACGATGTTGGAACAGCTGCTAGAATATGTTTAGCGCTTAGTTTACATCCTGTGCATGTTTAGCATAGATTAATTATACACTGTGGCGCTGGGCATGGTCACTCAGGAAATCACAACTTGTGCTGCAGATCAGATTTACAGCCCTTGGCCTTCTCTTCCATGAGCATTTTGGAACCCTCAGCATCTGCTCACACTACCACTCCTCAACTTTTGCATTGGATTAACCACACTGAGCGATGACAAAGCACTGGATTTTGTGAGGTATACATAAACAATTCATAAAGGACACGTACATCTTTAAAAATGTAAACTCACTAGAAACACAATTTAGCTTTCCTTTAATGGAACTTATTTTTCATGTCTGGTGCTTACAACCCTTTTGGATACTACACTGATGTAGGTTTCCAACTAAAAAGTGTCCACATATGACAGGCACTCTGCTGAGGACAGGGTGGTGTGAGCTTACCACAGATTTTATTCTCCTCCAGCCTTCAACTAAGTACCTACTGAGCAGTGTAACTTACTTGAAAGCTATGTTTTTATAATATTCAAAGAACACATTAGAAATGTTAAGATCTTGAAAAACTACTTTTCTCAACTACCCAGCCCTCTTTTGGAAGCGGTCTCTGCTTGTGCTGTTTCTTCACATTCTCGGGAACTCTGCATCTGTATCTACTATATATATTTTACATATATAGAATATGTATATACATGTAAAGTGTGTCTATCCATCCCATTTCTACAGCATAACACACTTCAGTGTATTTCTCCCCAGTTCTTGGATATGTAACTTTTCCCATAATAAAATAAAACGCTTTGTGTTTGCATCTCTCAGTTATAAAAAGGCAACAGTTTAAAGCCAATATAATTTTACTACCTTTTTACCTGTGCCTCCTGATGCATCAGGCCTGGGAAGTGATTTACGTTTAAGCTGATGGGTTCAAACATTCCCTCGACAAATTAATGACTGGGAATTAACCGTGCAGTGAACCACAGCCAGGCCTTTGCTGACACTGGAAATGTGTGTCTGCAGACACTGCCTGCAGAGGAGCAGACAGCTGAGCTCCACAAGAGCTATGAGGTGACACAGGGGAGCCTAAAAATGCAAGGTGAAACAGGAAAAAAAAAACAAACCAAAACCCTGACTTTGGACAGCTGGAGTTTACCAAGGTGTGAAATATGAAATCAAGTTGTTTATTTATTGTTAGCCCATGCCCCTCAAAATGAAGTGTAGCTTAATTGCGTTATGTCACAGACAGTAACAGTTGCCACATACAAGGTACAGAGATAAAAAAGACTGAGTTACTTTGGAGTAAAGAGAAAAAGCTGACAGATAATTTTCAGAAGTTAAGGTTATTCTGGGAATTCAGAAAGTTACGTTTGGTACATTTTCTATCAGAAATAACACAAGAACGGAACTTATTGCATATGTATCTATAAAACAAAATTGGAGTTGTATTACACATTCCCCTCCAACTAAAATAAGTCACCTGTCACTATTAAGTGATAACCACTTCAAGAGCAGTGCTTGCATTTTTCTGCTCTAAGCAGATAAGGCAAGGAGGGTTTCTTTAGCCACAGGCTCACACAGCACACCTGCACACCAGGTTCAGGTTAGAAAAAAGCATGAACATTGAAATAGATATTTCCATAATAAGAACAATGAAGGTGAAGAAAAAGGACTTTTTAAATGCTAATTTGATTGTCATGTAAAACAATGGTCTTAAGCATTCCCTGGTCAGGGAACCAAATTTAGAACAGCAGTTAATTAAAAGCAGAATAAGGAATTCAGCTAAGTACACATATTCAGCATACAAATCTTAAAAATACGTTTTTCTGTATTAATTTGACAAGGAAAACAGGTAGAAGCATTCTATAAAAGCAGCAGCTGTTTTCATACAACATTTCTTAATTTATGAGGCAGCTGAAGTGTTTAGATTTTACTGATTTCAAATTTTGTCTGTATGAATCTCCACATATATTTAGTGTATCCATTCACTCACACTTAAAAGATATTTCTAACTTCTCCCCTTACTTCATATTTAACTTTGAGACAATTTGATTTCTACTACCACCACAAATTTAGGACATATCTGAAAAAAACACAGTAAAGGAAAGCAAATACCATTTATATTTGTGATCATTAACAGCTGAAGCACTTTTCATATTACTACTTCATTACCTCAGTAACAGGATTAACCACTCTGACAACTCTTGACATTGCATTACTTCCTAACTCTGCAGACTCAACCACCTCTGAGTCACCTTAAAAGGAATGTCAATAATGTATATCACACAAATGACTAAGAAAATGAAGAAATCAATAAAAGCCACATCAGTCCTATCTATCTTCCTTAGATTAACCTAAATCTATCCAAAACATACTCTCCTGATTTCAGTTCTGCCTCGGATTATTGATACAAACCCTATATTTAACCTACAAAAAAAGCTGCTATTTGCCTTTAAGACAGGGAGCTCACATGTTTTTTTTACAACATTTAATTTTAAATCAGACATAATGTTCAGAAACCAACCTAAAATGAAGCTAGTTTTGAGTCAGATCTAAGAAGTGAAGGATTCAATCCTTCCTGCTAAGAGTAGAAGACAATAAGATGAGTTTGACTGCAAGTGCAGTGCTGTTTCTTTTGACAAGGCTTTTTACAAAGAGAATGAGGACTGATGGTGACTAAAAGAGAAGATGCCTTTTATTACTCTGAATATGTCAGTTCTTGTGACTAAACCAGGCCCTTACTAAATCAGAGCAGGTGGGTGTTCAGCCTGTGCCAGGTAATAACCTGTCAGAGAGGGTTTACTATGGAAAAAAAGCACCAATATGCATTCCCCTAAATGATGATTTCATCACAGGATACACAGAGTCAAATTTCAGAATCCAAACTCAGGGGCAACATTTATAACTACTCCTCAGAATCTCCAAATATTCTTTGAGTGGAAAGAGGAGGGAGTGCAGCAGTACAGTTTTGCCTTAAAAATGAATATACTACAGTGCTCAAAGAAGGCTGAAGATTTTGCAAGCTGGTTAGATAACAGAGGAACATTTCTGGTTTGTAATGAGAGATGGGCTACCTGATTTTTTTTCCTCACTGAAGTTCATTTACTTTTCCAAAATGCATTCAATTTCTCACTTCCACATGCTATTTAATCAAACAAAAATCATGCTTTATTTTAGAAAAGGATTATGTCAGTAAGTTTCAGTAAGTCCTTTCGGGAGCCTCGTGGCATTAATACCACATTCAATATTTTCATTAATCAGGACCAGGTAGTTCAAGCCAGGTGGGATTTGAGGCACAGTGTTTTCCTTCCTCAGACTTTGACTGAGAAAGCAAAGCTTTCATTCCAAATAAAAAAGGAACAAATGGGCAGATTCTGAGCATAATACACTACAAAAAACCCTGTTTCTGAAGCACATTCATGCTGGTGAACCATCACTCAAAATTTAAACAATTATATCAGGATCAAATACTAACTCCTAACAATCATGCTTAAGGAAAAGAATTCTGAAGCAGCATGAAAACATTTTATCAGATAAGTCTGTAAGTCTTAATGGCAGGAGAAAAACTTTGAAGTCGGTTGAAAATACTGAACTCACTTAGCCCAGTGAGAAAATGGATATCAAGAAGAGTCCTACATGACTCAACTTTTCACCTCTGTTTTTTATCCCAAGTAGATTTAATTCTTCAAATACAAGAAGACCATCCACTACATTTCTATCAAAATACTTGGCCTTCCATTGACAACTTCTGAATGCAGCTGTGCATCAAAGTAAAAATCTTTAATAAGTGGAAGGCTTTGCAAGTAACATAGTTTACAATAATTTACTGTCTTCATTTCCTCATTCCTTCTCCAAAATAAAAATATAGTGTAATATATCATATAATTTGTTCGAGGCTATAGAGGTTTTGCCACAGATGCAAATGGAGTTCGGAATAAAGTACCTTTTTTTCCAGTTCACAATCCAAACAAAAGCACCACCTTTTCTGGTATCAGTGGATATAAGTAACCCCAAACTACAGCATTATGGCACTAGTATAAAAAAAATATGTATATAATTTATTTTTTAAATCAGTTCTTCTTGTCTCCCTCCTTATTCAAGTTTCACAGCATACATATGGGTATGAATAAGCAAGGGATTCTTCACCCGAACTTCAGGCACAGCAGCTTGAAAAATGTTGCAGATTAACATAAATGATAATACACGTACATAAGGCTGTCTTTCAAAGAGATTTGATAATTCATAAATGAAATGTTTACACAGATCAGGTCAAGCCAAAAGGTTTGTAATATAAGTATTTAACTTATGTAAATCTGTTTATCACTGCTAAGGAACACGGGATGACTTCAAATACTCACTATCTAATTTAGGCATTTAGAGCAACTTGCATGAATTCTCATTCCAATTTTTAATTACTATGCAGTCTGTGAAGACAAAACTCCAGAGTCAGATTGCTCCTTTTTTTCTTTTATCAGAACAATTAACATTAATCACATATTGCTTCACAGGCACTGCTTTTCTAGACATTCATTACTAAAATAATAAATTGAATGAAGTCAAAGTATTAAAATGCCTACAGGTAGAGATGTTTACCCTTAAACATACTTCTATCAGTATTTCCTCAGCCAGTGTTCATCAGGAGCTAATGCAAGGCTTAATTTCTACTCACTATGTTTCAGGACATAACATTTATATGATGTTGGGGGGTTTTTCCAGATGTAATTTTCTTCTTAGACTGTATACAGTTTTACAGTTTGCATATATTATCAAATGTTTTGTGAAACCATAAAATGAGGACAGGGATTTCATACCATTAAACAGACCTTGGTGGCAGCAAGGGATGACAATGAATTTCTTTTTACTCAAGATTAAATTTTAAAGTTTTAGACAAAGATTCAGAATTTATGTCTTTGTGCATTCCGTCCTGGTTTTCCACCTACTAGAGATTAAAGGAGCCAAAAGGTGGGTTTTTTCCCTAAGGTTTCCAATACACGGCTTTAATTTCTATCTCAAAATCTTAAAATCAAATATCCACCCACCCATATGGAGATCCAGACATTAGTTTTTTTGGATTTATTAAAATCTACTTGTAACAGAAGAGGGACATATGATTTGGCATGGTAAGCACGGGTTTAACAGCCTAATTTCTTTCAGTTTTTGTGGATCATCTTGCTGATGCCTCTGCAGTAAAGTGCTTAATAGGAATTCCCACCACAAAGACTTTTCATTGCTGACTGAGAAGGAACAGGTAGGACATACTGGGGTGATGTGGGAAGGGACTGCTCTTCAGGGACACGGGTGAGGAAAGATTTTTGCTTTGGTAAAATAAAGACTAAATGTGAAGTTTTCCATGATAAGCAGGTATTTTGAAAGAATAGATGTTTAATATTTGTGATCCAATAATAAACTGGGTCAAAATAAAAAAAGGCATATACATGGATATATATATATATATATATATATTAAGTTCCTTATCGCACTTAAATATATTCTTCAATTTCCTGCAAAAGGTTTGTTATTGTTTTCCCTAACCTTTTGTCCACATTTCATCACTGAAAATGCACGTCCACCATACAGCAGATGTGCCATTAACTATTTCTGAAAAAAAGTGAAATAAAATCACCCAGCATGAGAAGACTATGGAATAAGTCAGCTCTAGCAGATGGTGTTTATTTTATCACTGCTTGTGTTAAAAATTGCCACCTATTTCATCAGTATCTTTAAGGTAGAAGCTTCATGCAAAAAGTGAAAAAACTTTTTTTTTTTTTTAAGCTGTCACAAAATTCCTTAAAATAACAATTCTTGTTCTCATGGCTTCCAGTTTTTAGGACACGGTGCATTATACAGGAGATGGGTTTATATAAATCTGAGATGACTGAGTATTTTCTTGCAGCTCAGTCTTTCATCACACAACCTGTTTTGTTTTGCAAGCAAATTCCAAATGTTTTATTTCAAATGCTGGTGGTGTTAAGACAAATTCTCTGACATTGCTCCGAGTAGAGGCACCTGGTACAACTGTCAGCTTGTTTTTAAATAGGAGCCAATAGGCAAGAGAGTTTTACTTCTCCCTCAGAATTTCCTACGTTCTCATTATTTTATTTGATCACATACTTGTGGCTTTGTGGTTTATGTTCTCTGGTTGATTGTCTCTTAACAAAACAGCATGAATGAAGAGCCATTGCAAACCCTAGACTTGGCTACTTAAAGAAATCACTGCTAAAATCCCATGGTAACCCCAGGTTTTGCTCATGTAGTTTTAAAAGAATTTCTATTAGAGAGTGAACCTGAAAAACATCCCAGAAATGCAAACTCATCTAATCCTCAGTAAGGTAAATCCCCAATGAAAGCAGCAAAGTGAACTAAATTCCTCACTACTGCGATTTAAAGAGAATTATTATAAATGCTTTCCATAGTATCAATACACTCTAGTTAAAAGTAATTTTCAACAAAGTAAAAGAACTTGTTTATATGTAAAGGCTACTGCACACCAGTCTACTATGCTCACTGACCATTTCAGATATACCATAGAGAGATCATCCTCCTAAATCAATCCTCCCTACACACCAGTTGTGTTTTGTCTCTGCATGTCATGGGCCTAGGATAAAATCCAACTACTTTTCTTCCCCCCCAAAAAGGCTTAACTCCTATCTTCATCAAATTACAGTACCAGAGATAACGTCCCAACATTACTTTAAGACCTTACTAGCACAGATCTGTGCTTGCTGCAACAACATATCATATACACAGCTTGACAGCCAGAGTCATTCAAATATTTTTGGTACTGACAGTGTTATACAGGAATTCAGAGACTGTGGACTCCACTGCAACGTCTGGACTTGTATCATCCCAATTTAGTCAAGATATCCTGCTGAAACAAACAGCAAAGATGATTAAAGCACAAAGTGAACCAAGAGATAGGAAATGGTACAACGAGGCTGCCTGGAGTGCACTGTTAGTGCACTGCAATATATTTTAATTACCTGACTGAATCCTTTCACCCTCCCTGTCAAGTCTTCTATTGCCTTCAGCATCCAGGTTGACTTGCACCCACTGTACCAGGAACTGACCCTTTTCCCTTGTCATTTAATAAGAACAGTGCTCTCAGTGTCCTATTCAAATCATATTCCAAGCAGTACACCATTACATTGCTCAACATTATACTCAACATTATACCATCTGAATGCTTTAAAAGCATTAATGATTTCAATAAATCTCTGAACTTTTGTTACATTATTTCACAGCTCGAAAAAGAAACCAAGGGTGGTCTTGTTCTTTTGTTTGATTTTGTTTGTCATTTTGAATGCTTAATATGAGATGGATCTGAGATATTTTGTGGGTTTTTTTTGTTTTGTTTGTTGCCTTTTTTTAATCTACTGGGAATTCTTCTCCCAGAAAAGTATTATTCAGAGAAGGTGAGATTCAGGGCTACTCCAAATAGTAGGTAGGGGAGTGTGGTAGTTTGGTCTGGGCCTTCCTTGGTGACCAGTTTGTAGCCAAGGAAGTGACCAGATCTACCCAGTA
>JAWWLV010000030.1:4578257-4594646 GCA_035041135.1 Platyrinchus mystaceus
AATTGTATATAATTGTATATAAGTAAATATATTTATATATATATTGCTTTAGCTGTCTCTCGTTTCGGTCCTCTTGGGTTTTTTTTTTACTTTTCCCCTCTTCTTGGGGAAGAGGGTTTGGGGTGGGGAACTTCTTGTGGTGGGGTTTGGGGACTTGGCAGGGAGCCAGCTCCAAACCATATCAGGGAGATATTTTTTTCTATAGGACACTTGAATTCTTTTTTCCTTCCAGCATCTGAACATGGATCTGACAACAATCCCTCTGCCTGTATTTCTGAAGCACTGACCGTTCTAATATCCATGAACAGCACTTAACCTCCTCTTTTTCCACAACCTCTTGGTCTGCACCAGCAGCATCGTCCTCCTTAGCAAGGCAAGGGCTGAGCAGATCAAGTAACCAAACATTTCATTAGACCACAGCAAAGCAACCCATCCATGAGAGGAGCACACAGGATAACTGGGTGCCTCTTAAATGCAAAGTCCGAGGGCTCTACTCCTGGTGACACAGAGAGTCCTCTTCTATTGACACAACATGCACAGGGAAAGATTTGCAACACTACTTGGATGCATTCTCAGCCAGATGAGGCTTTAAACCAAGGTTAGTGCCATCTGTCTGGGTTTGGCAGCAACCAGATTGATGTAAAAAATGCTATGGCACCGTTTAAAAGAAGCAGAGATAAAGTTGGATTATTAACATAATAGATTTGACTGATATCAATGCCAGTCAGCACATCAGAATCTGGTTCTATAATGTTACTGCACCTTTCTAACCACACTTGGAGCATGCAGATTACTAGCAGGAAGTTTTTCTGTTGCTTGTCTTACTTAAACTATTTAATGCATGTTTACTATTAAGCCAGAGGCAAGAATTAATATTATTAAGTATTTTTCAGTTGAGGTATAGTTACTAATACATTTTCACATTCTTCTTAATTTCTAGAGCTCTGAACAAGCACAGTACCAAAAGCTAAAAGCAATATATTGAATCAAATTTTTTTGAATTGGGAAGGGTATCAGGTTGTCCGGGAAAATAACAAAACCAAAGAGAAACAATATTTGATGGAAAGCTTCAAAGCTTCAAGTAAGAGAAGACATTGTTCACTTGGATGCAATTTGTTAGGCAAAACCTTCCTGTGATCCTGGAAAATGCTCTCAAGCGTTATTCTTTGAGGTTTAGATCAGCCTAGAGAGCATATCCCACTCATTTCACCTGTGCCAAAATCCCTGCAGCAACACCAATAACCATGATGCTTCAAAAATGCAGAGATATGTACAAGATCATTTCCACTCCTTTTTAATTTCATCTTTATTACCAACCATCTACATACCACCTTGGGCAGTTTTTAGCATTATACATCACCATTATGGAGATTTAATTGTTCTACCAAATGCTCTGGCTCCCACTCCTCTAAGAAGTGTGGAAAGACAACACAGTCTTTATCTCCAGTTTGAAAACACACTGAGCACTTGTGGGCTGCATTAACTATAACATGGTCACAGATGCTCAGTACTTTCCAGAATTTCACTTAAGAAACTGTCCCAGTATTTCTTCAGACACATTCAGAGATGCAAAGAATAATGCCATTCACTAGTTTTTGCCAACAATCAAGCAACTATTTTATCAGAAAATAAAGCTGGGGGTGATAAGAAAACCTTGGTTTAGGTCCCATATAAATATCAAGCAAGCACAATATTATTCCTGGTTAGGGTCCTCATTTTGCAAAGCATTTACTTAAGTGCTTAAATGAAAAACCCAAATGGAAAGGTATCTTTCAATTATGTGCTAGGTCACAAGTGCAATGGAAGAAAAGAATGAAATAAAATATATCTTTCATCTCATTAGGCAGTCAAATGCAAGGTAAAAATTGCAGTGTTGAGGACAAAAGACTTTTTAAAAATGGCCTTTGCTAATTTAGTTAGGGCACATGCTGATACTATAGTTAGTATAAGTGCACATATCCAATGGATGAAAACCACTTTTTGAATTCAAGATTAAGATGTCACTGAATCATCTTTGTACTAAAATCCCTTAAGATGGCTTTAGATTTATATTACTGCAGCTTTGAAATTTTTTCTTTTGCGGGCTGTTTTCCAAAGGAGTTTTGCTCTCAGGGAAGCAAAAGGTATGCAGGTGTGTGGGGAGTAGTGACACTTAAAAAACCCTGCCTATCCATGAGGTGATTCCCTACAAAAACCAAAGACACCAACACAACTCCCTGATTGTTTTGCACAGCCCCTAAGATACAAAACTTCAGTGACACATCCAGTGTGAGGGTCTGAGTGGGAAACTCTTAGATCCAAAAAAGTTCAAAGCAAGACTGAAGACGAACAGAGTTATCACTACAGAGTTATCACTACATTTTCATTCCAAAGTCACATTTAAGAATCTCTGAAGAAACACGTATCACATGCAAGCTTTTACCAGTGGAATACAAGGTATCTCATTGCCTTTGTGAAAATACTGCTGGATACAGGTATCATATTGCTTTTAAATTATGCCTGTGTGTATCCATATCCAGCATCTCTCACGTCTTAGCTCTCCTCCTCTCCATGGGATGACATGGAGCTACATCAGCTCAGGGAAAACAGCTCCTTCAGTGAAGACTCCCAGCAAAAAACCCACCCCTAATTAGTTCAATCAAACCAGGAAGGTAATATTCAACAATGAAATAAAAATAAGGAGTAAAGCAAGATCAGGTTTAGTCAACAGAATATAAAATACACAGAGGGAAACAACAAACAAAGAAAGAAATCCCACAACACATAATAAGCAGAACATAAACAGAACCAGATTAATCACTGCACGACACACAAGTTCTAAACTAGGTTCTATGTGTACAAGAAAGAGTTTAAGCAAAATAAAAACCTTACGTATTAGAGAGTTCTTTGTCTCAGCCAGCTGCTGCCAGCTTGTCTGTCTGTCTTTCAATTTCTCAGAAAGGTGTGTGTGAAAATCTAAATGAAATAAAACAAATAACATTTTAGAGATGGCTCTCCTCCTTTTCTTCCATTCCATTCACCTTTGGTGCAACACAGTCAATAAAGTGTTTCACCTCCTCCCACCCAGTGCATTCCTCAATAACAAAAAAATACATTCCTCATTATTATCTAGAGATTGAGAATTCTGTTATCTTGTTATCAATTACATATAAAAAGGCTCGTTGAGTAGCAGTAGTTTGGTGCAATCTTGCTTTGCAGGAGGTCCATATACCCACTGTGGGCATCAATCACAAAAAGGACTGACTGCCTAAAAATCTGTCTAACAATGTTAGAATTTAACTTGAAGGCCAGGAGATTTTCCATACATGCTGCATCATCCTAACTTATTTTCAGTGTACTGTCCATTACTCCCACAGCCAACTATGTAACATTATATAAAAGATTTTTTTTGCTATCTAAACCCAAACTTTTAAGATACATTTGGAAAATGGACACTTTCAGATCACGTCTTACATGTTTATTGCAGCAGCAGGATGACTTTTACGTTGACTAACAACATAATCAGGCTCATTCTGCTGCATCTCAGCTAGACAGAAACCAGTGAAACTCCACTGTTGCAAGGAGAATTCTGTTTATGCCTCATAAAATCTCTCAAGTTTTATGTAAAGAGACTTTAACACATACAAAAAACCCCCAAAACACAAATCCATCCTTAAGTTTTAAATCATCTCTCTCTTTGACTAAAACCAACTAACTCAAATCATCCTGGATTTTGAAAGCATGAAGTAATCAGGGAGTCCTCTTACATTTTAAAAGCACAAAGCCAATTGAAAATTATTACTGAATTTTGTAATAACATCAGGAGAGTTTTCAGATGTAGTAAACAGGAAACATTAACCCTATTTTTATTTATTTACATGGTTTTCCTTGCACAAAACAGCAAGACAAGAAGCCTAATAATTTTTTACAACCACTGCACTTTTTGTTGTTCTCTGTCTAAGTCTTCATTGAGAAAGAAATAATTTTACTTGGTACAACTCAGGCTCAAATCCTTCATTATTTTTATAAGATAATAATTTAATCTTGCACCAAAGACTCACACAAATCAACAGTGAAAATGTGTTCTGTATACCAGAGGCATTTATTATATGCAAAGAAAAAAAGGCAACATATTGACACTTATAGATATAAAAAGAGCTGATCAAAACAACACAAAATAAACCACTTATCATGCTAAAGATATAAAGACAACACATGAGCTATTAGGAGCACAAATATTTTGCTGCAACAAAAATAATGTGAAAGAATGACAACTCCTGAGTCTTACATCCCTAACTTTGGGGGGAAAAGGAATTTCAAGGGACAAGTTACAAACAATTAAAACCAGACAGAGTTTACAAACCAGTTAAATGTGTCCTTGCCACACATGAAATTCAATTTTTAAATGGTATGACTAAATGTTTTTGATGATGCAGACTTTTGATTTAAAAGCAAAGAAGGAAGATGAGATTTTCAGCAACATTTCACTTATCAAGATAGTGAAGTTATTTAATGCTTCATTATCTTATCAAGAAAGACAATTCAAAGAACAATAGGCAGATGAAGTAAAGATATGTGAAGGGCAGAGGACAATGAGTATCAATATAAAACTGATAAATAAAAAAATATTGCCCATTTCTTAATTTTGGTATTACCAGCAAGTTGGTATTATTTTCATATTTTAAAAAATAATTAATTTCAAGTAAATACATTCATATATCAAAAAGGAACTCATGGAATTGTTTCACTAACCTTTTTTTTTCCCTATTCCTTTTTTTTTATGTGAAAAGGGGGACAAATTCTTAAATGCAGCACAATTCTTTTGTGGTACTTAGAATTAAATCAAACCATTTTAGTAGTCTGCAATTTTACAATTTCTGTTATATCATCCTATAACATGCAAAGCTTTGAAATCTTTACTGTCTCTCTTTTTGCTTTAATACAAGTTTTGCTTTCATTTCTCTTTCAAGAGGAAAACCAGAATTAATCCATCAACAGCTCATCTATTGACATTTTATCACGTTACCCTTTAAGCTTGTGTATGTTACTTCATCTGCTATTTTCTCTTTCACCTGCCTATGGCCACCTTGGGATATTTGATCCTTACCAAGGATACAGAGGAGGACAACAAACTGCTCACACAAGCAAGCTGAGCCATCCTTTTTTCATGTGAAACACCTAAAACTAATGGCTAAAACAGAAGTTTACAGGCTCTGTTTCTCCAACAACTTAAAAAAAAAAAAAAAAGAGAGAAGTTTGTTACCAATGCCCAAAGGAAAGAGTATTTAAATGTTGAGACACTTTAAATAGTGTCACCTGAAGGGAAGTCTACACTGGTATTACCTTCCTTTGACACTCACAGGGAGTTAAACCTAATTGTATTTAGGGTTATCTCTAGCAGCTACACTTGAAATCAACCATCCTCATGAGGACTATTGTTCTAACTAATCTACTTATTAGGCTTTTATTCAGATTTAGTACAGTCTTTTATAAAAAAATATCTCAAAGGGATAGTAATGGATTTTGAAAGTATCAGAGAGGAAAGAACAGACTATGATCTACAATCTTTGGCCTTGCCAAAAATTAGGAAAAAAAAAATCTTTTGTAAGTAAATTTTTAGATCTTTAAGTTAATTTTAGTCCCTACCAGACACCACAATTATATCTGGAAAAGGTAAAACCTGTGTGAATTTCCTGTGTCTTGCTATACATTCCCCTAAAAAACAACCCTCCAGTGCCCACAGATCCTTTTGCTCCCAGTCACTGGCAGGGAGAAAGAAACCTGCTTTCTGAACTTGACTTTCAAAGATGAATGAGTAGCATTCTCAGCTTGCTGTCTCAAGCCCCAGTTTAAGTTAAAAATCAATGCCGATACAGGTCATTTTAAATAACAGCACAAATACTAGCAACACATTTGCAAACTGAGCAAACAGCTACTGCAATTCCTGACTCAGTGTCCTATGAAGCACATGAGGTTGGGACTAACTGCTTTGCCTTCTGCATCGTTCAGCAAACTCATTTTCTTAATTCCTGGTTCATCTGTTTGAGCCGGCCTAGCAACTACTCACATCTGTCACCTTCCCAGGAACCAACATCAGCCCCATTTCTTCTTCCTCTCTTCCCCCATCCCCAGTTTTCTTCCTCTGGAATTTTTCCCTTCTCAGTGCTGTCTGAATGGATGCTTCCAAACATGTACTACAAATTTTCAACCTTGTTAGTTCACAGGTATTCTGGCATTTCACTGTTTAGCATTTCCCACCAGGCATCACTAAAAGCTTGGCTACCAATCACATAATATGTGCTCCACCCTTTAAGGTCATAGCAAATTTTTATGGTTGGTTTGTCTGGGAGGGTTTCTTTGTACATATGAAAACTTCCTTGTATTTATAAGACTTGCTTCCTCCACCCATAAGTCTTACGCCTCTTTGTCAACATTCATCTAGAAAATAACTGTGGAGCTTTAAATATGACCAGAACCTAAATATCCTCCTAAACACTGTTCTCTTTTTCCCTCTTCTATTTATCAAAGTGGCATAACCCAATTTTTACTGGTAGTAAACAATAAAAAGATGGTTTATTTTAGAAAGTAGCGCTTCAGAAGCATTGGAAAAAAAAAAAAAGGTCTTACAAATAACCCCCCCCCCCACCCCGAATTTCTCAAGCTGCTTCTTCTCCCTCCCAATATTTGCACAGAAACATCCACAACAAACACTTGCTCCATTCCCATCACAGCTACGTGGCTGAGTCTTGTCCCAGCTGTCTGATTTCCTCTCTACTGAGCACTCTCTGTGAGCAGAAGCTGCTCCTCTGTTAGTACCTCAGTAGATTTTCATTGCTATTCACTCACCACTTATTGATGATCATTATGTTTTTTGATGAATAGGAAAAACACATAACAACTGACAGAACACTCAGTAGCAGGCAGGTCAATGCTCTACTTTATCCTCAAATAACCTTTTTTATTGTTGTTGTTTTTTTCCGTCACATTCTACCATAATACTTTAGACCAAGCCTAGTGGACAGGTCTAAAAATGTGGTACCTCAACCTCTACACACATCATTTCCAGAGTTAAACTATGATTGTGAAAATTTAGGAAAAAAAAAAAGTCAGTAACATAAAAGTTATGCACAAGAGTATGGGAATACAAACTGTTCTGCAACAAAAAGGCCAACAACTTTTCTTTTCCTGTATTGTCTTGACAGAATTACTTTCTGCTCTATTACTCTCTTATGTTCTATTGCACATTTTGTATCCAATGTGTTGTTTGATCTTTTACAAAAGTTGTGTTCATTTTTCTCTCCTCTGAAGCACTTTCAACAAGTCAATTAAACTTAGAAAGCTTTACCTGCATAGTATACTGGCAGCTCTCAAGCAGAATTACTCTCCAATACAAAAACACCCACAAGACATATTTAAGTGTATACTTTCACAAAATCTTAGCACAACACCAAATTTTCATGCAAGAATCACAAAAGCCGCAAAGAAAAAATGCTTTAATACAGTTCAACTACATCTAAGTCTTATAGTTCAGTGGCACTCAATGGTAATTACATCATTTTCCTTCTCCTCAGCCTACCAAAGATAAGGTTACAAAAAACGTGAGTCTGAAGAATTTTTTCCTCAATTTAAGACTTCCTAAATATTACCAAACATGACCAGCAACAGATCTACTGTACCAGGAGCTGGACTCTCCAAGCACACCTTTTATACAGGATAAAGTAAGCAATCAGCCACATTAGAGACAACAGCACAGGACTAAAAACAACAAATACTTATAAATCGTGTTTTCATTTCCTATGGACTACTAAAAGCATTGGGATGTACTTGTACCACAAGAATCTCAGGGACATACATAATTCAGACCAGCACTTAGCAGAGTGCACAGATGTGTTTGCTTCTTTGTGCACAAGTCTGCTACATTTAAGAACTCAAAGTGAACTGAAATTAAATTTCAGGTGGATTTCTATAAGTCAAATGAAATGGTTTTTAATATTTTTATTTTCAAAAAGAATTAAATATAGGCCCTATTAAGTCCAAATGATTATGTCTACTTAGGAGTGTCAGTCAGTCTCACAATACCCCTTTAAGATCATGCCACTACATCACTGGTAATTTGGATGAATCTTCTCAAATACCCCAAACAGCCAAGCCCTACCATCTGAAATATTCATACTTGCCTCCTAATTCAACATGGTCACTGACTCACATAAAAAGAAAAAAAAACTCCAACTGAAACTTTGCAACATTTTTTGTTCTTCCTCGTGCTGTTCCCTTCTGGTTTTATTTTGCTTTGCCTTTTGAAGTAAAGGTCAATTTAACAACTATTACTTCACACTGCTAGGAATGGTTTAGTATCCCCACACAGAACAATGACTCAGCTACGAGTCATATCTTCATAATTTATAAAATCCTAAGTCACCATTCTCATGGGAATACTTTATTAAAAATTAAGAAAAGCTTCAGTCTCTCGAGCAGAAACTAAAGGTTCTCTACAGTTGTTTTCTTTCTTTAATACCTTGCCCATGCAAGTCTTCCTCACAAGTAACACTTAGATCAGCCTCTGACCAACGACTTAGATTGACACCTGGAAAGACCAGTAACCCTTTTACAAAGTGATTTTTCAAATCTAGATATTTTAAAAAATAAAATAAATCTCCAAACCTGGTATCATTACATGAATATGGTGACAAAATTCAGATTAATCAAGTTTTACAACAAAAGTGGTCAGGTATAAAGCTTAAAATATAGAGAAGATTATATAAATTGTACTACCACCAATCAACACTTCAATTAAAGCACCCACTGCTGTTTCTTGTCAC
Source organism: Platyrinchus mystaceus (assembly GCA_035041135.1). Lineage (NCBI taxonomy): Eukaryota > Metazoa > Chordata > Aves > Passeriformes > Tyrannidae > Platyrinchus > Platyrinchus mystaceus. The sequence goes on from JAWWLV010000030.1 coordinate 4,587,056, forward strand.
TTTAGGCAGAACAAAAAACTGCATAAATAAAAACTTTGTAGAGAAGGCTAAAAAGAGTCTAAATTCTAAAGCTAATTCCTTAAAAAGAATTTGTCTCCTTATTGTGGGATAAATATTTTTCAGCTTGAAAGTATAAAGGATAAGTCAACCAGAAAAAGTTATCTGCCCATACTAATTTCCTGCTTCTTTTGTAAAACAAGGGAATAAACTCAAATTAACTGCTCTTGATAAGACTGCCCTTGTTTTAATTTATCAGCTAATGTCAGCAGAATGGAGCACTGTGACAGCTGTGAAAGGGATCCATAAAACAAAGGAAAGAAGGTTTTCCACTACAAGCTCCAATTCAAATGGCACTAAATTATAACAATCACGTGTTGGGTGTTGTGTCACCCTCCAAAACAAACAAACAAAAAACCAGACCACCAAAAAATTATTTATTCTGTCCAAAAACCAGTATAAAGCTAAGGCATGTGGACAAAAAAGGTAAGAAGGACCAAAGTGCTACAACGTCAGTGACATATCGGGCATCTTTTCCAACAACCTGAATGTTCCACAGGTGCTGCAACATCCTGTCTGTCTCTAAATGTAGCTCATTTAAAATCAAGCCAGTCCCTAAAAATACAAAGGAAGTGATTGAGATCAGTGTTCTAGCAATAGTAATGCCTCACAAAAAAAAACAAAGAAGCTCTTGAAGTAATAACTTCAGTATCTGTCTTCCTCATTATACAGTTATGTTCTTGGTTGTTGAGAATTATTGTTTGCTTTCAAATTGTTATGGCAAGTTAATTAATTGATGAGCGTCAACCACCTTTAGACCTACTTTTCCTTACTGATCTGTCTTGTCTTTCTACAGCAAGTTCCATCAGTGAAAAAAATAAAATCAAATTACAGTTTTCAAGTCATTTAGCTGGCAAAACTAATTTGTCATCTGTGCCTGTAAACAATTTTGAAGAACTAAGAACTGACACTCAATTCACAAGAAGACAAGCAGACAAGCTTACTGCTTTAGTGTGTTTTTTATTGGGGAAAAAAGATTGAAATCTTGTCCTTTCTATCTCAAATTTTATCCACTATCTGTTCAGCCTGTATAATGAAATCACCTATAGCTTTGAAACAAAACTATTCTCAGTACTTTTTGATAAAGAAGGTAAGTACAACCTGTCGCGAGTCACACCAAGGATATTTTATCACTTCTCTACCCCAGGGAAAAGAATAATACTAGAATACATGAAGATAATACTTGAGACTATCCTCTGTAACTCCACCAGCATGTCTTTCCTGAATGCTTGTGAGGTAGATTTTGCTCATTTTGGATCTGTCATTTGCTAGTTTGATGTTGGATAGTTCCCACCCAAGTAAAAAGCAATGAACAATCATTCCTTATTCATATTCTTCATGTCACTCACAACTGGAGATTCCAATCATCTCTCTGGTTGTTTTATATCACTGAATATTAAACTATTAAAATCATTCTTCACAAGGAAACCCATCTCACTGAATCTTACCTTTTGCATTTCTATTATATCACTCGTTAAATGAAAGAATGAGAATTCCACATATTGTTCAATGTATGGAATTTCCACACATTTATACAGTGGCACTGACAATATTTTCTGGTTTTTTTTTTCTTTAAATAAACTTTCCACTGATTCCTCTTGTTTGTTGTAAGAGAAGAGTTGTTCGCATTATTGTAATATCCTATGGATAGCCTTTCACAGGATTGTCCACCGTTGAACTAACAACTCTCCTGAACAGTAATAGACAATCCAGAGCCCATCCTATTTCCTCAATAATGTCACCTGCTGTTTTCTATCCCACTTATTCACATTGTGAGACACTCCAGGAATTTTTCAGTACCTTTGTTGTCACTACGCAGGCATACAGAAAACACTCACTTCAGTACAACTCTGTTTTTCCAGCTCATTTAAAAAAATTTTAAAAACCCACACCAAAATTAAGTTTGTCCCATGAACAGAACAACAAAGCACAGGAGGAGGCTGTAACACCCTCAAAAACCCCCAGATAAATTCAGCTCTGTGATGTAACAACATGTGTTTACCTCACACATCACAGTAGGTGCTTCCCTCTGCACACAACAGACTTACAACAACTACACTCATCTGTTCCCTGATGGAATTGAGCCATAAGGACTCTGCACAAACCAAGCAGGTCACAGATGAGACAGGATTGCCTGGACAACACAGACACACACGAACACATCACAGGACTGTGCTGTGCACAGTCAGAGAGAAAGCATTACACACACTGACTCAAAAGGGATAATGGTTTGGAGCAAATAAACATAACTTCTTTCTACATGTACCAGAAGGATATTTATGATGTGACAAATATTGCAATATCTGAGCTGCAAATACCGAGTCATGCAGTGATTGACCCAGTTTCCTGTTCATTTTAAGTGTATTTTTAGTTATTCCTTGTTGATTTATGTTTTTATTAAAACCTGAGGGATATGTCCTTTTGAAGTGTGCTGGAGAATGAATGGACATATGATGTTTTCCAAAGAATGCCTAGGCATTTTTCCCAAATGTTCCCTGCCTCTTCAAGTCACATGTCAAGCAGGAGCTCAACTCAAGAGCAAATAAGCATCATTTGTTTACCTCTATCTTATCTTTCCTTCACAGGAATTTAAATGCAAATGTAAAATAGAACAAACACCAACAAATGCATCAACTGGCAGTGCAGTCTAATGACTACAATCAACACAGACCACTGTGCTCTGCTCACTGCCACAGCACTCTGCAGTCAATACTACCAGTGTCCCATAACTTCCTTTTGCAATTGAATTTATAAAGAAGTGCTTTGAAAATCATCCCAGTGTTTACACAGGAGTGATGTAATTAATTCCCAGAATTTTGTGGAATAACATATAACATTTTATGTAGACAACTAAGGAGATTATGTTGGTTTGAAATAGAACAGACAACCCACCTAAGGAAAGAGCCCTCTGAGTGCCTCCAATTGTGCAGAAGACTCTTTAGAAGGGTTTTCTTTTTGAAGAATAATGAGCTTAATTTGCACTAAGTGGAATCTAATTGTTCTCAGACTAGAAATGTAAAGTCAGGAAAAGTAGGTCCACTGTTGTTGGTTCTTTCTTCAGTATCAAAATGGACCAAAAACCTTCAAAATTTATGTGTGGACTCCAGAAGTTCAGAGAAATCCATAGCTAATTTTTTGTTGTTGTTTTGCCCCTTCGCTGTCACTGAATTAAGTTACAACATTAGATTTCTGTGTAATAAACAAGCACAAAATATTGCATAATGACCCAGTTTCAAATAAAGCCTCAATTACAGTAATGATCTTGATAATTATATCAGGACAGTCTAGGTTCCCCTACAGCTTTATTTTTCAAATTTAAAGAGAGTTATGTGCGTGATGACATCTCTGTGTGCTCATAAGACTTTACTTACTTTATCCTGTCTGCTCTCACATGCTCCAGAAATTCAGTTTTAAGCTGTAGTTTTCAAGTATTTTGTCAATCACAGTTTATCAAATGCATTCTGCTAAGGCAGCTGTCAGGACAAGATTCAGCAGTGACAAGCTGTCTCAGCTCCTGTTCATTCTACCCTTAAGTCACCAACTCTTATTTTTATCTCTGAGGAGGAGAAATACTCTGGCTAGAAAAGGCTCTACCTGTTCACTAAACAGGCAGTTGAGTCACTGTGTTGGCAAAGCTCCTGATCAACAGAATGAGGAGTACCAATAAATTCTCAGCAGCCCATTTATGCCTACTTTTTCCTTATCATAAGTGTTATTCTGAAAACACTACTGGCACTGTGCACACAGAAGTGATTGAGCACAAAGACACAGTGCAGGTTGTCAATTTATCCTGAAAGAGCTTCTAGTAAATAGATAAAAGCCATCTAAACCATAGCACAAGACAGTGCTATTACACAGAAACCTCCAAACTCCCCACAAAATATTCCAGAAAAAAAGATCTGCCCTCTGTTACACACGTGCAAAATGATGACATCATTCATGACCATTTGTGTACATAGTGAAATATCAGTGCATACTGAAGTATTTTCTTATAAATCCTGGCAATTAAAAATTTCATGGGCTCTTACTCTCTATAAATGATATTTCATAAAGACTAAAACTGGGATTATGCCTTTTAGCATTAACTGTTGGCTATATTACCTAAAAGAATGTTCACTTAAAATGACAAATCATGACTGGGGAAAAAAAGTATAAATCAGATTTTCTCCTCCTCCACAAACATTATCATGGAAATGCCATGTGCATAAGACAGTTGACAGTTTATCTCCAAATATTTTAGATGATCAAAATGGTGCCTTTTGATCCTATACATGGCCTGTTGTGGGATGAAGGAGGGAATTTGAAAAGCAGATCCAGTGTTAATCTACATCAAACTCTTCTGCTTTTAAGAGAACAGAATGAAGAAAGTTTCAGTCTTCATTAAAAGAGGAAGCAAGAAAAAGGCCAAGTAGTGACTTGAACTTTAGAAGTGTTAAATTATATTTGAAACAGGCTGACATTTGAAAATTTTCAATTGCTGTCTATCTTTTAAGTGGCCATCATTGTCCATAAATGCCATATAAAAAGGAACAAAGCAATAAATGGGTCAGAGTCATCTCAAAACTTAGAGACAAATCATTAGCATGTGAACAGGATATGAACACTGCATCTCATTGCCAATCCTAGAATGAGAGAAGGTAGAAACAGAGCTAGAGGCAAGAGCAGGGATGCAGGAGGAATCAGAGACAGGAGCATAGCACACAAACACGTCAATAAGCAGCGGGGGAATCGCTGCCCTGACGCTGTTTCACAGCACTGTGGACTGGTTTTGTGACAGACCAAACTGAAATCAGAAGTGCACAAAGGGCTCTTGCAACGTACCAACACTCCCCAGCTCCCTCCTAGGGCAGCTGTTTTTGTGTCATGGTTCTTAAGGTCCCACAGAAAGGAAACCGTAAAGCAAATGAGAGAATTTAAGCTTCATTTATACCCTATATCTTCAAATAGTTTGCATAAAAATATTGGAACAGGTGAACAAGGGATTTTGCTAGTTTGAAAGGAATCTCTTCTACCTACTTAATTATGCACTTCATTGTATCACATAACTGCATTAAAAACTTGGATATCTGTGACAATAGTGCAGATGATGTTCAGAGTTCAAAACAGACAGGTTACTTCCGTATATATGATAAGCCTAAAAAATTATTTAAAATACAAATACACACAAGAATGACCTTAGATGTAAATAGAATCTCAGTCCCAAGTTTAGATGTCCATATAAAAACTGCACTTCATGTTCACAACTAGTTTCCTTGGTGAAAAACTGCTAAAAGAGGAACTACATCAGTAATTTCTGCCTCTTCATGGCACACTCCGTGCTCACACATAATGGAGCAACAAACTAAGCCAAGAAGTTACACAATGTAACTGGATACAATTCTGTTAGGAAAAAATAAAAAAAAAAACCCCAAACTCAAAAACTGCAAGGACCAAGAATCAAAAAGGACTGTCCTGAAGAAATATGTTCAGATTGTAATAGGTGCAGCTGAGCATTTTATCCTTTCAAGGCAAATAAACTGAACATCTCACACATCCTTTCAGATTAAGGATTAAATATCATCCCAACACTAAGGCTCCATTTAGAATGAGGCAGGGGAGGGGGCTGGCCCTGTACACAGGTTGTATTTCCTGTCCTTGCACTCCTGGCATGGCACTCCCTGAGAAAGCTTCTACCTTCTTTTTGTGCTGGGCACAAATCCTGAACACATCCCTGTTGCTCAGTGGATCTCAAGAGTGCCTGAGGATGGCAAGAATGCTTCATGGATTAAACGTTACATGCAAGTTCTAGTTTGCCAGCTAATGTAAAAAACAAGATAAGAGATAAGCTTGAGAATGTAATAAAAAGAAATTTCTCATGCCAGAATTTTTTTTTGGACTTTCTTTTTTTAAGGAAACCATTGGACCAAGATATACCAGTCTGTACAAATTATTTTCTGTTTGAATGTACGTAATATCTTCCAAATAAGAGAAGACACAAAGGCAAAAGAAAACAAATCAAGTGAGTGAACAGGGGACTAGAAACCTGTTTTCTCAACAGTGGGCAGACTGTGCCTCAGCCCAGTAGTAACCTCTCAATGGTCACTGCTTTTACCACAACACCTCTGATGCAGCTACCTAGGCACTGAGCGGTCATTAATCTAGGATATTGAATATTTCACCAGCCACCCGTGGCCATGAGCTGTATTCAATCACCTGGGAGTAAAGGTATGTAATAGAAAACAGAATTTAAAACCAAATCTTTACTGTATGCAGTTCTGTTTATTACTCATAAAACCCAAACAGCTGCTGACCCTGTTCCAACACAGAGAAATTCTGAGCTGAAAAACCAGCAGTGTTCTGAAGGAGGGAGCAAACAGAGCTTCGTAATTATGTTTTATAGTGGGAGCTTCAAAATGCACAAATTCACATCTAGACATAAGAATTTTACAAAGTAGTGTGTCATGACACAATTCACACAATCTGTGATGAAGCAACCAAAGGCACTCTGACATTTTAACTAGCCCTTCCCAGCTCAAAGGCTTTTTTAGAATTACTTGGTTTTATTATTTCACAACAAGCATTTGTAACTATTTAAAGTTTCCACACATCAAACTCTATTTTTCAGTCACAACAGACCCTAGACATCCTCTGGTACATAGAGAGCATCAGGCAAATCACACCTCTAACAGTGCTTCACAACAGGGACAACTGCAAGGTGGAACACATCACTTCTGAAAGGTGCAAGTGAGCAATGTCGCAGCTGAAGTAGCCTTTTCACAAACAGTATGTCAAAGTTTATCTTTATCATCTTTGCTTTTACCATCTGACACTGACAAAACCCTTTTAAACTGTTACTTACTGGTCAACATCTCTGGCATGCATTAAAAAAAAAAACCACAACATATGGGCAGAATCTCCTTTTTCTAACTTAAGACACTTAGACCATTCCTAAAATCTTCACAGTGAAGCCAAACCTTCTATTCTCTACAGTCAGTGGAGAGAAATAAGCACTCCAGAGACATGTTCAGGGGATGTCTTGTCCACCAAACTTAAATGAGTGAACTCACAACAGAATATTCCTCCTCTGGAAAGTATCCAAAAGCATCTACCCCTCTCTAGTGACTCAAAGACAAAAATCAAGCACTTCAGTTGCAAAATTGCTTCATCAAGCACAATGTAGGCACAGAATTGTGTGGATTAAATCTGTGCTTTGGACACGTCGCTCTTTTAATCCTCAGAAGAGAGTGCAGAAACAACCTTGCTAAAAAAAAAACAATGTTCCTGCATGACTGGGTAATACAAACTGATACAGTGAGGAAAAATGCTCAACTTAAATGTCACTAAGCATGAACAACCCTTAGCTGTGTTAAGGTAGGGGTAGTTCAGCCCAGGCAACACCTCACTCTGAGGAGAACTCAAGGCCTGTGATTGAGCATATTCTAGAGCAGGGGTCCTCAAACTTTTTAAACAAGGGGCCGGTTCACTGTCCCTCAGACACTGTGGGGGGCCGGACTATAGTTTGGAAAAAAATGAACGAATTCCTATGCAAACTGCA
>JAWWLV010000030.1:4594746-4607760 GCA_035041135.1 Platyrinchus mystaceus
GCCACCCCCCTCCTCAGCCCGGCCGCGCAGTCCGGAAAGGGCGGCCAGAAGGGACTGAAGGAACTTTGCTGCCGGGGCTCTGGTGATTCTCCTGAGTTGGCAGGGGGGTGGAGGGGTTCTGAAAATACCGGCGGGCCGGATTGAGGACCCTGGGGGGCCGTATCTGGCCCATGGGCCGTAGTTTGAGGACCCCTGTTCTAGAGCCACTTCCACTGCTTTTCAACAAATTCTTGTTGCATTGTTCCTGAATTCTGAATGTCCAAGCAGTCCATTCACTGCACAGGTACTCAGATTCCATTAACACATCACTGGTTTGAGGTAAGCAGTGTATAAAGGGCCAAAAAAATTTTAAATTCATACCCAAAAGTCATACCTAATGACTTCAAATGGAGAACAGGAATCTTCTTGACTGACTTTCTGAATAACTGTTTCAACTTATACACAGCATTTGCCACCTATCCCATCAGCAATAGAATATACTGAGAGAACACCTACAACAATGCCAGAGCATGTCCAAAAGTAACTAACAGAAAAATCCTGTGCTAGACTACTTATGTGCATGTGCAGATTCAATGCAGTGTTATATGTTATCACATCATCTCTATTTATTTGACTTATATAGACTTACCAATTTTATTTCAAGGTATGCACAGCAAGTTTTTTTAAAATGATTTTTGTGGACTTAAGTTGTGGGTTTTTCCAGAGCATCTATGGTGTTCTATGTTCACTTAAAACTATGAGATTAATGGATGCAAGTGGGGAAATTCAGGACAGTAACTACATAGCATATAGCAAATACAGTATGTAAATATTGCTACAGTTTCACTTACATTAAATTAGGGTAAAAAGTAAAATTACATTATCAGAACTATGATACATTGAACTAATTTACCTTCAAATATTAGAAGGAATAAATTTTCCACTTATTTCCAGTTTTCTAGGAAACCTCTTAACACTAAACATGTTAATGTATATTGTTAATGTTAATATATATATTAATGTTAACATACTAGTTAATGCATTTTTATACTACACTGTTCTTCACTGTTCCTCATGATTAATAAACATTATGTGTATTATGTTTATTCAATTTTAAATTTTAATTATCTTGGCTTTCAAAAAAAGAAAGAAAACATTCTCATCAAATGTCAATAAAAGTGGTGCAAGTGAGGAATGGTAAAGTAGTGTTGTTACAAACTCTTCTTGTTTTCTTCTTGTTTGGTTCATCTAAGACAGCTAGGTATAGAAACTCAAGGTGATTAAAAAGAATGTTTAGGACTGGTTATAATGTACCTGCCAGAGCTGCTTAATCAAGGTGGAGAACATCTGTGCTACAGCAGAAGCACTTCTCCCTTCCACAAACATCTTTATAATTTAACTAGCCTGAATATTGTTGAACTGAAAGAATTAAAGATGATTTTAATGTTACTGTGAATCAGTTAATTTCTGGTTCTACCTTTCATCATCAAAAAAACTGTATCTAAACCCTCTTTTCCCCCTCTTCCAATTCTAATTTGTTCCAGCTACACCCCTAAATCAAAAGCTGTGAGACAACCGTGTCAACAGCCACGGCAGCACACCTTTCACTGACAGCAACACACTTTACTATTTGCAGACTAAATAAATTGTTCCTCTGCATTAGGTTTATTCATCTCTCACATGCCCACAGCTCTACTTTAGAACTGGGCTGTAAACCAAAATAAATTTTCTGTTGTTGTATCATTCAACTTAGTAAGCATTTTTTACATCCCACTTTTCCTCGTTAATTCTCCTATATAGGCCCAAACCCCTACAAACCCAATCATTTATACTTCCCCCCCACTGTATGTTTTCTTCAGTTAGATGTAGATATCAACTCTGAAGACAGCAAAGCAAGGCCATGCCAGTGGGAAATTACAAGTTATCAACTCCCCAACTATATTAAAGGTCTGAAGAAATTTTAGATCTCCAGCAAGTTCATAATTATCTTGCTTTGCTTATTTAGCAACCAGAGGATTTTTTCCCTACAGTTGAGAGCGCCTTCTTCTCTAATATCAATACCATTTAACAAATCTATGTAATGTTGACTCTTCCACAGATCTAATATTTAATTGCTTTAGCACGTCCCTGACCTCACTATTTTGGGGAACAGAAATACAGCAAGAAAGGACAAACTGAGGTGATCGGGTAAATGAGTTTCACAAATCATTAACACCATGAAGAGCAAGGATTCAGTGCGTTACTTCAGCTTCATAGGATATAATTACATGTTTTGATTAGCAGATATATTTTCCCAGCCTCAGGTGTCAACAAGGGTTCAAGTGTATAACATGTATAAATGGGTGCTAATTTTACTAGTCATGAAAATGTGTTTTGCTAATTACATTTATATCCACTCAGCCCATTTTCATGCGATATTGCTTCCCTATAGTACATCTTCCTGTTTATTTCCTTACAGTGACATTTGATCTCTTCCAAATGACACAATAATTCTAAAATTCAGTAGGCATAGTAAGTTGGTTTCCTACTGAATACCTGTTGCAGGCATGAAAAAAATAACAAGACAAAGGCGTGTATACAACATTGTGGTCATTTCTGTTTAGGGTGTTATCATCTGGGATTAAAATCTTACTGCACAGGTGATGCTTTTCTTTCACTCAGTTGATTCTTGCTTGGTGTGTAAGAATTTCTGACTGTTGACACTAAAAAAATATGGGAGCATGCCTGTTTTTAGAGAGTGAAGCCCTGTTCTCTGTCCTGCAATTTCCTGACGGTCCTACATGTTTTGTTAACAGAATTGAGATGAGGGTTGACAATTGAAAAGAAACTTTTTTCACACAACTGGCTCTAGAATGGGTTGGAAGGAACTTGAGGATCATCTACTTCCACACCCTAACCAAAACCATTATGGAAAATATTTAAGGCTTTGGATGAACACATGGGATAAAACTATTAAACACAAGCTGCCAGCTATTGGAATATCTAAATTAGAACATGTTTCTACAACTCAGACTGCAAACCAAGCCAAAGATCCAAAGGGTTTCCAGCAGTGAGTACAGCACCATGAGGGAAGTAAGCACCAATGTAATCAAAGTCTTACTCATTAGGTACTTTGTTGTATATTTAAATATGAGGGCATTCCTTAAAAAGACAGATTATGAAGCAACTTTTTAGAATGATGCTAATATTTCCAAAGCAACACTAGTATCTTTTACCTACATCATATAATTACCTGGTTAATATGAAGTCACAATTCACTGGAGAACATTACTCAATTTTAGGAAACGCCTACAGATCTCAACAGCTCAGTCCTTGAGCTCACAGTGTGGCCTCAGGCAGAGTTGTTGGCACGGTTGGAACAAAACAACGGGACGAGAACAGAGAATTCCACAGTGTGGCTTAAGGAGTCACATGAATGCATGTGATAAAATATTGGTTTAATCTACTCAGGGTCTGCTCTTGCCACTAATACTTCAAGACCCTCACTAATTATTATAAACATGACGAACTTGAACAGTTAAGGGGGAAATCACATGGAAATCACCAACATATTCAACTGTGTTAACTTATTGCAGAAGAGTGCTGGTATAGTGACTGAACTGATAAACTTATACATGGATTGATACACTTCTATAATAATTACCAGCAACTAAAAGACTTTAAAAAACATATTAAGAACTTAATGCAAAACTTTCATAGTGAACAGATTTTTTTTAAAAAAAGCCTAACCATGCTGCCCAAACCAGGTATAGGTGATTTACATTTCCCTCGTATATATTCTGAAAGATTATGTACAGAATCAATGTTATATATTATTTTGATAAGACCTGATGACAATTTATGCTTATTCAGTACATAACAAAAATAATGTCTCAAAGCCTAACTGGAACTCCACAAGTATCTGAGCACTGGTATGAATATTTTTAAGTAATCCAGTGCCAATACCCTTACAAAAAAAAAAAAAAAAAAGATAAAGAAGGATTAAAACCTTCAGCTCACAACAGGTACAGTATGGCAGGTAACTAAGTCATATAACACTTCACTGCAGCTGAATGCAAGGCTTATTACAAAATGTAAGGCTGGCACAACAGACCAAGTGTGATTTCGTTTTTTCACTCCTCTCCTTTGCATGAGTTATAGGATGTGTCTTCAGAATTACCCAGTTGGGTGGAAAAATGCAATTGAAGTAATGATATTTATGGTGAGAGGCTTCTTCTCTTCTGCAGCACTCTAAAGGCTGCAGATAGCTTTGCCTTCCTTTTAATACTTCAAATTTGAAAAATGGGAGCAATAAGGACGTAAATTCAAAGATATTGTATGCATGTTCATTTTAATGGAGTCATCAGTACTATTTAGTTAACAAGGCACAAAACCTGTTCTTTCATATGGCCTTGCTAAAGGTTTCAAGCATAAGCAGCCTCATTTCAGAGAATGGGAATACTCACACACAAGGTAAGAGCACCTTTAAGTGTTTTAATCACAGGGGGATTAAACGTGCACTTTCCACACTTGGCTAAAAGAAAAACCAAAACAATTTTACAGGTTTTCTTTCTTTCCATTAAAGTTATTTTTACTACATATGAGAGCTTTCTAGCAAGTCCAAACAAAAGCACTGTGGATAGCACAGTATTGCACATGAGCAAAGAATGTTTAAAAATTAGTTTTTCAGGGGTTTAATTGTATATACATCCAATCAAGTCAGCTGCCATAACAGAACAATTGCTATATTCATGCTTTGTGTTATGAACTCTAATTGTTAGGAACCCTTTTCATTTCAATCTTGACAACATCTATATTATTTTTTTTCAGGATTTCCTCGTGGGTTTTTCATGCCAACTCTGTTAATAACAGAATAAGGTTGTACATTGTACTTTTATTCCTGATCATTAGAAATGTAAAGCACAACATGAGCCACAAACTGTAAGGGAGGGAAAAAAAGCCTTAAGTATAAGGCGGGGGGGGGAAAGAAGCTAAGTTGTGCTAAAAATGGATGAATTATTAACACAGATTTTGCTTTTATCTTCAAAAAGGCACTGTGTCACAATTAAAATAAAATTTGTGTACAATTTTTTTTTTTTTTAAATCCCTGTGTTAAAGAATATTTCAGCATCACAGATATCTTCACATCGGGAATATCAAAAGTTGAGCCTACAGCTTTCAATAAAATACTTGAGAAAACAACAACAAAAAAAGAACCTCTAACCAATTAGTGATCATCTCAGAACACTCAGAGAGGACGAAGCATCCCAAAGGAACACAAAGCAATATCTGCCTTTGCAAAGTGAGGGTTAGGGGAGGAAAAAGAAATTAATAGACCTGTCGGCTTAACTGTGATATCAAATGACATGGAACCAATTGCTAAACATGAATTTTGTGAAGATAAGAAATGGAGATAAGGAACAGACAACATAGATTTGTTACGAGTGAATTAAGAACCAATTCAGATTTGTTTCTTTTAGCTAAGAGGGATGTGGCACTCTTGGAAAGGATTTCAGCACAGTGTACCAGATGATATGTTTTATAGCAGTTCAATCTTCACCATGGAAAGACAATGGAAAGATTCCTGGCCCAAGGGAGGACTAACAAGTCACTCCTGAAAGATATTGTAGGGTATTTCCATCCTTCTGAACTACCAACATGAGAACTGATTATTCTAAGAAACAGTGGTATGTAGATTTTATTTCATAGGGTTTTTTTAAACTGTCAATAAGTCCTTCAGAAATCACCCAGTAAATCAACAAGTGAACATCTGACCTAACTCAAAGAAAGGGAATAACATCCAGGTGTACATTTCAATCATGCAAATGGCAAACCTACATTACATTTAAAAATACTACATTGATACTGTATGATGATATGTTATTTATGACAGTTCTTACAGGAGAGATTTCCAAGTGAAAAGCAGAAAAAAAAAACCTTCAGAAAAACATGACGAAAAATGAGATTTGCTAGGGAAGCCATAGAAGGAAAGCAATCCCCACTCCCCTGCACCTCTCAAAATTATTTTGAGGTGCCAGGAAAACAGATGAGGCACCACGTTTTTTAAACTGTTTGCAAACACACTAAGTGAAGAAGAATGCATCCTTCCAAAAGCCCTATACAGCATCATTCCAGGAATATCAGTTAAAAAAAAAAACTTCCCTCCACATCTCTAAGTACACTTTAGAGAACGGTATTAAGGATTTTTTTTATTTTGTATTATACTATTCGTCAAAAATTTGGGGAGTCCTTGTTGTGATGGTAAAAGTGACTTTGGGCTGGATGAGAAATCCCAGAAACTAAACTGTGAGGAGTGGACTGGAACTGACACACTGACATTCCACATGTATGACCTTCTCTGTTTTCTCAGGAAGCGATGAAGGGACTGACTGAAAAGTAAGTCAATTCTTAATATAAACAAGCAGTCACTGCAAGCCCTGTTATCCCAAGCCTGGCCTTTAAACACTCAGTGGTGTTTACCATATGTTCTAACTAACCTGACTCTGGACATCCAAAAACCTGCCAGTCTCCACTGACACTTCAGCACTGTGCAAATAAATACTCTCTGATTTCAGAACACACAACACACACATGTGCCCCACCCCCCCCCCCCCAAAAAAAAATCAGGCACTTAATAACACTTATTTTTCACTTATAGAAGCCAAATTTGGAGAGCTACTTTCAAAGACACTTCCTCTGAAGGATGAGAACCCCATTTCATTACTGCACTGAAACCACCACTGGCAGATGTAAAGCACATTGCTCCTACTGTGCTCTACACCCAGTCTGCCCTTTATAAGCTCACACACCTCCTGCTATAAAACATCCTCGCTACTATTTATGTGTTTAATTCACAAATTAAAATTTTTCAAGTAAAATACAAAAAGACACCATTACCTTGCTCAACCTAAGCACGCTTTTGATGTACTCTCAGGCTATTATTAGTTCATCTAGTTATTCAGGAACAACAAGACATAAAAAGTGAATTCCTAGCTTAGCACAGCATGCCTTTGGGTAGCATTATAAAGCCTGGGAAGTGAAATAAGCATCATAAAAATACAGGGCCTGCCGTGCAGATGTTACTTTAGCAAAATGAACTCTGTATTTAAAAATCAGGGGAAAAAAAGTCACAAAAACTGAACAGTATTTCAGTACACATGCAATTATATCCCTACCACAGCTTTAACAGCCCTCCAACCTCAAATATATTTTAATGCTGAATTAGCTTATAATTTTCCTACCATGAAAATCAACTCCAGCCTTTCTTATGAATCATGCTGTACTTTTGGGACTTCTGTCAGGGGAACCATTATTTGCAAACACCTATGTAGTACTATTTAGCATGCCTAAAACAAAAACAACTTCCCCTAAAATTCCAAAACAAAACAAACCCCAAAACAATCCAACAAAAAAAACCCAGAAACCCTTCAAAACTTAAAGACCTGATGCATAAAACAACTATCTGTGGTGTTCAAGTCTGAAAAGGAAAGGGCCTCAAGCTTATTTTCTTCTCTTCAAAGGGAAACAAAAAGTAACAAGGAGAGAAAATGAACAGAAATCATACTTTCCCATTTTCATTCCCCTATATTTCATAGCAATATTACACACAGCACAGAACTGTCTGGACTCTTTGTAGCAGTATTTCCACAGCAAGTGTATGGCAGAACAACAAATATTTTCCACAATTAATTCACAGTGTTGCATGGGGTTTGTTGCTTAGCTGTTGATGAAAACATTCAATTTAATAAAATTCAGCCTTTTCCTCTCTATTCCTGCTCCACATTCTATTGTCTCTAATTACAGCACCTTCTCTCACACACAGACACACACAGGGAAAGCTGCCAAGCAGCTCCCTCCGGAGCCAATGTCATGGCTACTTTTCAGATTACTAGGAGGGAGTATGTAAACTGCACTGCCAAGTACCCCATCCACAGGGATTAAGTGTGTCATTTCAGAATCCTTAGTTTCAGATGAGTCAATCTGAATCCCCCTTGCTCCACTCTGATATCTCAGTCAAGTCATCCCTGCTGGCAGCTGGTCACCTTATACTCCCCAGATGCCAAAGTTCAACCGTGAACCCTTATGTTTAAATTGAGCACCAAAAGATTTTAGTACCAAGGGCTCCTCATTCATAACCAAAGCATTATCTAATTAATATTGAACTTGGATATTGAAGTTTTCAACATCAGTTCAGAACAACTGAGCTTTGATGAGGTTACACAGATGTTTGTTAACCAGGGCACCAATAAAATACACTGCATCTGCAAAAACTTCCACCACCCTGTTTTCTGAATGCTTATTTAGAGGCACACTTGTGCTGAACTACCTTGTTCATTATTTCTTAGTTCTCCTTAGTGTATCAAATGTCAAACAAAAACAAAGTCAAACAAACCTCTCACTTTCACATTTGAAACATCTGTCATTTCTTGAGTTGTAAAGTTGTGAAATTAAAAAAAAGCAAAAAGAAAAAAGAGGCTTCTTGAGTCTTTAGTCAGAGTTTGCTCACCCAGATACAAATTACTCCTTTAACTCAACCTTGGATGCCTCAGCTGAATGACATCTGCTATCACAGGTAAAGCAGGAGCAATGTATTTTGACAGTCAGTTCCATCCACTGAGCCATCTCCAGGTAGAGGCAGCACAGAGGGCTACATTGAGCCTTGCAAAAATAGAATATCTTCCTTAATAAAGAAAATATTTCATTTAGGGAGATTTCAAAGGTAATATCATATGAAGAGTGGAAAGAAACCCAGACTAGTTATGACTCCACAGTAATAGCAAAGCCACCTTGTATCTGCATCACTTTCAAAATGAAGTAACTGTTATGGTACCTCTCCCTTGATAAACACGTTGCAGTTCTACCAAAAAGCTCTGGGATTGCCTCTCTGTCTCAAACAGCCTGTGTTTGGCACTGCTCCTCAAAAGTATCCTCAGTTTGTATATCCCATTTCCCTCTCCAAGACTCTTCCATTGCTCCATACTGCACACCAGCACTGCTCCTCTACAACCCCACTCTGCCATGTCCAAGAAGCAGCTGTGGGACTTGGCCCACTGGGAATTAATCTGAAATGCTGACAAGGAGCACAGACTTCCACAACAATATCTTGCTTTACTGAAGGCAAAGTTGTTATCTGCTGAAGCAAAAGCCTATCATTTAATTCAGTGGGAAGGTGACTTCACTGTTTTCAGTGCTCGGTCACCCTCACGCGAAAGAATTTCTTTCTCACATTGAGATGGAAATTCTGTGCATCAGTTTCTGCCTGTTGCCTCTTATACCTCTTAGTCATCTGCTCTGGAGGCTGAACAGGCCCAACTCTCTCAGCCTTTTCTCATGCTCCAGACCCTTAATCATCTTTGTAACCCTCTGCTGGACCTGTTCCAGGAGTTCCATGTCTCTCCTGAGGAGCCCAGAACTGGACACAGCACTGCAGATGTGCCTCACCAGGGCTGAGCAGAGGGGCAGGATCACCTCCCTGACCTGCTGGCAACGCTCTTCCCAATGCAGCCCAGGATCCCATTTGGCCTTCTTGGCCACAAGGGCACTGCTGGCTCAGGGACAGCTGGTTGTTCCATGATTCCACATCAGAGAAACGATGTGCAAAATGATAATCCTGAATATTTAACAAGTTAGCATTGAAGAGAAATTTAATTTCACTTTGTCCAGAATATTCTTTTATGGGAAAAAAAAATAAAATAAAAAATCTCATTAAAAACCCCAACAAACCAAAACCCAATGATACTGGCAAGTTAGCAGCAGTTTCAGAATATAGACAGGGAAAAATAAAAGACAGAACAATCATCAACAAAAGCGATGATTTCCAACTTAAGCTCCTCTCCAGCTGTTCTGATGTGTACAGACAGAGGATAAAATAACTGTAAGGTTGTTGTTTCCTTCCTTGGGGAACTGCTGTCTTTTCCATCTCTGCAAACACTACTTCAAGCAATTGTCATGTCTGAAGATATCCTTTGCCTCTCCCCTAGTCTTTTTTTAACAAAATGCACTAGAAAGCTTGAACTAGAATGGTATAAAGTAGAGCAGAATTGTCACTGAATCTATGATTTATTGACAGAATTCCTTCATACACATATATTTTAAAATTCAGATAAATAAAGCATCTTTTTTATCCCCTTGAAGCCATATCTTATTACTACCTAATCAGGTAGGTTAATCTGTACAAGAACAAGCAAACATTATCAACTTTTTTAGTTCACCACATCCATAAATTTAAACTGATTAAAAAAATGACAAACTGATAAAGTGTGACTAAGGACAAGCATGCAAATGGTTTATAGAATTTACTTGATGGTTGGAATATCTCATGAATTTTCTCTACATGGCTTAATAGCCCTTAACAGAATATTTTGGGCACAGCATGAGATTGTGTAGATATGCAAGCAGTATTTTTTCATCAACACCTAAAGAGGAGTTCAACTTGGACTATTGTTTCAGTATTTCCAGGCAGCCTGTACAAAAAGAGAAGCAGACTGGCAAGGTAAAGGACTAGGGAATTTTCTAACAGAAAAAATGAGACCTACAAAAAAGAGACCTTCCTTTTAAGAAACCAACAAAGTTATGTACATAGGTAAGTGTAAAGATTTTTATCATTCTACTAATATTATTTAAAATAACAGTATATTGAAAAGAGGGCTTGTCCTCTATAACATACTGATTTTTAGCAGCGAACTCTGACACGTTCAGTATTGTCCTGTCTCCTTGAAATTTTAATATAAATAGGAAAGTCTGAAAAAGCAGACACATATATGGGTTTAGAGTGAGAAAGATCAGCTAAGGCCTAAATTCCGACATTTGGATGAAAGTAGTCTCTCACATTCTAGCACACTATTGCTAGTTATACCACAGAGAGAATGTAATGAAAGAAAACATTTATCCATATAAACCCTGTGCAAATGGATGCTCCTGTTTGCACTCATTGCAAATACATCAAGCACATGCAAAGGTGGGATGAAGCATGCAGGCAACAATATCCATACACTACATATAAATAAAATGATCATTAATAAGAGGAAGTATAACTTCATTAACACAAAGGTTTGTAGCTGAAGATCCCTTCCATTGCTGTAGCACAAAAGTTTTAATATCCCCGTCTCACAGATCGTTCCTTTACCAGCTTTACATGGCTCTTCTGTTGTGCCATAGGAGGATTTGACATCTACCAAATCAGTGTTCACTGCCATCCTGTTCCCTTGCTGCACTACAGAACTTACCTTAAAAGCCCTGAAATGGTCTACTGATCACACCCCTCTCTTATTAACTTCTGAGACATAATGATGCTATAATCTATAAACTTCAAGCCCTCTTGAACAGTCCTCAGAACAATCATTAAGTTACCCATTCCTCACAGATCCCTGTAATTGTATTCCAATCTGCAGTGCAATGCAGCAAAAATATTTTTAGAGGAGTTCACTGGAGAAGATTAGAGTTAGTAGGAAAACCCAGCTGTCATAGTTCATTCTTTCCAACAGATTCCATGACAGATTGCCAGAATTTGCCTTACCAATTGTTCCATGCTGCCTTAACAGAGAAAAACCTCCAGAAAATGCCTACAGGTTGGAAACTCTACCTCACCTTTCTAAGGCACCAGCTGCCCTGAGAACATCAGGGGTCATGCTGAGTAGTCATCAAACTCTTTGGAACTTCATTTCTTACCCAAACTTGTATGTTTTGGACAGAGAATGTTACAGAAATTTCCATTTTCCAGAAAACTTAAAACCAACCTGACTTGTCAGTCTGTTTTGGAAGGAGATCAAATTCAAAAAGCTAACTGGAGGTTTTGATTAGCTCTGTGAACATTATATGTCACATGTTCTTGGGTTGTGTGCAAATTCCAATAATAAATAACATTTATAGACATTCTTTAGCAAGCTTGGTGAGCTATGCATGGCCTACAGTTGATAATGCAAATACAGATACAACTGATTACATCTGCTCAGCAGGAAAAAAAAGAAAAGGGAATGGCAGAGCAATAAAGCCATGATGATGGAAGGAATGTTTATCTCCTCAAGGCACTGCTGTATCAATACAAAAGCACAGAAATCGACATTTTCATGCATAGCAGGATATAATATCTAGATAATCTTTCGTTTAATTTCACAGGTTCAAAATAATCTTCAGTAACCATTTTTCACCAAAATCTCATTTTAATGGGATCTTTATTGTAACACACACAAAAAGCTGTTTGGAGGTTTCAGTGCAGAATTATGGCCACACATCTGCAGGCCTAAGAAAGGCTTCCAACACTGTGTTTTGAGTGAAATCTCAGTAGCTTAGGACAGGGTTAGTGTTACAATTCTTAAACACACCTTTTTAAGAAAAGATTTGATCCTAGTAATCCATTCCAAAATTCAGTGAAAATAAACATGCTAATAATTTCAAAATCACAAAGACTGTAGAGAAATGAAGTAATGATGTGCCCAGGTATCACACCTGAGACATTTATTAATAATTCATGAGGTGGTTTGGTTTTCTTTAGAGACCCCAAACCCCATGTTTTAAATTCATCTCCCCATTGTTCCAACTTGGTAGCAAATGCTGCACTGCATCAAATGCACTAAATGTTTATCAAAGTGCTGGAGGAGGAGTGAGAGAGCTCCCAGTTTATTGTACAATGTAAGAAACTGATAAACTTCTCTACTGCTCAAGAGAAATTAACTTAAAACAGAGAGCACACACAACAATCAAATACATGTGGTTATTTGTTGAAAGATGTAAATAATGACTTCTGCATACTGAGTTCTAATCCACAACACAAAGTCAAAAGTATTTCTAAGAGATCCAAAAAAATACTCTTGCATTTCCCATTTCAGATGAACTTCCTTTTCCCCCTCCTGATGAATGCAAGTTGAACCATCCCCCAAAAGTAAACTAATAAACTAGAAAAAGTTTCCCTCACAAGAACCTACGTGCAACTGGGGAATCAAATGCAGCTCTCCCCAAGGCAAATTTCTTTTTAGCAATTACAGTGTTTGGCAAAAGGCTTTGTGTGTTTTTTTTTTTTTTTTTTTTTTTTTTTTTTTTTTTTTTTTTTTTTTTGTTTTT
>JAWWLV010000030.1:4616614-4698062 GCA_035041135.1 Platyrinchus mystaceus
GCCAGAGCTACCAGGGTACAAATTCATTCACAAATTCAACTCAATGTTTTAATTAAAAAAGCAGACATTCTGATGCAGACAGGCTTTTTGTTAATGTAGGTGAAGGGCTTTTTTTCAATCAGAAGGCAGGGAAGGAATAAATATTAAACCACTCTACATGTGCCACCACACAGAATTATTGATACCTGGAGAGCTCTAGTTTAATATACAGATATTGGAAACATATTACATGAAACCTGCAGTTGAGGGTGGGTATGGAACACAATGCTGAGATTGCACAGGAAGCATTTGTACTTTGCGAAAAGGATATTGCATTTCACACTTCTGAATGAATTCAGATCATCATGAATAATATGAAAATAATGAAAATTCCACTATGAGGTCAGAAAGGCTCATTGCTTACACAAGCTATTTCAGCAAGAAATCCAACAAGTTGCATTTGGGATAGTGTCTGGTAAAGGCAACAGTGCTGAAGTTCCCATAATGAGAAATGTGATATTCTATGTAAAATTACTGAAGTTTGACATGGAAAGAAGGAACAAGGACTGTTGTCCTTTGCCCAGCCAGCCTTAAATATCTAAAAGGTCCAATCACACTGTTCAGCTTAAACTCAAGACTCCAATTTGTACATCACTGAAAGGATGCTTAGCTGGTCACCAACACACAAAAAATCTCAAGGGCTAATCACCATTTCTTATTTAATAATAGAATTGTAGATGGATAGGTTATTTTCCGCCCTCACAACATGCAATTCAAACAAACATTCCTGGGAGATGATCCCTCAAACTTTCCAGAATGGACTTTTGAACTGATCCATGTCAAACTGCAGTTCCTGCTGTTCAGAATGACAGTGGGTGGGAGGCAGGAGCAGGACGACACCTTTCAAACTGCTGGGCCTCCTGACGTTTGCTTAGCAGACCTTTTTTGAAAAATAACAGAAGTTTCTGCTGGATTACAGTTAGAACAAAGCTAATCCTGACTCAATTAGCTTATTGGCTTTCCCCCCATGTGGTATGCCAGGATCAGAAAATTGAAAGAAAGAATTAATTAATTTACAGTTATTTTTAGATAATGAGCTCAACCTTTCACGTTATCTGCCTTTGCATAACAAGACTCTATCCTTCCCAAATTAGTTCTTCTAAGGAAGTTATTTCCAATATGACCAAGAGACAACCTGTGATCCAAACAAGAACAAATCATCACCAAGTACATCCAAAAGGGCATAATCTAGCTCCCAAAATACAAATGGATGCTGCAGGTTATGGTCCCCTGTGCTCTGCAGTCATGCATTTTGGGTCTCCATTCAAACCCCTGCAACTGAAACCATACTTGGAAAGACTTTTTTTTCCCACCTGAAATAAAGAACTGTTCAGTAACAAAAGCATACAGAAAGATAAGGTTAGCTGGATAAAGGTCTTTTGGCAGTCAAAATCTTTGGGGGGGTTGAAAGGACCAGATCACTTTTTTAGATCTCAGTCTTTTTTTTGAGCCAAACTAAAGTAAAATAAAATGGCATTGAGCACTAAGAGAATCAAACATCAATTCAAAAGAATGACTACTTATTAGAGTCAATGATATTCAACAGTCAGATACACTATCTCATCACATTTGAAACTAGATTGCAACCTTTTGCTTAAGTTACTGGCCCAGGGTTTAACAACTGACTACTAAACCTGTGTGAAAGTTATGTCATTCCTGACTATACCATTCTTTGCCTCTATGTTTATTTACTTCCCCCTTCCCCAAGTGCTTCCCCTAAGCACTGCATTTTTATTTTACAGATTAAAATGAAAATACTGCATGCTTTATTACATTCAGCTCTCTTATTTGGGATGAGACACCAACGTTGTTTGTTAATTTAAAATGCAGCTCTTTGGCACAAATGTTTTGTTTGCTTGTTGTTTCCCTTCTCCACCTCTCTGGCATATGTCAAATGTTTAAACAACAGGGTCTTGATGGCAGATTAATGTTAGTACTTAAAGTACAAGGTCAGCATTCTAATGCCAAAAGCAAACTGAAAAAAATTAATCATTTTAAAGTGGGGTTTTTTTAAATAGTTTAAGTTTAATCACAATGTATTTAAATGAAAATAAAGTTTATATTAAAACAACAAACAAACAAAACAAACAATCAACCAAAAACCCACAAACAAAAAAAATTAAATCCAGGCCAAAAAACATAAATCCACTTCCCAATTTATAACACATTCTAAACCAGCAGTTTAGAAGCACATAAATAAAAATATAGGAGTTTAGGGTTGAAAAAAAAAAAAAAGTTGTAATGAGAAGCCTTCTGTAAAAAAGGCCTTCTAATGACTATATTCCTAATAAGTGCTTCACCACAAAACATAATCCAGTATAAAACAAGGTTATCAAATTAAAAGTCGGTTGTATCATAGGAAGCAATCAAACCATAACAGTATATTAATACATCATAAGTGAGAACCTGCTAGGTACACAAAACCACCCTGTTAGATACAAAAACCAGCATTAACCAGATGAACTAAGGCTGAAGATAATTCTTGTATCTACTGATCATTACAACTCTAAAAAATTAGTCTTCAAATGTCTTCAATATTTCACTCCAGCTACTCTCTCATGCATCACAAGCTACTCTCTCTTGCCATCACAAGGCAGAGTCAAACCCTTCTTACTCCTGTGATGGTCATTACACACATTTGCGTTGTTCACACAAAACTGTGAGCAAAAGTCCTCTAAAATTGCCCTTTGTTACAATTCTGTGATTAAAATTATTTTTTTTTGCAATAATTGTATTGTCAAACCTTATTTACTCATCTTCATTGTATACCTCAGAGTATGCAAATTAATTAGGATCCATACCAGTACAGCTACTTGGTGATTTTTTTGGTTTACTAACTGTGTTCTGAAAGGATGTGGCAAAATTCTGAAATTAAAACAAAATTCAAATATAGGAAGATAATATAAACTTCCTCATTCTATTGTCATCATCCAGGTCCTACTGATTAGAACAAAGATTCATTCTGAAATTTAGCAGAACAAAGCCATACTCTAAGTACATTTCTGCTAGTGGAACCTTATTTATTATTACTTCACAAGCAAGAAGAAAACCTTTAAAATATTTAGATACTGTATCTTTATGTAAGCAGGTTATAATTAGATTATTAACTCAGGGGAGGAGATCATACCTTCCCACATATTTGTTCAGCACTTACCAGAACGAGACTTTGACCTACAGAGACACATGGACTCTACTCAGTGAAGAAGAGGGTGCTTTCAGGAGGGAAAATAGTTTGCTGACAAATCAGTTGACTTGGTTCCAGCTATAACACTGACCTACTTGTAGAGCATACTGTAAGGCATTTAAATTTCACCACTGGTAAAAGAGAAGAGAACTTATCTACTCCACCATAAGGAAACTGGGTTACTGGTCCCTGGTTGTATATTTTCAGTGAGCGGATTATCCAGGTGCAACTCTTACAGCATACAAATTCAAGCTGTCTCTTTCCAACATTCTTTGGAAGGATGAACAATTGTGATATCCCAACTGATCCCTTTTCTCCAAAACCCAGAATTACCAGTGACAGAGAACAGATCTGGCCAAATTGGAGCAAGTATTCATGTGTAACAACTGCAAGGACCCACAAACTGAACAGAGGGAAGACTGCAAAGAGGATTTTATTAACATTTTATAATTAATACTTATTTAATTATTATGTATATTTAAATTAATATTTATAGAGCACTTGATCTGAAGTGCTTCTGTACAGATCTCTCTCTTTTGCTTTCTTAGGCTCTGTTATCAAACATGCAAAAGGCATAAATAAACCCAGGTAGGAAGTAAGAAGCTGCTCACATAACTATTACTCAATGAGCTTTAAGCAGGAGTCCATTTCTATCAGATTCTGCTCTAGCCCTTCTTACTGTTTTCATGCAAGATCTGCCTATTCATAAGAAAGCCAACTGTTGTGTTTATAGGCAACACTATGGAAGAACCAAACACAAACAATGAAGAAAACCAGTAATTGAAAACTCCAAGCCTTAGAGGTATCTTCTGATTTCTGAAATAAATAAATAAATAAATAAATAAAGGTAAAGTTACTGCCTTGAATAATAATCCCTTTTATCTTTATTTGAAAAAGAAAATATTAGCTAGAAGCATCTCACGAATCAAACTAATCCCAACTCAATATGGTATGCACATCAGTGTATCAGATATTGTTTATCTGAAAAGTTACACTGACAAGTCCCTCTCAGCTCATCTTGCAATATCTGTTTGAAATTTTCCCCTTTTTGATCCTGTTCTGAAATCAGAAGCAAGTTGCCTCTAACATCTGAAATTTAGCTGTCAAATCAATCTCCATAAAACACTTGGGGGAAAAAAAAAAAAATCATAGCAGGTGCTGAGAAAGTTCCACACTGGCCTCGTGCACAACTGAAGGCAGACAAAACCTTGGCACGTGACTTTTCCTAATCTCACTTAATACCTATTAATGCTTCATATTCCTTTACACTGTGAACTTGAAAGAAATTATTCCTCTACTAAGATGGACTATCATTGGAGGGAACTTTTACAGATCAAAATAGGCAACTATCATTCCAAGTACAAAAGTTCCACTCTCACCACTTACACCACTTGTTTTCTTCTCGTTTGCTTTACATTTTGGTTTACACTTTTCACATGGAAGTTAGGAGGAAAAGAATAAGGTGCTTCTGTGCTTTTGGAAACCAACCAGAGTATTATAGTATCAATGCAATTAAATAATTAAAAATATAATGATCTTATCTGAAGAGGTATTTCAATACACCACTTGGCATAATGATTGCAATTGAAAACCCTTCTAGACCGCAGCCTACTTAGCACTTGCTTATTTATCAACTTATTCATTTCTATTCTGTTTACAAAGTGGAGGCAATGAAGGAAATCTCAAGGGGTTTTTGTTGGGTTTTTTTGGGGGGTGGGGACTAGTTCTGGCTGCAGCCACTTTCCCTGCAGTAAGGAAGAGATTCCCATGGAATGATAAAGGACTCACTGTTACACTATTACAGGAGATGAATTGCATTAACCCCTGCCCTTCCCCATTGTACTTGCTGCCCACTGAAAACAACAACAGAATTACTAAAATCCCACACTCTCTAATGGGATGATAATAGGATTCAGAGGCCATTAGGGTAAAGGCAATCCATATTTTACAGTTTAATAAGCTCTTGCTGAAGATGCTGGATCCCTCTTCAAAGCCAACAATTACTGATTTAGTATTAGCAAATCCTCAACTGTCAAGACTGCAGAATGCATTCAAGACGAAGTCAACAGCTTACGGTGACAGACTTTAAAAATGTGTGTAGAAAAATGAAATCACTTAAATTGAAATAATTTGTAATTTTACAGTGATACTGGTTATTACTGTCATTTCATATTTCTTTAGATCCAAATGTCATGGTTACTCAAGTTTGCACATAATTCTCTCAGAATTCTGTGGTGTTTGTTTTAGAAGGCAAGCACTTTTGTCCTGTTTTCTAAGCACACACCTCTTGTCACAAGGAAATAAAACACTGAACACAGAACTATGGGACCAATTGAGTAACAAAATCAATTTCTCATCACAGACAATTTTTTAATATTATGATTACCTACTAGGCTGTAGATTCAAAAGAACCCATCATTTTCTAATAGCATGCCTTGAAATGTAGGGTGAAAAACACAAACTTACTCTGCCTGCTGATAACTATGCTTTAGAAACACCATTCTATCTATCTTTGAAAAGTGAATGTGCTGAAGATTTTCTGAGGTTCTTTTAAGAAAGAATCATCTTCTCTATATTATTGCTTGTATCCAGTTATTTCTGTATCCTTATTCCCTTGTGGAACTGACTGGTGATATAAAGAACAGTCCACAGAAGAGCCAGTCCACTCCTTACATTCCTGAAACCAAAAATATGCCTCCACTTGGATACCCACCAAAAGTCCTGCTGGATCTAAAATCCTGCTTTCCACTATTCTTTTGTTTACATTTCTGAAAAGGGGGGGAGGAATCCCAATGGAAATAGACATTTTTTTTAGAAGAGATATTTCTAAAACTCAGTTTTGCCCCTACAAAACAGTCATACAGTTCTCAGTGAGGTAGAGAAGAGTCATTGGATCCAAAAATACAGACCATTGCTGTTGTAACATAATGATTTTGCACCTGGGAGCTCATAGTCACACAAACACAACAAACAGGAAAGCAAAATAGAATATATTGTCATAAAACAACTAAAACCAAAGGCCTGCCATCATTTTAGACTGAGAGAGTCAATTCTTCACCATCTATAGAGGCAGCTTTTCTCTTTTGATTATATTAACTTCAGCTGCTCTTCAGTTTATACAGATAAACTGTGAGAACAGGTTCTTCAGCACCCATTCCAACACATGAAATAACTCTGCAAATTCTGAGGGGCCATACTAGTTTCTTGGTTTCTAATAATGAATCCAAGTACACCTTTCATTACCTCCACAGTTTTATGGTTAAAAGCACATATTTAATGAAAATTGATTTGGTAGTTTTCCTGGTTCTCCAGAAGTAGATACACTGAAGTTTTGAGCTCCACTTCCACAAAAATGGAAACATTAAACAATGTACTTGTGTATGCTCCAGAAACGGAGGGGCTGGAGTGGCTCCAGAGAAGGGAACGGAGCTAGGGAAGGGTCTGGAGCAGCAGGAGCAGCTTAGGGAGCTTGGGGGGCTCAGCCTGGAGAAAAGGAGGCTCAGGGGGGACCTTCTCGCTCTCTACAACTCACTGACAGAAGGTGGGAGTCGGGCTCTGCTCCCAGGGAACAAGGGACAGGACAAGAGGAAAAGGCCTCAAGCTGAGCCAGGAGAGGTTCAGGTTGGACATCAGGAAGAATTTCTTCCCCAAAAGGGTGGTCAGACAGTGGAAGGGGCTGTCCAGGGAGGTGGTGGAGTGCCCATCCCTGGCGATGTTCAAGAAACAACTGGACATGGCATTAGTGCTCTGCTGTAGTTGACACAGTGCTGTTCAGTCACAGGCTGGGCTCGATATTCTTAGAGGTCTTTTCCAGCCTAAATGATTCTGTGAAAGCAGTTTTAAAAAAGAAACTAGAACCTTCAACCATGAGTGACCAGTTCATTCAGAAGATTTCATGTTACAAGGTGGTGAACAAGGATCAAGCTATTAATTTTTTAAGGCTGGCCAAGGCTAACTGTGTAAATGTGAAAAGAAAATGTGTTGCCTGCACTGGAGTCCTGATTTGCTTCGCATTTGAAATATGCTCTCTCAAAAAAACATTTTAATTTGTATTTCAGTCATTCTAAAAGATCCTCTCAGAAAAGGTAGGAAGGAGATGCAATATAATGAGCTGTAATACAATAATCATGGTTTGGATTTCTGTCAAGTTCCTTAGAACACAAATGAGCATTTATCAGGAATTTGCCCAAAACAAATAATTTACACTCATTTCCGCAACAAGGCAGACCTGATTCTCTTCCATTCAGCTCTTTGTTAACTCTGATTAATTACTTCACTTCCAAATTTCATTAGAAACATATTCATCTTTTCCAGGTAGCAACAACTGATAGGCTGCATCTCCAAGTCTCACATTAGAAACTAACATCTGCCCATTCCTTACATTCTACTGACCTCTAGAGACTGTATGTATATATGTATAGCACATATACATTATTTATGTCCATGTACACATAGTGGAGCAGTAGTACAATAGATTGACCTGAGAGCAATCTGCATGCAATATTTGATGTTACAGTTTTTACTCTAATCACACATTGTTCTTGGAAATGTTCCCTTTCCTGTGTTTTCTAGACATGCAAAGTCTCTTGCTTTTATTCCCTCTCTTCTCTTTGTGTCCTTCCAACACAAACACACCAGGCCTTATCTGTTGTGTACAGAATTAGGCTACAAGTACAAATATCAATATAAATATTGAGACAATCCAGGTTTCATTTAGGCATGAATACCTGCTGGGGAGGGAGTGCTACAAACCAGACGCTCCGAGTTACTGAAAGACAGACCTTCCTGTGTGTGGGGAGAAGAGAGCAGCCTCTCAACTCACTATCAACACTTCTTCCCCCCCACCAAATGATAACATCTCACAGCAGATTCCTTGTCTCCATTTTGCTGCCAGGGAAAAAAAACGCACAAAAACCTGTGTTGGGATTGACATTTAGACCAAGCAGAAAGGGCTGAAGGAGTTGAATTTGTCAACTAAAATCTATTCAAAATAGACATTAATCCAATAATAAAGAGAAAGGAGGGGAACGGAAAAGACTCTGTTCTTCCTTAACGATGTTAGAATAACCACCATTGTTAAGAGCCATTACTTGGTAATGCTGTGTGGTCAAGTAACACAAAAAACATTCCCACAAATATACACAAAATTAACATGTGAAATCTGAAAGGCACATACTTTGTATTCAATTCTATACCAAGATTCCTGGAAACATACAGTGGGTTTTCTAGGACTGCTAATGTTCTATAGAGAAGGACCACTCACAAGATACTTTCATATGATTTTATCCTCTGGAAACTCACAGAGGTAAGTTTAGGAGAAGGATCTGAAAAAATGTCCAACTTCGAAAAGCTTTAGCTAAAAAGCTTTTTCATTATTTTTTTTTTTTACTTTGAGGGAGGGGAGATAAAGCCTTCTAATCTTTAATGCAATGTTTTACAGTCTTATAATCGTATTGCATGTGGTAACAGAATTCAAATTTTATTTGATCTGGAATCAGCTATGAGCTACAGGTTGAATTTTATTAAATCAATATAAGCCATAGATAGCAACTGAGCTCTGTATCTTCAAAAATTGCATGCATAGAGTAAGAACTGTGTTAGCTAAATATATTCTACACATTGCAGCTAAAAAAAACCCTTATACCCATTACTTGGAGTTACTGCAGCATAAACAAGGAAAATATACACATCCATGTCTTTGCCTTTAGATTAAGATGTTTTCATTGCCAAATCCTATTTCTATTTTTTTTACATTATTTTTATTCACTTTTTTATTCACCTATTTTAATAAGACTATCACAGTGATGGAACAAATGATATACATGCATTTGAAACAAGCTTACAAATAAGTCATTAAATTACTATAATCTGCAGTACATTTTCCTATGTACATATCACAGCTTTATATTTCAGTAACTTACTGCAGACTCCTAGACATCCACTCTCCCTCTGCTCCAATAATGTGAGACTAGGTATGTATTTTTAAATTTCAAATGGGCTTAAATTAAAATACATGGATTCAGATGTTTTGTGTTTGTTTATACATAAATAAGCATCCAGAGACAAACCTAGAAAGACAGTACTGCTGCTACTGGAAATTGTGGCACTAAACTCAATTGTGGCCAGAATTATTTACCCTATTCAGCTCTTCTGAGCTTTCCATAGTGTACTCCTAAATAAAATTCCAGTATACAAGTGTGCTTGCCTTTCTCTTCATGACTTTGAGAACTGAGAAATACAAAGATAAAAGTTTATTCCTCGGGGCTATATTGTGTCATAAGCCTTTAAACTGAATTTGCCAATGTTTTCAACAGGGAATTCTCTTTAGAAACTCATGACATATTACAATCTTTTAAACTAAATTGCGTACCATTTCATTTAAGTGACAAGTCTGAGGGTAAACTGAAGTGGGGAAGGTACAAGAATGTAATTCTGGTGATGTTCTCACAGGCAAGAGTCAGGCTTAGTTTTCTGAATGACATAGAACTGTAAAAATGTAAAAGTGCCCATGAACTTTTGGCCATGCCCAACTGGATGCACAATCTTCAGTGGCCATGGCCAATTGTCCCTCAAACTCAAAAAAAAAATTAGGAACTACTAAGTCTGAGGAAAAAAAAAACAAACAAAACACAACTACATGACTATTCAATAAATATAGAAAACATTGACATTTCCTAAACCATCCTCATGAAACGCAGAGAGATTTTACTTCTGCATATAAAGTATGCAAACAATTTTCTGAAGGTTATGAGTAGGTACACAGTTGGCAACTTGAGCAATAAATTAAAGAAGCAGAACATTAAGGAAAACCCCTGCTGGCAACAGTAAACCTGTGCAGGAGAAAACCCAAAACATCAACTTAAAGCTTGTCAGATTAAAGAAATTTTGATGCACACATCTGCAAAACCCCACAAAAATAGTAGACACAAAACTACAATAAATAAATAACCTACAATGCAAATGACATGGGAGATTGACTGCAGAGATCTGCCACACATTTTTCCATCTGCATTTTTTTCCAATTATAAGCAGAAGCTGGAATTTTCTTACATGCTAAGTGGCAAACCAAATAAAGCCACACTGCTATGGATCATAAACTTCAGCAAAACATAGTAATTTTAATTCTAAAAACTGAAATCTCCAAATGATCTTGAAGTAATTCTTGTTCATCCTTTTTTTTTTTTTTAATTTAAGGTACAAATAGGCACAAACCACTTGCAAGCAGAGGGATCACATTTTTATAATGAGCAGCCTAAGTTTTGCATGTTTACCCTGCTTTACATGAAAAGCTGGGATTAAAGAAACCAACACAACATCCATTAGTGTTTTGAATTTAAAATCAGTTATGGTTGATGATCACCTCCAAAAATAAATATTCCCACAGATAGAGGTCAGTGGTTGCCTGAAATTGCATCAGTTAGTGCCTGTATACTAAAATCCTCGAGTCCTTTGGGACTGCTTTATCATTTTATCAGATTAATTAATAAAACAGTAGTTTCAGCATAGAACACCACAGTTTTCTATTTTCACATCTGCCATTAGGTACTCTACAATTTATTGATGTGAGACTCATCATAGGGTGTCTCGCAGAATTTAATCACATAAGAAGACAATTGTTCATAGTTTAAAAAAAGTACACATAAAATAGAGTACAAATTAAGAGAGAGCATTTTTTTTTTGTCTTTTAATTATCCTATGTGTTGATTTGGCAAGCTCTTGCTGTTCTCAAAGGAAAGCAACTTCATTGAACTGGAATTCTAATTTTGAAGTTGCATGCATTTCATTTCCTAATTTATAATTAAACATTTGTATTTTGTGGCTGCACTGGGGGGGAAAAAACAAAAACAAACCCCCAAAAAACTCCACAAAAAACCAAACAACTAACTTTTAGGGATAGTCTTTCACCACTTCCTCTAAGAAAACACACACATCGAACAATGTTAATACTAGTGATAACATTTTAAAAGAGGGAAGTAAAAACTAAAAACCTTAAAAGAAGACAGATGGTTGTATCTACATGTGCCTCATTTCAACATATGTATCTCCTCAGGTTTTCAGATGGAATAGCACCTATGATAATGATGTAAAAAATTATTGGTCTCGTATTATGAAACTACCAACAGCCTTGAGGTTTTTCTTTGGCTTTTGTAATCTCACTGCATTTCTTTCTCTGGATGAAGTAATCTTTACTTTGCTCTCCAGCAACATCTACTGGAACATCAGTAAAATGCTGCTACTTCTATTAATCACCCATTTAACATCTAGTAGGGCAGAGTTAGCAAATGCCAAAAGGAGAGAGAAATTCTCTGCAATTCTGATCCTGTATTCTGAGCTTAAACAGATCAAGGTGGCTCATCTTCAACCTTCCAGTTTTCTGCCATTTCATAAGGAAGAAAGTCTTCATGACTAATTCCTATCAGAAGCCATCTACCATTTATACACTTAATTTAAGTCACAAAATATCAGTTAAAGTACCCACACTACATCCAGGACTTTAATTTTTGTCAGAGAAGTTACTCTTAATTTCAGTTTGATCCAGCATGCGTGTCAACAGAGCTGAAGCATGAAGAGACCTTGGAAGAACATATAGAAACATTTTGGAAGGTGAAACAGAGGTATAATGGCAATTCCAATGCCAAATAATAAACAGGTTCAGCAAGTTAAGAAGTAAAAATGTCCACAACAAAACAATGCAACATTTATGAGTTCTCTTGTCTGATTTCAAGTCCTCAGGAAAAAAATAAAATCTGTCCCTTTCTGTGAGATGAACGTGTCTGATTAACTACCAGTGAAGGTAAGGACTAGGGTGTGAAGTTCCTCCTCAAAGCTGGGAGACTCAGCTTCCCTGGGGGCTGGATGCTGCTCAGCTGTGTGCTGGCTCGTCACTGCCTATCCTGGAGAATCAGCCACTGCCCACGGCCACAGAAAGCACTGCCATGGAATTCTGCAAGGTCCGAGCACCGCGCACTCGGAGGGCTGCAAGCAGGGCTGAGGCACTGGGGGAAACTTGCGTAAAGACCACAAAGTTCCCAAGTAAACACGCTCATTTCAACCCTCGGTGTGCTCATGTGTGGGTCTGCAACGCGAAATTCTGCCTATCAAACGCTGTTTACTCTCTGACAGCTTACCAAGTTAGCTTCTCACAGCTCTGCTTTCACAGCCAGCTAATAAGTGCTCCACTTCACAATAAACTCTGGTCACTACAATATTATTTGCTTTCCTCTAAAGCCCTAATAACGGTCTAACTATCCTTGACTGCTTGTTCACTTTTCAGTGTGACAATGAGACTGCTGCTCAAAATCCCTTCCTCCTATTTTGAGTCTCAGTTTGCTAATACAGGGAGCAACTATAAAACGTAGGAGAGAAAAAAAGGCACCAAAGCCAGTGAAGAGCAGGAACAGAAGTGCCTAATAGTTAAATATACCAGTTGAGAATAAAAGGCACTTATCAGCATGTAAAATTTTAAAAGTAATTAAAATTATTTTTGCCTTTTGGAATCACTATAAAGCCTTCATGTATTTTTAAGGAGAATAAAAGGGCACGTTTCCCAAAACCACAAACCCTTTCAGCTATGGAATTTCATATTATCACAAGACTTAAGTTCATAGGCTTCGCCTGATAAATTAGCTCCTCTCAGTAACTGTTAAAACAGAAAGCCCTTTATTTTAATCCAAGTGCACTTGTGGACAGCACTTTCAGAGTTAACTCCATTTGATAACTGACATAAATCCATTATTCTAATTTGGTGATTGCTTTACTAAACACAGATGCATTTTATGAGTTTTAGTCACGTATTTCATTCAGGATGCTACTTAATCTCAATTTACAAAACATAAACACGAAATAGGTTTTACAGTATGTCTAAAAGGGTAGAGCTATTCATCTGATGAAATGCCAGGCAAACAAACCATATTCACCAAGACCTAAACTCAATGCTGGATTTTGCTTTACACAATAAATAGTAAATAAGTAAATTATATTTTTTTTTTAGTTTAGCTGTTGCAATCAAATTGCAGAATGCAAGCTCCCTGGGGGTTATAAGACTCAAAAGCTTCTCTTACACTGAGATTTAAGCACTGAATTTAACCTTAAGCAAAGTCCAGCTTTCACAAAAGCTGGCTCTCTGATTTATTTTGATACACAGAAAAAAAAAAGGGAGGAAAAAAACAAGCGTTCCGTGTGAAAACAGCATCCTCCCAACCCCATTTCTAATTCAATTTATAGCACATACTTTACATCTTAAACAAAAGGAATCTGATACAACACCGATGCTGCCTCTTGCTGCAGTTGCTCGCCTCAGTTACAGAACGCTGGAAAATCTACCGCTCCGACCGAGCACTCCATAAAACATTCGGATTCAGACACTTCTTACCTGCCTCAGTTGAAGGCTTCCTTCCCTTGTTAGCAGTGTGAAGCATCCTCTAGCCTTCCCAATCCTTAGCTCCGGCCTCAAATTGCACAGCTAAGTCCCTTATTTTTTTATTTTTTTTTTTTTTTTTTTTGCAGGAGAACGCTTATTCAAAGTGATTAGTTTTTGTTGTCCCTTTTAAGTCCCTCCTGCGGGAAAGAGCCGGCGAGCGATGTGACGCCACCTTTTAATCTTTTGCGAGAGTGAAAAGGCAGAAAAGGAGCGCTCGATCAAACTGAGCTTCACACATGACTAAAACTCGGCGGAGAGGCTGCGAGCTCTGGCTGAAGCACCACTAGGCGTGAGTGTAAGAACAGAGAAGAGGGGAGAGTCAATGAAATGTGACAACGTATGTGCATCAAAGACGGGGGAAAGAGGGAGAGAACAATGAGAGAGAGATCGCGACAGCAACGAGGGGAAGAGAAAGAATGAGAATGGGAGGGGGAATGAGCATGAAGAAAAGAGGAGAGTTTTGAAGCAACGAATTCGCAGAATAAAGCCAAAGTGTCTGGCAGCTTCTGTTTTTATCTCAGTGGGCATGACATACTGCCTCTCTCATTTAGCAACACATTCTTGTCTCTTCCAGGTTTGAAAACTGAGATAATCACAGTGTGTGCCTGTTTTCGCCTGGCTGGCAGACTCGTGTGCAGTATACCTGAGATCCCCCCGACCATCTTCTAGAGATGCATTTATGGGCAATTAAGTTAATATATTCATTAGAAAAGACACCGCCCCTCCCACTCCCAAATAGCAGAAGCTGCTAATTTCTACATCAATATACAATATAGTTTAACTGGCAGATGGAATTCTACTTATAACTACTAACAAACTGCCACTGATAAACAAAAGACTGAACAAATGTTTAATGTTAATAACTGAATTTTCATAGCAGCAAAACATATTAGTATTGATAAATCTGGTTTTTTAAAAATGGGCATTTCAGACACTTTATTCTATTTACCATGTAATTTCTAGGTGAAGTTGAACTAAGTAGTAGGAAAAGAAAAAAACGTAACCTGGAACTAACATTTTTAAAGGAATCCATCAGAGGTACTTTCAGATTTCCAATATTTGTAAAAGGAATTACAGGCTGAAACCTAAATTTAAAATTTTAAAGTTAATGATGAATTCCTACTCATTTGGGAAAGGTCTAAGTCTTCATACAAGTCCACACAAAGTCTTCATTTTCATGCAAGATGAGGGTGGGATGTGAGTGTGGATGGTTTGGTTGATGGTTTTTTTCTAACTACAGATATGATCTGTAACATCAGGACAGCTTCCATAATTCACTATTATTTTTACCTTTTACCTTTTCATGGTAAAAGCAAATGGGCTTTTTGCCACTGGCAATTGGTCAGCTGGCCCAAAGCACACATGGTACTTGTCTGCAGAACTGACACAAGTTCACAGTCAGACCTGGCTGTTACATGGAGATCTAAACAAACCTGGAAAAGAACACATAATTTCTTTGCTGCAGCACCCTATTTGGGCCTTCCCTTGGATCCTACCATCTCAGCTCAGGGAAAAGGAAGGACCATGTCAGTGGGATGCTGGAAATCTGGACCTGTAGATCTGAACTGTCCAGCACACTGCTGTGTCAGCTTATGCAAGTCACACAGTGCTACCTCTGGGCATCTGTGTCTTAAGATACAGAGCTAGCTTAAAAAAAGAAATAAAAAAAAATCGTTTTAACAGCTCTACATAATTCAGTATCCTCTTTTGTAAGGGTTTTCCAGTTCCAAAGATGAGTTCACAAATGATTATCAGGGTATCAGTGGTCCATTTCACCCCTTAGTACTTATGTATCATTATTGTACCACAAACCTTTCCAGAATTGATGTTTTTCTGTGAATGCTAGCCTCCACAATCTCACCAGAAACCATCATATTAAGCTCTGCACAGATGGAATCCAGTTTTCATATTTGTATATCAAGACTTGCAAAACAAATCTTTAAGCTTGCAAACTGACCCATACCCCACACTTACTGATAAATTTGTGATTGCTTTAGTGTTCCACCTCTTATTTTTTGTCCCCTAGGGATTGGCAACACACTGACATAAATACAGATCCATTAAAATCAGATTCTCACTAACCTTGTGCCATCTTCAACATGTGAGCTTAGAGTAAAATTTACCATAAGGAGAAAAATATTATTAAGAACAATGGGCTTTTAAACCTCTCTTCCTAGAGCATTAGCCTGACCTAGCATAGGAGCAGTTTATATGATGGATCAAGTATTTCTCCTTGCTCTGCTGGTGTTTCAAAGGCCTCCTGTTTCATGGAAATAAATACCACCTGAAAATTCAGGGGGACAGGAAGATGAGAGAGAAATAGAGATCCACGTGTTCAGTTATTACAATTTTTTCCAGAGTATTATTAGTAAATACTCTACAGGAAGTGCCTACCTCCTTTTTAGAAAGAAAACAAGCAAAAAGAAGTTCCAAGTTCCTATAAGAAGCCCCCTCTGCCTATGTAGTGTGTGGTTAGACCTGTGCACACTTAAAACAAATAACAGAAACAATTAAGGAATTGCTGTTTCCCAATAATTTTGTATTTTTTCACCCTTACTGGTAAATTGCTTTTCTTATAAAAGACTTGATAAGAAGTTTCCACATCTCTTACAATGTACTAGATTATATCCATGACAACAACTTCCAAAAAAATGCAAACACATATATTCGTACTTCTAGAAGCATTTATTCATCCTCACGGGCCTATCTACAAATTCACAATAGAATCAAGCCCCTGCATTTGCATCCAAGGTCAACAAAACACTTGAAAACATGCATGCAGTTTGTTTTCATGAAAGATGTTAAGATTGTGTGGCTAAAACTCAGAAAAAGCTTGTACATGGAATAAATAAATTGTTTTCTACAAGAACTGACCTTTTGTTTGAACTAAAAATGTTTGGACACTGAACTGCTTGACTCCTTAGAGCTCCAGTGAGCAAAGCAAGTCATTCTCCTATGGAATTAGGTTATTCTATAAATCAGTCACATTTCCATAAGACAGGCAAGACTCTGACGAACATGAACGTGAAAACTCTATTTTACTGCTGTTAAATGTGCTTCCACTTGAACTTCGTCAAGCAGTACTCCAGGAGCATACCAGCACCACACCAGAGAACATCACAGATAACACAGAAATGTACCAGTAATGCCATTTTGTGCAGAGATATAAGTAACTGATTCCCAGCCTTTTTTTTTTTTTTTAAACACTTCTACCATTACAGAGAAAATAACTAAATCAGAGCTTTCCCTCAATCTTACCTGAGGAAGCCAAGACAAGTTGAAGTTTAATCACAGAAAACCTCTTAATCCATTACTTGTCTACTCTACTAGAAATCTGGATCATTCTTCTGTTTGCATTAGGTCTAGGAAGTCATTAGCCTGCATGCAAACACCTACCCTGCCACTTGAAACTTGTGTAGTAATGAAGCAGTTTAAGAGCATTCAACACATTGCATTGTTTTAATGGTGCTGGATCCCCAGGGCCTCCTCCCAGGAAAATGCAGTGTTTTCTAGAACATGGAGCACCATATTATGGGGAAATAAAGTGGCAAATGACTCCAAAGGTGCTCACCCCTATCACAGGGACTACTGGCCAGAAACACTCTGACTTTGGAGCTAAATGAAAGCTTCTGGCTATGCAAAAGAGCTAATGACCACTTCCCCTTAGCAACATCCTTCTGTATTTTACATGTAGCAAAGACTTTCTTTGCCAATTACCTATTTGGGTGACACAAACACAGAACTAATTTCTCCAACCTTTTGATTTTGTTTCTTCTGTTTCAGACCTGAAGAAAGACTGTGTCTAAAAACATCTTTTTTTTTTTTTACCAGTTACTTCCATTGATTTAGTAAAGCATACCACCTTCTTCCCCCCCACAAACCCTGTTCCAATAATACCTTTGGTTCTCTTACACCACGACCACTATACAAGTAGAACAGCACAGTGAGGCCCTGCATCCCTCCCCAGTCACTGCTCCCTAGACTGATCTGTTCACTGCTCAGAGCAAATACAAGGAGTAGCACAAGGGCTAAGAACTGAGGCAGAGCACACAAGAAAATCCCTTGTGTCTTATATTGCCTATACTTAACTTCCCAGCATCCAATTTACGACAAGAAATGCACTTGGTGTGGTAAAACAAGTGTCAGGATCAGACATAATTTTGCTGGTGAGAGGCACAGGATAAAGACCTTGCACAAGCATAAGATACACACAACAGCCTGGCAGGGTGAAGAAAAACTGTGATGCTATTACTGGTATGAATTATAAAACCACTTAAATGCAGCTTTTTGAGCATAACTGAATACATGTGATAGCATCATTATAAATTAAAACTGTTTATGACCTCCATTTGGTCCAAACACTACAACCTTACTCACTGTATGCATGGCTGAACAAACTGATCTATGACTGCCTGTGTTACACGATAGAAGGGACAGCCAAGTGTTCTGCAAAGGAAACAAAAAGAAAATACCAGCAGAAGCAGCTTGTAATGAGTCATGCAGATTTCTTAATGGCTACTAAAAATAATCTTTGATTCTTATCATTGTCAACTGAGTAAGTGATAATAACTAATACCTAAGTTGTTATTCTGTTTACATAGTTAATTCGTAGCTTTCTCTATTTCATAAAAATAAGTGTTAGTATATTTTGAAACCAATCATTTCATGAATGAATGGAAATCAGTACTTTTGTAAATTTTGCTAAAGTGCTAAAATAGGAGATAATCAGTATGTTCTTGGTTATTTGGGAACACTAATTTCAAAGGACATGTAATTCCACCCCGCCCTTCTATTTACTTGTAAAACCATAGAGGAATATGCATTAAAATAACATTTCAAAATTCAGACTTCTGTGGCACCAACTTGTTGTCTGTCTGTTTAGAATTTTTACTGCAATTACAGTCACAAATGCTGAGGCCTTTTTAGACTGTCCTCAGTACTCAAACATTTCCTGAAGTATCTCTCCCAGAAGTTTTACATTTTTTAAAAAACAGCAGCAAACAGGTTACCTTCAGGTGTGCCTAAATGGCAGCCAGTGCATGTGAAACCCCCGTGCCTCAATTAACATTAGGGGGGGAAAGAATAATTTGCCTCCAAGATTCAGGTGTGCCTGCCATGATTTCTGCCTGTCATGGGCCAAGAGCTCCTCCACCCTGTACAGGCACGTTCTGCTTGCAAAGACAAAGGAGGCTTCCAGGAGATCACCGTGCAGCTCGTGAAGGATTTTCTTCACAACCAGATAATTTAAGTTCTCTACATGAAACACAAATCTACACTGAGACAACAGAGTACAATTGCTTCACCGAGTGTACAATTTATTTTAGAGCACAGGGCAACATACTTAGAAACTGAACAAACCCTAGTTTTACTGCCCAGTCCTCTGAATTAATATGCAACATTCATGCCTTAAGTATACCCTGGAGCATTCAGTACTTCTTTGAGCCACAGCTTTGAAGATGTGTTGGTTTCCTATGCACTAACTTGACCTATATTCAGGCTGACTTCTATTGTGAGATTATTTCTGCTGTGAATTCAATTCCAGATTCTATATACACTGCTTTGCTACATCTATGATACAGATGGCAAAAAGCAGAAGGATGTCAACAAATTAAAAGGCCACTGCTGTCATTCCCTAATAACCAGGGTCATCAAAAAACATTTTTTTTTTTTTTGTGGGCTGATCTTGACACAAGCATATTGCCTGGGTAATCTGGAAGCACAGAACAAAATCTATAAACCTCTTTAAATTGTTTGTTGTCAGGGTCCAAACACCTTCTGCCCTTCTGGAGCTGCATTTGATCTGTGTCATGAGCCAAGGATGCCAAAAAGTGCAAGAGATGGCCCAAAAAATTAAGAGGGATGGGGGGGTGTGTAATCAATAACTTTTTATTTTAAGAGTGAAGTTCCAAGATGAAAACAGAAAAATGGTGCTCCATCTCTAGTACAGGACACAGCAGAAAAAGTGAAAAACAGGAACAAAGGTCTTACTTTCTTAAGACTTGTTCTTGTTTATTCATGTCCTGACCCACAGTTTTTGCACCAGAACTCCACTTTTCAGATGTATATCACATATTTTCTTATTTGAAGCATAAAGGTCTTACAGGATTAGGTTTTACCCTACTAGTAACACCTGAAAATTCATTTAATGGTTCAAATTGTTTCATGTAGTGACCAAAAGCACTAGTATACTATAATAGAACACCTTATCTCATGAAACAAAATTGTCAAGCCCTCTCAGTTTACTAGGCCAGCTGAAAGACCCCTAGAGAACATGGAAGACTTCCATTTCTGCACACGTATAACAGACCCATGATGAACAGTTAACCTGTAAAGGTTACAGCAACAGCTACCACAGCCATGGAGATAACTGGAGATACTGCTATACCAGCAGTGTCACAACAACAATGTATAAAAACAACTGCACAGTCCCTGCGTGCTGCCTGAATATGTGCAGCACCTTACTCATCACATGAGTCAAGAGGTTCCTTTATTAAACAGTTTCACACTGCAGCTATACTGTGACTCAACAAATGAGTAGATAAGAAAAAGGGTAGGTAGCTTCAACAAAGTCTGCTTTACTCCCCATCTGTTGTGGTGCAGAACACAGAGCAAAATTCCACAAACAAGGGTTGACGTGGCACATAAAAGCTCCCTTAAACCCCATTTCTTGGCATTCCCTCAGCTCACATGAGACACAGCTTTTGAGAAACCAGTGGTATGAACCAGAAAAGTCATTCCACACCACTAAGAGAACACGCAGAAAAAGCAAAAGAAGCAAAAAAAAGGTAAATGTGAAGTACTGATTAGAATGTTGAGAATATCAAGAGCTTGACGTGATTGACTCTTGAGACCTTTAAGATATAGGATTTTAAGTAAGTTGTTAAAAGGCGACAGAAATATTCCAAAAAACACATGCATATAAAAAATGCTATAGAAAGCAAACACGGCATGATATTATGGATGATTAAAACTTAAAAATATTTAAATGCACATTTTAGATTTGGTTTCACAACAACTGTTTCACAGTTCTGAAACACAACCAGATCACATTATAAATAGCAAGATGT
This sequence comes from Platyrinchus mystaceus, assembly GCA_035041135.1. NCBI lineage: Eukaryota > Metazoa > Chordata > Aves > Passeriformes > Tyrannidae > Platyrinchus > Platyrinchus mystaceus. Next base: position 4,637,325 of record JAWWLV010000030.1, read on the forward strand.
GGCTTTTTAGGTACGTTCATTCTCTTAAAAATAGTCATAGTAAATAATTTGCTGTATTTAAAAAGAATCACAGTTAAATAACAACATTCGAGTTCCCCCCCCCCCCATGTTTTTTTTTTTTAGAACATACAGATTTTGATTCCATGGAAACTCAACTGAGATTGTGACATTTCTTCCACTCAGCTGACTGGGGAGTTACTGGTGACCAGTGAGAGCACTGGTGAACTCCCTGGCTGTTATTTGAAATGTTCTTCAACTTCATGAAGCCAGAGTCATTAAAGCAGAAGCTTTCTCCTAAACAGTTTCTGACAAACTGAAAGAACAGTTAACAAAAAAAAAAAAGAAAAAAAAAAGAAGAGCTATCTTTACTTTTACTATTTTTCAGCCAAGTTTATTTCAGCCATTTTCATTTTCAGCCCTCTCTCTCCTGTGACAATCACTGAAGAAATTAAAACCTTGACGTATCAGCCAACATTCTTTTGCAATTATCTGACCCTTACTTATGAAATATGGAATAAAATGGTATACAATTTCAGGTACTGAATACCAAAAAAACCCTCTGAAATTTGCCAGGAATAGATATGAACTACACTAAACAACATGATAGAGTCACACAGACCTCCCAGAAAGTACTCATTTTAATGCACACCAAAACCACAGTATATAAGAAATACAGGCCTGAAAAAAAAAAAAAGCAAAAAAAAAAGCCACAGGGAGACAATTTCATAGTGCTCAAATTTTCTAATAACCTCTATTTCCTCTTTCCATGAACTTTCTGTTTTGGGGGGTTTTTTATGACTTTTTTAAATACACTTCTTCTCCCTGTGACTCAGTACCCCCATCTATGAATGGAGTATAGACTAACAGTTGATTTATACAGTTACTTTGAAAACTGTGTTTGACAACATCAGGGAGAGATATCTACACCTTAAAAAACCCCCACAACCAGACCTTTTTTCCCCATTTATTTTTTATGTATTTAAACTGTGCTTACTGACCTCTATGGGAAAACATTTAGATCCCTGATGAAATTCTATAAAACCTTATTTATTATAGATTTTCTGCTGATTTAAGTTTCAAGGTAACTACAATAATGTAAAGCAATACCATGCTGCTGCTGGTTTTTTTTTTCTTTTAGCATAAAGGATATGAATGCAGTCATGCAATGCATAAAGCATATTACAAGCACTCTGTTGCCCTTATCTCTGTCATAGCACCTAGTTTTTGTCTCAACTCTAACAAATTTCCTGTTAACCAAATTCACAAGCTCTTAATTGACATCAACTAATACACGTTCATGAAAAAGAAACAAAATGTGTGAAGAAACATATAGTACTGTGAATTTAATTTTCAAAATCCTTCTCAGTTTGATAAGAATTCACCAAACCCATTCTACCATCATAAGTTATGTCTGATCCAAGGCCTAAAGATACATTTTCAGGTACTCACTAAAATGGAAACATTTCTTTATGCTTATCAAGAAGTCCTTTAAGAGCAATGAAAGAACCTTACTGAAATACTTTAAACGCCTGGCAATGCTTAAAGTTCACAAGACAAAAGAAACATTTACCATAAAGACAGCATGAAAAAACTGTTAGTCCAGGATAAGCCACCCAAAACTAAAGATACAGATGCATTTCTCTTACTTACACTACTCAAACGACATCCATGGAAAATCAGAACATAGCCTTGTATTTCTGGAGCTACATGCCACCCTCAGGCAGCTCTAGGTGTGATGGTGACCACAAGCATTTGAACTGCACAAACCAACTCTAATGAGGACCAGACAGGGCCTCAGGGTTAAAAGCTGGCAAGTGGCCACACCTGTGCCCTGCTAGCTGTCCTTCCCTCAGCTGCCCCAAATGAAAGCAATCGCCACTCTCCACTACAGGGACACCCGGTCAGGGCAATCACTGCCCCTCCCTGCTCCCTAGGTCTCACCCATCAGGAGTTTGCCTCCCCTCAGATCCTGCCCAGCCACCACAGCTGTGGTATATCTACTACCTGTAGAACTGCTTATCTGTTACATACCTCCTTGCCCAAAGGTCTCAAAGCAGCTCATGGAATTAGGCAAGCGCCCAAGTGCTCTGCTATGTCACAGTAAGAAACCTCTTCTTGCCGAGATGAAGTATGCTAAGGTGTACTGGAGTGACAAAGGTCAGCAGAACGGCTGAGGCCGACAAACTGGAGCTGTACCAATCACTAACTGGGTAACACCTTTACAAGTTTTGTCATGACACCCAATATTTACTAAAACAGCAAGTAAGGAGGCTGCCAATGCTCGAGCTATTCAGCTACAAACACAGTGCTTTGTCCCCCAAACCATTAAAGCTGAGTTTATTACAGCTCTTTTCAGACTGAGCCTCTACACTCAAAGGTGCTCGGGCCAGAGGAAAGCAGAGCTGGCTCCTTCCCCGCCCAGCCCCAGCCTCCAGCTGCCTCAGGGAGAAAGGACAGGATAAGACAGAAATACTGAGTTTTGCTTTAGTTGTGTTTGTTTTTTTTTTCCCATAGAATCACAGAATGGTTTGAGTTGGAAGGGACCTTAAAGATCACCTAGTTCCAGCCCCCTGCAGCAGGCAGGCACACATTCCACCTGGGAAGGTTTTTTGCTGGCTTTTGTTTGTTTGTTTGTTTGTTTGTGGGGTCTGGTGGTTAGTGCCTTTTTTTTTTTCCCCCCCTTTGAGGGGACTGTTGCTGTTATTGTGGTGCTTTTTTCTTTTTACCTGGGACTCGGCCCCAGGAGCTGCCCGGGCAGCCCTCCAGGTAATCCCCAACCTGAGCCGCTCCCCGTCCCGGCCGCACTCCATCACCCTCCCGAGGCCGGGAACAGCCCCGCCGCCCCCCGTGCCAGCCGCAGCACGTACCTGCGGGCAGGGCAGGAGCCCCGGCACTGCCTCCATCCTGCTCCTCGCCCGGCGCGGGGCCGGGAGATGCGCGGGAGCCCCCGGTGCCCCCGCACGGACCATCCTGAGGAGCGGCACCCGGGGGATGGACAGCGCACATCACACACCGCCCCTCCCCGAGCGCCCACCCCGGGGAACCGGCACAGGGGTTTTCTTTGGAACGGCAGGAAATGAACATCCCGGGCCGGGCGATGGGACAGAGCCCAGCCCAGCCCCTCAGTGAACCCCGGTCACCGCAGGGCACCCGCCGTGCGCGGGGTGCGGGACCCGAAGGACGGCGGGGAGCCCCTGCCCTGCTGAGGGAAGGTCAGAGGAGAGAGGAGCAGGGTGTGATACAAACCAGAGCTGACAGCGTCTGCACAGAGACAGAGCTCCGGCAGGAGCAGAGCAGAGATCCCTCGGATACCGGTTGCGGCTGCGATGTGCGGTGAATACCTGAGCAGCCCCGGCCGGGCGCACCGATCGAGGAGAGATGCCAAAGGGCCAACACTAATGGCAATCCTGTCTCGCCACAGTCATCAGCATGACAAGGCTGATGTTGTAGGTGCCTGAAGAAACAGACCTTTTATTTTCTCAGAGACTCAGGTATAGACTGTGGGCTTAGCTCATGCATAAAAACCAAAATTAGCACCACTGATAGCTATTAGTAACGTGAACAATTAATGTGTATAGTTTTCACTTTAGATTAACAATTTTAACCACAGGCTTACAGTGAATTTTTAACTACACCTCAGCTGAATGAAAAAAATTGCTTTTTACATGACTCCGATCTGAATGTTTTAAATAAAGTTATAATCAAATAAAACCTTATTAAAATTTAGTTGCCCCTATTAGCCACTCACTTACTATTCAGCAAGACCAAAAAAAACATTAAGAAGCACACAAAAAAGAGTAGGACACTGAACAACAGAGGGAGACAGGGACATGCAGAATCAGTACATATTCCAAAGAACAATATGCAAACATGGAAATGCTTTTGCTCTGGCAACAAAGCCCTCACTCAATATGGGACTGTTTCAGTCTTTAAGCAAATCAGCTACATGGAATCTCACCTCAGCCTGTTTCTCTATGGCCTCAAAGTACATTGAACTCATTTCCTCAGTTGCATCTTTCATACTTTGGCATATACATATCCCAGAATCCAAACATGCCCATGGTACCTGATGAGCCTACCCTCTCCAGGCCCTAAAGTGCAGCAGTGTGCTCTGTACCACTGCAAACACACATTCCCACTGCAGTGCCCACACCTTCCTAGGAAAATACCATTATTCCAGGTTCTTAATAATAATAATAACAACAACAACAATAATAATAAAGATAATTAAATAAATAAATAAAAACCCCACAAGCAAACATCCCTTCTTAGCAAAGGCAGAGATGAGAGCCCTGAGTGACCCTCCACCTCGCAGTCTGTCTGCACAGGTGACAGATGCTGCCTCCTCCCCTCCCCACACTCACCGAGGGGAAGGGAGGTTGCATCTCTTTTGATTATTAAGTGGATAATGACTCCATATGCTGTCCTGCAGCCAAGCAACAAATAAAAATCATAATGTACAGGCCAAATAACTTCCTTGGAATCTAGACACATTACTGTGCATAATTCCCTTCTTAATGGTTATAAACAGACCAGAGCAATATACAAAAATAACATTCCACACAGAAGCATGATTATAATCAACTATGTATGACATTTCTGTGCCATTTGGGTTAACTTTCAACAGCATTCTAACAGAGCTTGTAATTTTTCAGGTAATATCTTGCTTCAGTAATTTTATTTCAAAGTAGAAAACAACACCTAAGGTTACAACTAATAGTGTTATAGAAGCCATCCCAAATCCAAAAAAATATTTTTTTTTTATTTGCAGTAGGGACCCCCCAAAAAACCACAGGACTACTACTGATAACTTGTTTCTTCTGTGATGACTAGAAAAATAGAATGTAAACAATAATATTTTTATTGTTCAGACAAGTTACACTGAACTCCTGGGAGTCAGTGTGTTAAAGCATGCAAAACCCATGACTGAAATAGAGCCTTGGAGATCAAATCACATCTCAGTTTGAGATTCACTGCTGGATCTTGGGAAAGACAATTATCTTTGATGTGGTCAATTTTTTTCTGTTTATATAATGGTGGTAATGATACCTCATAGGACCCATTTAAGGGTTTAATAACCACTGTTTACACAAAATGTTCAAGTTACTAATTATGATTATTTAGCTAAGTGTTAACCTAATACATATGTAAGGAGACAATATTAATATATTCCCAAAGATGATTAGGATCATAATTATTATTAATGCCACATGGACAAGTGCAGTTGTTCCTTATCCAGCAAGGAATGATTTCTGTATGACATTCCAGGCACCTAACAGGAAATGCATGGCATGTATGGAAAGTCATAATACCATAGAAAAGGAAATACTGAAGGGAAAATACACTGGAAGTTTTGAAATGCCTTAAAAAAGCCCAATTTATGGGCAGGGCAGAGGTGGTGAGGTCAAGGAGGAAGCTGCAGGAGCCCCAGCCCAGACAGCCAAGGAAGTGGCTGCAGAGGTCCTGAGATGAGGGAAAAAAAAGAGGGAAAGTAGCAGAGCTGGGGATAGAACAGGAGGACACAGGGAGATCTGGGGAAAGAAGTGTCATTGCCAGTTTTCTCAGTTTCACCCAGAAAACACTGGGAACAACTGCACTTGGTGCATTCCTCCTCAAAATAGAGCAAGTTTTATTCCAGCAAATATGAATACATTAGGGAAGTGAATAATTGAGAAGACTTTAGAAGGCTTCAGGAAAAGAAGAATCCTGTAAACAAGATTGAGCAACAAGTCTTTGAAAGAATCCTTTTGTTCCCAGCACAATGCTCCCAAAATCTGCTTCTTCAGAACAGTATTCATTTCAGAAAAAAAAAAAAAAAAGGAAGAGAGAGATAAAGGGAAAGCCAAGAATCCATTTTAAGGCAAAAGCACTTTAAAATAATTTTCTTCAGATTTTTTGTACCTGTGCCTGAAGGTACATTGCCCACACTCCTTAACACTGCAAGTTCTTGGGCTTTGCTGTTTGCATGGCTTTTAACCTACCTGACAGAGCAGCTCCTAACAGGTCCAGCACAAATTCATAGACAGCAAAAAAAACGTGCAATGAGTGGCCTGCCACTGAGTAAAGGACAACACATCCTACATGGTCTGTCCTGGTGCTTATGGGCAGCCAGCTGGTGAAAATATATATACATCTCTTGGGTGCAGTTCCAGCTGTAGGGAAGAGTGAGGGAGTTCAGCTGCTGGTGGAAATGACATGGTCTCAGTTTCAGTTTAGGCAAAACCCCATCCCTTTCCCAGAGGAGTTCTCAGAACAGCCCACTCTCTGCCTTTGGCCGGGAGTACCTTCTGCAGAGGTGGGAGGACTGAGGCTTTTGGGAGGAGGATAAGAGGAAAACAGGATGACAGCAGCAGCCCAGTGTGGGAGCATGGTAAGATGGACACTGAGGGACCCTTCACTCTTAGGGGACTGCCTGCAGCGGGATATTAGGATCAACTTTCCATTGATTACCTTTTGGGTGTGTCAGATCAGAAAGAAGCTTCAACATACTAAAGGATTTCCCCAACAGACAAAAGGGACTGCTATTAGCATACCAAAAGCACAGGTTTCATTTTACTAAGCAGTGTAGAAAAAAACCCCCTTTTAATACCTACACTTCCTTCTACAGTGGACTTTCAGTGCAGCCCTGAGGCTGTAATGATTATTGTCACCTTTACTAAAGATTATTGCCAATTTACCTCTGCCCAGGAAAGGCAAGGCTCGTGCTTCAGCTTGTCACAGTCTGTTACACCAAAGAATATCAACACTTTGAAATTATCTCCTAAAGAGCAGGCACAATAGCAACAACAAAGAGGAAGAAGGAAATTCTAGTTTCTATAATGAAGACCACTGGCTTTAGAAATCAAACATTAACATTGACACATTTTTAGTCTGAGAAAATCTGCTTCTCTGTCAGTCCTTCCTTGAAATAGTCAGTCAGCTGGGAACACACAAACTTGTGTGAATGTTAAAGGCCTGAGATGCCTAAAAGTTTCACAAACAAAAATAATTTCACAACTACAAGTTCCACTGAAGTCCATGGGGCTCTAGCAACGTACACTAGTCTACAATGGGATCTCTAGTGTTTTCATTTTTCTTTCTCTGATACTAGCACCATTTATCTCACAGTAATCAAGTCTTTACTAGAATAAACTTGTTTCTAAACTCTTCCCAAAACCCTAAAACAGTTTCTGCAGCCTGTTATAGCACATTTGTCAAAGCAACATACAACAACTAGCTTTAAAAAAACACCATAATTATAATTAACATGTATATATTTTGGCTGCAGTCCGTAGTAAGAAATACAACTTAATGTAAAGCAAACTACAATTAAACATATTCATGGAATTCAATGTATTAAAATGAGATGACAAATCTAAGATAAAAGTGACATTTACACGAATGATTTCCATAGTCAGTGTCCCTTTATGTTCTCCATGCTTTAATGCTTTCTCTCTAAGAATACCATACTGACATGGAATCCCACAGAATTCCTTCCAGGGGAATTGAAAGTTTTCTGTTAATAACTAATGAAATACAGTGACTTATTGCAATGTTTTTATACAATGCTCTTCTTCCCTTGAGCCTAAATCCAAACCACACCATGAATGATCAAGGCCAGACGCCCCCTGAAGGGCTGTAGTGGTGTGGGTGGCACATTTCTCCCCAGAGGTGAAGTTCATCACATCCTCAGAAGTTCCAATCTCACCCGTCTGCAAAGCTGCTGAGTATTCCCAGAGCAAAATATCTCATATTCACACACACTTTATATGTGCTGTGGGACTAACAAAAGCAAAGCAAAGCAAAGCAAAACCCCATTTTTCAAGCACACATAAATCAAAACCTGAAAGTAGAAGAAACGTATACAAATAAATTCTGAAAGAAATAATTTAAAGAGCATTAACATTGGGCTTCCAGTGTGTCTGTCTGTTAGAAAATACAGCGAAGCAAGCAGGCAATTCAGGTTTCACTGACTTGGAGGCAGCAGACCCATGAACTTTAATGAGGCCAGGATTTCACTATGAATTTCATCTGGAAAAATTGCAGTACTATTCTTGCAGGATAGGGCAGGGCACAGTGCTACAGGACTGAAAGGGGCACATAAAAGCAGACTCAGTATGTTACCAAGATGCACAAGGCGTGTTTTGATGGAAAGAGAACCCAGCACAATGCAGAGCTATATATTGCATTGAAGGCTTTTTTGTTTTGGTCATTATTAGGATCTATTATTACAGGTTTTTATTAAAATTATACAAAATTGTAATTGCTAATGTGTTATTATATCCTTCTCTATGTGAGAAGTAATGAATAGCTTAAATTAAGCAAAGAAACAAACCTGTATGTGAATGCAAGATTGCTCTCACTGTGATTTATTGCAGGATGTACTTGTCATCCTATGGACTGCTCTAAGACAAAAAGGCAGACAAAAAACCGTTTTCTAAGGGTTTTTTTTACCAAAATTAACATTAGAAGTTTGGGGTTTTTTGTTTGAAACACAATACAAAAAAGGATATAACAGGTTAGAAAGTACAGAGTTCTACTTTATTTATTTAATTTTTCAGAAGTAATCACTTATGCCTGTACACCTTCCAGTAGTTCACAGGTAATACAGAGCTGGGGAAGTGCAGCATAGGTGCAGCTCACTCAACCATATGCTGCTTTCCTTAAGTAACCCATTATACAAAAAAATAAATATCTTGTGACAGATTGTTTTGACAGCTAAAAAAGATTTAAATTTTTTGAATGCATTTGACTGAAAGGCAAAAATGTTAGATAGATGTTAATTTAACAGATGTCTAGTTTTGCATCATCAGCCTGAAACAGGCAATTTCTAGCAAGTCTCCTTGCTATATCACAACATGAAATCCTATGAATTCCACATGGATATGCCTTTCACAAACTTCAAATGAGCCATTCTCATTCAAAGGGAAGTAAAATTGTTGTGAGAAGATGGTACCACCTGGTTGTACTTCTGATCAAGCAAGTAAACACATCCAGGGATAATAAACCCAATACACTACCATTTACACTGCAGTCTGGAATAAGGGAACATTTTTTGAGACTGTATGTTAAAAGCATTAATTTACATCAGAGAAATAAATAAGGTGGTCTCCTAAAACCCAAACAGCTTCCGGAAAATCTAAGTATTCTATGGATAAATATGAACATAGCTTTTTTTTTTTAATTTTGTTTTGCATTGCTTAAATAAAAATATATGCTGAGTATACTGTCATATTCCATATAGCCTTCTGCAAAAGAGTTTAATTCTGGCTTTGTACCGGTTGTAGAAGAATGTGAAATAACTACAGCTTAACCAAAGCTGTTGCTGCTAGCACAGTCACCTGCAGTCTTAGTAGGCTTTGGGATTCAATCAGCATCATGAAACCCATTTTGGTGCTTTCCTGACTTTGATGGAGAAGTTTTACACAGTGGGAAGTTTTCCTAAAAAGCAGTACCACGCAGTTGGCAATCTCCATTGTGGATCTCAAAAGCAGCAAAACCTGTTCTGCGTGTTACCTGTATTGAATTTGCACACAGTGTTATTGTTCCCACTTTACAGAAGAGGAAATAGAAAATAAAGAGATTAAATTATGTGGGAGATGGAGAATTATTTACTACTCATTTAGAAATGATCCCAACATTCAGCTAAAAAGCTTGAAACTCTGTTGCTGAAATATAATTTGTGTTTGCTAATGCCACCTGATCTCTAAATAATGAGGATCAGGGATATTTACCTACTTAATAGGAATATTAGGAGACAAATCTAATTCATGAAAGGGTACTTAAAACTACACTCTCTGATTTATATGCTTACATAAATTGCATTTACCTGTTCTGGTTGTGATCTACATACTGTAGCAAGCTAGTGCATTTGGGAAACGGAATCCAGACATAAAATCTGCAGTTTTGAAAATGGCAAATATATTTCCCCAGAGACAACATTCATCTGTTTCAGGTTCCTTAGCAAGTTTATCACCTTTAATAAGGAGACACCTGTGATTCATGACTCTGACTGAGTTTTAATGCTTTTCCAAAGAAGGACTTGGGTTGGATCTTTTCAGTTTCTTGTTAATTTGTCCCATTTTCTGACTAAGAAATAACATGGCAACACATAATTTCTACAAGTTGAGTAACATTAATGATAACTCACTGAATTCTGGAAGACAAAATAAAATACTATACTTCTAAGATTGTTATTCTTTAACATACAGAGACTTAGAAGAAGTCTAAGTACATTCAGATTATTCAAAACCAAGTTCCTCAAGAATCAAAACTAAAAAGTTGTGTTAAAGTTTCTTTCCCTGGTCAAGCCACACCCTGCAGTGACTCAAAAAACGTTTTGAAACTTATGGAAATGCTTTTACAGAGTCACTTTTTATCGTGGAGGAAGGTTAAACCCACAAGGTTTGCACAATCTAAATGTAGGAAATACAGTAAATAAAGAACCCAAAAGAATGGTTTTGCCTACATGTCTTAACTATGTCACTACACTAAGCACAAAATGTATTTTTTAAGTGTATTTTTAGAATAGGAAGGAGAAGAATTAAATAAAAATGAGATTAAGTTTTTCCACAAGCAGTAAATCATCATGGCATATCAAGAACCTGCTTATGATTCATATTTACGTTCTGGTCACTGTTGCTTTATATACACATCTTTGATTTTTGACCTTGCTAATTAGGCTGTGTGGAAATACCATCAAATGTTTGAGACAGATGTTAAACACCTGCGAAATCTACCATAAATTGATGTTTACAAGCTTGATTCCATCTGCTTGACTGAACAGAAATCTTGCATATACTGAAAAACATCACTAACGAAGCTATGCTTTATTATTATTTTTTATTTGACTGGTGTAACAATTCAACAGTAGTGACTTATTCTTCTCCTACATAAAATCAATACAGACCAATAAAACTGTGTATATGTAGCACACCCCATGTTGATCTTAAAAAAAAAAAGCGAGTTTAAACTAAAACAAGCCCCCCTTGCTCTGGACTGACACCAACTACAAGATGACACACAGGAATGGATGCATTGGAGGAATTTCTAGAGATCCTTTGAAGAGGAGGTAACAGCAATATCTCAGTATTCCTGTTACCCATGGGGGGGCTGCTCTTGCATTTCCATTGACATGTGAATTACTTGGAAGGGGAACAGCAATAAATCCTGAGGGTGTGCAGTTATAAATTAGGACACTCAAGCTGACAGAGAGATTAGTTCAGTCTTTAAGGAGAAAGCCAGTCCTGTAGCATTCCTGCTATCCACTGATTCCTCTTTCAGCTCTCAGTGGTGTTTTAAGACAGACATTCTCCAAAAGTGACGTGACAAAATTCTTGCCCCAGCAAACCTGCCCTGCTCTGACAAACGTGAGGAATTCAAGGGAAATAAAAGGTTTCCCCAGTGTTTAAAGAAGCACAAAAATAAACTCCACAACCTGACAAAAAAAAATAATGTTTAAGTAAAGAAAACCCTCCTGTGTTTAGTTTTTCCACAGATCTCCTAAAAGTAAATACATGTATTTTAAAATAAAATCATTATGTATTTATTATGTGTTCTATCTATTGTGTAGCAATTCCTGACCAACTATAGCCTTAAAACCAAGCAAAAAAACCATAAAGGAGGATCATTTACCTAAACCCAGCAGTACATGCTTTAATATTTTTTTAATGTTTAGAAACTCTTATTTCGGGTACAGATAATACAATAGCAAGGACAAGTAACTGGAGAAGCAAACTGGAGTCAGGAGAAGGAGGTTGTGCTCTCAAATTTGCTTCAAGCCATTTGCCTCCCTCTTCTTCAGCGTTCTCCTCTGTACCTGGAACTGGTGGCAGCAACATTTCCTACAGAAACGCTTGGCGATTCCGAGCTGCACAGCAGAGCTGAGCATTATTAGAAGTTGAAATTAGAAAAGTCACAATATATGGAAAACTGCCATTATGCAAACTATCTGTGCAGCATTTTGATGATGAAAAAGATGTGCTGATATGCCCCCTTAAGTTCCAAGGAACACCAACAGACCGTACCAGTGTAAATCAGCCCATTTCCAACAATGCTGTTAAGCCACGCATGGAAACTTCTATAAAACACAGTCATTTTTCCATTCTCACAGATTTAATGCACAGAAATACCATCTCCTTCATTTTCCAGAGGTCTGTTTCTAAACTTCCCTTTTTCCCCCCACATTTTTATTAAGTCCTCACACAGTCTTTATAATTTAAGCACCATTTTTCACACTTAATTTTCATTCACGTGTTTAAAAATGTCATCCGTACTCAGTGACCCACAGCTTAGGAATTCACTGTGGTTTTAAAAAGAGTCTAAGACAGAAGGCAACAAAAGATAAAAACCCCCAGTAATTAAGAGTTCACTGGAATTGAGTCTGGAGAATACATACTTTGCTCAGCAATATAATGGGTAAGATTTTTAAGAAGCTGACACTTGATCCAACATCTGATAGTCCCTTCTCCTGTGTTGTTGGCCTACTGGTGGCTTTATTAATAATACTGGGAAATAGGTGTAAACCCCATGCAGATCTGGCTGCCTAAACAGAAAAAAAAAAATTAAGTACATCCAGCCATTATGCTCTTTATTTACTTCTGTTTTCCATTCAGCTCCTTCAACAAAATAGACTATTCAATTTCTCTGATATTTAGGAGCCAGATTCTGGAGAGTATGACAACTTGATATCGTGCAAATATTGCATCATTAGGAGGAAACATTCTGCTGAGGACAGTTGAAACTTCAGGACAAGCCATTTCCACTGAAATGGAAATCAATTTAGTGGAGATCACAGACGAATTGCTTTTTCTCCATCTAAACACTGCAGTTTGAACCCACAATATCTTCAAAATTAAACTGAGAGTAAACAGTTATTGAAAAAATGTTTATGAATATGAATTAGAAGGCACCCAGATTCGAGAGACAGACATTTCATTTTCAGAAAGTTGAGCAAAAAGGGTTGTGTTACCAAATTCAGTAGAATCAAAAAAGACTAATTCCTCAGTCCTCCAGCAATTTTCAATATTTTGTTGCATATTTAAACAGTATTGAAGTATTTTATCATTAATATTACTTTCATAGAGTCTGGCTATTTTCAAAATCCTGCTTTTGCTTATATTATTCTAGAGTGAACTTTCAAGTGTTGCTATAACCAGGAAGGAAAACCAGACATGAAAAATAGAAGGTTTTATTGCCTCCCTCACATCTGTAGTTTGATGGTGACTGGAGCACAACACTCTATACCGAGCACTACCTCTGTTCCTGGCTAAAATGCAAATATCTGCTCTGTGACAAAATTACTGCTAAGTTAGATTCCATTCATATAGAATTTATGTCTCTCATAAAAGAAAAAATGCAAAATAAACCTCACATAGCTTTATAATTAATATTCATAACAAGAAAATTAGCACCATGACATACTTGAGCTGTAGAACTTCAAAATGATAGAATTCTGACAGCATTTTGATTATTCCACCCTTAGTATTGTGTGTTCCAATCATTTGGGGTTTATGTAGTTATCTGTTTTGTAAAGAGGGACATTACAGACAGTCTTTCACCTGCAAAGTAAAACCAAATCAAATTAATATTATATTATATTCTGTCCAGTGAATTTATCAGCACCTTCAGAAGTTTCAAAATACCTAAATTTTAATTTTTCTGGATCTTATCCTCACTCTTCATCAATGCAGTAATTTTCCCACCCCCACTTATTGGAGCTTCATTTTGCTTTTTATTTTAATTCACGCAGTTCAGAGAAAAATAAAAGTTAAAGTTACTGTACCTTAACAAATGTACCTAAAGTGGCACTATTTTTGCATGCATGAAAGCTCAAAGCCTCAACAACTCCCATGAGCGATTACTCTTCTAACACTAATTAGATATTTGCTAATTAGTGTCTGATGTGTGAAATGAAAAACATTTTGAAGCTGAAATGGATAGGGTCTATAAAGATAGCAGCGCTCTCCCAATTCCCTTTTTTCTGTTATCATATTTCATAAATATTAATAAGATCACATGATACTACCCCTTCTATAAAATTATCTTTCTGAAAGAAGTGTATTGTTTGGTATAATAAGGCTGTGTCAATATTTTGCATTTGCTGTAAAGCACTCAATGGAGGGAAGTGTTTTCTCTCAGTGTTAAAGAGATGTCACACTTTATGCATCATCTTTATGCTGCATTAACTGGTCCCTCTTTTTAACAGTTTATCTTTCTTTCACTGAAACTAAGAATGCAAAAAAGGTTTGAATAATCCTTTAAATTTCTGAACAATCTTAGTGCATTTTTCTCATTTCAAATGTATCGCAAATAAAATATAAATGATGACAGAGTTGTGTTTTTTTTTTTTTCTTAAGCAGATACTGAGAACATCAAATTATTCGATGTGATGGTAATTTCCAGGAAAGGTTTTGGAATGTTAGAGTAGTTAAAATGTAATAGTGTCTTGAAAAGTAACTTCTACATTCATACTAGAGGTGTTTAAACAATATCTACTTGTGATCATGGGTACAGAAAAAAACCAGCAGTGTTCCAAAGAGCCAGGGAGAGTTACCAGTGTCATTTAATAATACAAAACTATTTATCTATCAAATATTAAGATCCAAGAACCATTTCAAGGGAAAAAAATGCATTAAGGTGACACAGGTGAATAATTCCAGATGTGAAAGTTAATCCTGAACAGGAATATTGAAGTGCTGTTATATTGTACCTGCTCACCTGTAAATACTGGTCATATCACAAATGATACTTAATTAAAGGACTGATACCAAAATTTTAAATGGTAGCTAAGCCTGAACTGACAATAGGTGACACTGAAACAAAATAACGACTGGATTGTCACTTTGCTCAGGCTGACATTTGGTATTACAATAACACCGATCAAGATGATTAAAACTATAATAAAAGGCAAGTTCTAAGAAGAAGAATAAAACAGACACAGGCAAGATAATACATGGCAAGTGAAGCTACAATTTTGCATTTCACTTTTTTCAATGGAATTTCTTCATTTCAGCTTGAAGTTAGGCAGCTCATCAGTCCCAAAGGTGTTTCTGAAATAGAAACCACCTTTCCTACCAACACAGTATGCTTTTCATTTCTCACATATTCAACGAAAGAATAAGTTCTTCAATATCTATTTATCCTGAGACAGTGATTTACACTTCACATCAGTTTGATACCTTTATCTGACTTAAAATAATTCAAGCATCACAGTATTATTCACACTGATATTCAGGGGCAAATTCTGATTTTACTTAAATTTGTTTGCTTGCTGATGTAACAATAGCTATGCCCTCTATCCTTAATCACTGTTCCCTTCTTAACAAACATTATGGGTTATCTTCTAGAACATACTGACACATTTTGCCCTTTATAACCCTAAAGATCCCTTTGGTAACAGACAGTGACAGGGATACAGAAGATAACAATACAGTTCTCATTAAAGCTGCATCCAAGTGGTCCATGGAGGAGGGCAGAAGCCTAAGATGGACAATGACTACTTTCCCTGTGATTACACTGATAAGCAACAACCAATTGAGACAGATGTATATGACATGATACAATACATCCAGATGTTGTTTGGGGTTATTTTGGTACAGCAAACTCAGGAGTTTCAGGGTTCCTCTTATACATTCCCAACTTTGCCTTAGGAATCGTTCTTCCCAGCCCATGGCAGAAGTGACAGCACTCAGCAAAGGCGACCCCAGTGTAAAGAGCACTGAGAGCTCTCCTTGCCTGATCAGTGCCCATTAGTTACTGCTCTTGCACAGTCAAGGCTTGTTTGGCTGGGGAACACAGGGTTTGCACTCTCAGCTGCCAATTAACATGAGCTGAAATGCTTGTAAATAATTAAACTTTACATTTCTGAGTTCTGTACATATTAATCTGGCCATGCTCTGCTGATACTGTGAAGCAAAAAAAAGTCACAACATGTTTATTTCTTTGATCTTTAAAATAAATGGCTGGTTAGAGCGAAGCATCTCACAAATACAGTATTTATGGTGCATCTCCAAGGAAGAAAAAAGGAAAGAAAGTTTAGGCACTTGGACAAATGTATAAATTGTTCAAAAAAAAAAAAGACTGTAAGAGTCACTCAGCTTGAACAAGTTGCTGTGTTCAGGGAAGTAAAACTGATACCAAGCACAGCTAGAATCCAGTTTTTCACTGCTTTGGATACAATGAGGATCTTTCCAACAAAATGCAGAAACTGATTCTGGCTCAAACACATCACTTCTGAAAAGGAAATGAAACACTGAGCATTTAGAAGTAGTGCAAAATAACTGAAAAAGTCCGTGCTAGCATATTTTTGATGAAAGTTTTGCCAATACTCTTAGAGTTCAGTGAGGTCACACAGCTGCCTCAGTGAGAAGTCAAGTCAAGCAGGGGTGCAATCTGAGGTAAGCACAGGTTGCTATTTCTTGTAGAAATCATTATGGCCCTAAAAAAAAAAAAAATTGATCATTTGCTCATTGCTAAAATGTACCTGCTGTATCATCAGTGGAGTGGGAGCAGGTGCTGTCCTGCAGCATTCTGTAAGAAATGTTTTTCCTGAGGATGATCAAGAGGCAAATGAGATTTTCCTTCAAGCTACTTTTACTTGTGTAAAATAGGAGAAGTCTTGGAAGGGCAGGCATGTATCTATTTTCAGAGGAGATGTAGTTTAAGCAACAAGCCCTCTTTTTTTTAATAGGTAACTTCAAAGAAAACCTGCATCACTCATGTGTAGAATACTAATAATCTCCACCTTTGTATTCTTCTGTTTTACATCGGTCTTACAACCTGTTAAGGATATTTCATTAATATATTAAAATATTTAATATTCAGTATCTAATTCTTTTAATTTCAACTGCTTTCTTAACACTCCTACTGCACAAATGTATGGAATTGTAGCGTAGGGCTAATCAACCTCACTGTATGGCTTTAAAAAAAATCCACTAATTAAAATTAATCTTTTATAAGACTGGTTTTGTGAGCCATCATCTCTCTGCTTAGGAAAAGGCTTGTCTAGTAACTCAGCAGCTCCCCACTTTCTGTGCTATTTATGCCATTTCCTTGCAAAATACTAAATTAACTGAATCTCTAGAAAGAAAAATTCTTATGCTTCACTTGTCTATCAGGGAAGCTGTTCCTAAAGAACATAGAGAAAACCAGAGCAGAAAAAACACCTTTCTTAAAATAAAAACATATTTTTAAAAGTGTTTCTGTTATGACTAAACATTTCTTCATTTAAATGCCTGGAGAAAGAGCAATAGCTTAAGTTTTAAGATAATGAAACTCACTTTCTATGAAAATGAAATGGCATTATATTGTGTAGTAAATGATTTGTTTCTGCATTTTCTCTCTCGTTCACTAACTGAAATTTGACATTCATTGGCAAAGTTTAATTATTGAGCTTTTTTATCTAAATAAAAAATGGAGAAGAATTTGTCAGAAGACTGATTTTATACAGCTGTCAAAGAATAACAGCGGGTATTAAAAGTACTTAATAGCCTTGGATTCACATAACTGCAGATCTTTCTACACCTTGGTGAAAAGCTTGAAAACCCAATTGCATTTGTGTGTTCTCCTAATGTTTCCTGGCACGTGGAACCTGCTATTTTTTATAAAACGGATTTTGGTCTTTCACACAATTCCATTGTACGTTGGAACTGTTCAAGTTTCTACATTCTAATTTTTTTTCAAATATTTCCAAGTGCATGAGCTTTTATTCTGAGAAAGAAAGTCTTTGCATGACTGAAACTTAATGAGCTGAACATTCTGCTTTAATATTTTTCCTAATGGATCAAACAGAGAATGTGTTAAAGAACAAACAAAAAACAAAACAAACAAAAAAAAAATCACAAAGTTTGTGGTCAGGAAATTAAGCAAATATCTGTGCCCCTGTTTTGGCCACAGCTGTTTTTAAGCCTGATCTCACATAGTTTAACTCCGTGGAGCTGTGAGACTGTTCTATCCTATCATACCCATGGGGGTGTTTAATGAAGGGTCGGGGTAGGAACTGCTCTGGAGAAAAAAAAGAAACTGAATAAAAATCACACACACCCAGATCATAGAATCATAGCATGGTTTGGGTTGGAAGGGACCTCAAAGATCACCTGGTTCTACCTCTCTGCCACGGGCAGGGACACCTTCTACTAGCACAGGTTGCTCCAAGCCCCGTCCAGCCTGGCCTTGGACACTTCCAGGGATGGGGCACCCACAGCTTCTCTGGGCAACCTGTGCCAGGGCTTCACCACCCTCACATGGAACAATTTCTTCCTAAAATCCCATTTAAATCTCTCTTCTTTTAGTTTTAAACTGTTGTTCCTTATTTACATACAGGAGTGTACAGAGCATAAAATTTATAATATTTGCTAGATAATATCAATCTACTGTTGGAGTTTGGACTCCTGGGGAGGAGGAGGGCTATAGCAGTACAAGAAAGCCCCGTGCAACCCACTGCATAGATGTGCTGTCACTGTGCCCAGGCAAGAGCACAGTTCTGTGCTTACCAGCAACAGGAAACATGACAGCAAAGGAGACTGGAAGTTCAGCTGCACACCCCAATTACACATTTACCCACCCCAAGAAACTGGGACACTTGAATAATCCATAAAGTAATAGCACAACAACTGATGTTAATGAACTGCTACCCTGTGGAACTCGTTGCCACACTATCACTGCAAAAAAACCCACCTGAACTGAAATCCACTTGGTAGGGAAACATCAAAAGGAAACGGTAACAATCCCTGTAATATTACAAAGAATAAAAACGGTAAACTGTGTAAATCTTTATGCTACCACTAATAACTCTCTAAGCCTTAGATTTTTCCACTTAATAATTTACATATTTGTATTTTATATATATACAACCATAAATTTGTTAAATATTCCACTAACACAGAAAGAGAAGCTTAACTGGTCACACTGAACTCCTAATCTGACAGTAAAATTCCTATGGTAATAAGTTGGAATACAAAGATTGGCCCCTAAACCAGCAGTGTAGATACTGCTACAAATGGTGCAAAGCAGTTCTGCCAGCACTAGGATTATAAAATACAACTGTATTGACATACTGCTTCTCCTAACATGACTGATTTTCCTTTTGTAACTTCAATGTGATAGATTTTGAAAGAGCCACCGAGGTGATCAATAGCAATTTTTCATGGCATTTTTGCTATTTTCAAACTTATTTTTCCTTTACTGTTTTTACATTCAGTGCACCCAAAGGATTAACCTCGAACTCCATTCAGAAATTATTTGAGTTTAAGAAAACACATACATTCACTTTCCATCTCTTCAAAAATCTGTGAAAAATGCTCTTACCATGTTGTTATTATTCATCCCCTCATCAATGCTACCATTAGTATAAATGAGGGAAGACAGGAGCAATGGACAATCTTTTGGGACCAGACAGAAGAACTTGATGACCTGTTTAATGCCACTAGAAGAGGCACTGGCAGTGTCTGTGTGGCACCAGGGTTTGTGGTACCCAAAAGCACAGGCCTCTGGCCATGCCAGCCTTGTCCAGGCTTGGCATTGTCTAATGGGTGTTACTTGTCCTCAGCTTTGTGTACTCGTGTGAAATAACCACAATTTTTAAGGAATTTGTAATGACAAGTGGTCAGTCTGGGCAGCATTCCATGAGTCTGACCCTTGTGTGACGCGGCAGCGCCAGCGCGGCTGCAAAGAGAGGGCACAGGGTGGCTCAGGAAACATCAGCGCTGTGCAGACACCAGGCCTGGGAGGGGCAAAGCTGGTTAGAATTGTAACAAAGAAAACAGGGAACAAGCCTATGGCGCATGAGAGACTGCATAGCCAGTAAATACAGACTTTACATAGAGCTGCAGATCCATAGAGAAGGAAAAGGACAAGGTGCAAAAACACGCCAGAAACTAAGCGGGAGCCCCAAGTGTTCCTGAGGTGAGGAGGAGGAAACATCCCCAGCAGCAGCATCATGCTCTTCCCAGCCAAAGAGAAAGATGAACTCCTTGCCAGCAGTGCCATGCCCGTCCTGGAATGTGAATGACACCAAAACCTCCCTCCTGGCCTGAAGTCTGCAGCCTGGGGACCCAGGGGCAGTGGGATTGTGGCATAATGTGAGAAAGGAAAGGATAGGTGCTGGGGAGTTTATGCAACAACTTGAAATGTATTTTTATCAACATGTTTTATTTCTTTTATGGAGACTTTCTTCCCTCTCCCTTTCCTCCTTTTTCTGTAACAGTTGCATGTGGCCTGACAGTGACTTTTTGATTAGCCTGCTATGATTTCAATTCCATTTACAATAAATTCTTGACTGTACATATGGTTGTGTTTCTTTTTTGCCCATAAATAAGACCTGGGTGATACAAATAAGGAGCTAACCTGCAGTTCAGATTAGGTCCTGAGTTCCCCAGTGAAACTGAGTTTTAACAAAAGCTGAAGATCCAAATCATCTTATGCTGCTGTAAGACAAGGAGACAAAAGCAAAATGTATTCTTTTAATTATTCATGTTAAAAATCCATATAGATTGCGTTTTGAAAGGCTAACTGTGATTAAAAAACAGAAGGAAAACATATGTCTAAAGAAGCACTGTTAAAAAATACTTTAGAAAAATGTTTCATTGCATAAAAAAACCCTCTTAACTTCCGGAGCTATTTAGCAAGATATTTGCGCACAACCAACGGGAAAAAATGCCTGAGTCACTCCAAATGAGTGCGAATTGGCAGGTCTGCAGAGCTCAGCACTGTCTCTGTTGCCAAGTGTCATGCTTCATACAGAAGACTCACGCATCAGGTGTCCATGTCACACTTTTATTTCACTCTGCATAAATCTCACACAGAGAAATCTTGACAAGGTTTGTTTTATGCCAACACAGTACTCCATAAGCATTTCTCTGATGGGAACTGGGAAGACCAAGAACTGGCAGCTAGATCAGCTTAGGTGAAGTTTTGATTCCTACATCAGATGCAGAAGTTATCCAGCGAGCTGTTGTGCCAGTCAGTGCTGGAGCCTCAGCCCTTCCCCAGGAGCATGTGTGGGATGTCCTCAGAGCCTCCCCAACCCCAGCAGTCACGGCCATGCTCTGCTGCACCAGCAAATCTAATACACAGTGACCTTGGTTATACTCCTGCTTTTAGGCTCTGGAGAAAACGTCTTTGTTTTTGTCAAATGAATGATATAATGAAACCTGTCATGTGGCAAACCACATTCAAACAGATTTTAGTGTGTCATGTAACTAGTATTTTATGTTTTATTCTGTTTAGTGCTTTGAGTTCACTCTTTTATACAACACTTGCATGTTTTGTTTAATTCTGTCTATATTTCATTCTATTTTGTCACATCTGATTAACCTCTATTTGAAACTCTTACTTTGCATTAGCACACTGGCTCTATTCCTATCTGTGTTGAGCTACGTGGATAAATCATGTGCTTGGAGCAGTGCCTCAGTAATCAAATTGTCTGCTGAGAGTGCAGTTCCATGCTGTAATTTTTGCTGGTGCTGAACCCAGTGTAAACAGATCCTACCCTCCTCCTCTCGCACCCACTCATCCCTGCCTGGCCTGCCAGCTCTCCCCCGCTCAGCTCACAACTGTAAACAGAGGAGCTGAGGAACTAGAGTAATTGCTCCATTCTGAAAAAACCCCAACAAAACAAAACAAAATCCCCTCCTCCCCAAAAAACCCCAAGAGAAACAAACAAAACCCCCTAAAACAAAACCTAAACAAACCAAACCACGAAGAAACCCCAAATTGAGTGCAATTTGTAAACTGATGTGGAAACTTCACCTGTGAATTTCCACCTGCACAATTCAAGAAACTGCCACGGGGGCAGGAAGGAGAAGGGGGGCAGGATCCAGGCAGGGGCTCTTACATCAGCCTTGCTGGAAGTGATCTTTGTTCTCTGCCTGGAGAGCAAGAAGGTGATGGGGGACAACAAGCACCTTAGAAGGGAAAGGTCATGATCCTGTACCTTTCCCAAAGAAGATAATTTGCTAAAGATTTCGTCCTCTATAGAGACACAATTTCAATTTTGAGCTCAGTTGCCTTTGTATACTTTACTCAGTACATATCAAGACATCTATCCACTATTTTGCACTGTGTTTGAAGAAATATGGGTATACACTCTGCAGATTATGGGATCTTGGCAGATTTCCACAACAATTTTGCATTTTGATCACTTTTTTCCCCCCTCTATGTATTGCCCATTAATATCCCCCATTTATTTTTAAAATATCGTTTAGATATATAAGCCATATAGGAAAGAAATCCATTCTAAGAATTACTGGAAGGTAACAACTCCACAGCCATCTACGAGAATGGCTCTTCCATTTATAAAATCCCTGCAGAACCTACCAAGTGATTCAGACCATAAAAGCTAAGCTGACACCTGCTTTACAAGACTCAGGAATCCTCTGCATTAGGCACCTCCAGGTCTTTTCCTTTAATGTGATACTGGCTCTCCCTTTGCATTTGCTGCCACCCTTGATCCTCCCCGTGCTCTGATGCCACACACAGTTTGGCTGCTGCTTTACCAGGAACTGTTCCTGTACTGAAATGTGCCCTGCCATCGCTTCATTCAGAGAAGGAGGTTTCATCCTGGAAGCAGCAGTTTTCAAAAAGAACAACAGTTAGCAGGAAAAGAAAAATCACTACTCCTACTGGTATTTTATGAAAATTCCCTGGAAAAGCATATGGGATAAGCAACTTATGCACAATGCCTTCTTAAGCACAAGATTCTCCTTGGAAATTTTGTTCTGCAACAGGTGCAATGTTAAATCTGCCTATGACACTTATCTCCTCCACTTGCACATTTATTTCCTTACCTTTTCAACCTACTCCTTTAAAATACTTTACAACATCCCTGATTCTTGGAACAACTCGGGCAGTGAACTTGTTTTCCTGATAAAAATGACATGCAATATCGACACACTCAAAAGTTTCCAAACTGAGTCAAGGTGAGTTAATTAAAGAGGAATACGACTTTCTACATTAAGCATAATAATACCTTCTCCCTTTTAGTAACCACTTCTCGAGTTTATTTTCAGCAGACATTCTATTTTGTATGACAGTGGAAAGCTGGAAGAAGAATCATTGATACATTACTGCAGTTACATTTACCATGTGTGGCGAAACGTTCTTAGATAACACCTCTATTTGTCTGTGACACAGCAGGGAGTAAATGAAAATGTTTATTCTGACCCCTCAGCAGAAAGAACTCCCTTAATCCACTGACTGATGAGATAACACTGTAGGATTACAATAATCAACTTGCAGTATGTCCTCTATTAGGGCACTGAAGATACAGAATTTCATATCCACTGGGAAATGATTCTTTGCTTACATAACACTGACAGGCTTTCGCCCTTTGAGATCACATTTTTCACCCCATGCTGAGCCCTCAAACTGCTTCTGTATCAAGTGGCTAATACTAAGCTAAATACTACAATTCTAAAAAGCCTGAAACTAAAGGAAAAATTGTTTGCAATGCCCACTATTGATTTAAGTAATGGAATGATAAAGAGACAGATGTTAACAATATACTTAAGCTTCTAAGCGTCCTCATAGGGGTAGAGTTACAATGAACTGCTTGTGAAGGGCTCTTATTTAAATGTAGATACAAATCTCAATCGCTTCCTGACCTAACAAATTCAAAAATTGTTAATACTATGGGTAAAGGGATTGCCCTGTGGATTTCACCACTGCTCCTCATGACCACTGCTTAATGTCATGAAGGAATTCTCCATTTGCCACAGAATTACTGAGTTTTGTCAAAATTCCAACAGTGAAACACGGGGAGGAGAGGAGAGGAGAGAACTCAGATAATTCATTCCAACCAGGAGTTTTTCCACACGCTTTTCTAAAGGAAATTTTAAGTGTCAAAAAATACATATCTTGTGCTCATTATTAAATGCTAAATACCACAGTGTTTTGAGCTGCCTTGTGGCCATTGTAAAGAAAACAGGTGTTCTGATAGATTATAAAGTGTGAGTCAGAGGATGTGCAGAACAGAATTTTAATGAGGCTGCGAGCACACAAGTCTGACTAGCCTTTTGAACATGATGCTAAAACACTGAAAGTAGTCTTAAAAAGAGACAAAAAGCAGGAACACAACTAAAAAATCCTCATTAATGTACACCGAGTGACTGTGGTGCAGAAAGTCATTAAGTCAGGCTTTGTCAGGCGTCGGCGGGGCCGGTGACCGCGAGGGCTGCGGGAGAGGAGAGAGATGCTCCGGACAAGCCCTCAGAGGTGGGGTTGGCTGGTTCAAAGGGGGATTCATCATCTTTTGCCTTTGGTCCGCCCGACTCCTGCTGCTAAAACATGCAAATTTCCTAATGATTTGCTCTGCTTTGTGAAGGTCCAGCCTGACGTTACAGTAACAGCAGCAGAAAAATCTCCACTGAGCACCTAATCCAGCCCCCAGTCTCCATCTTCTCCGGTGTGAGCAGCAGATGGCACAGAGCCTCTGTGTGGGCTTGCTGACGTGTGCTCAGAGACCTTCCCAAAACACGAGCTAAAAGCATCCTTATCACATCAGAGAACCACTCAAATTGCTCTGATCATGACATTCACACTGAGCCTCTCCGACGGTTTTAAAAGATTATAAACAAAGACATTCTGTGATGGACATTTAGGAATACAGTAATTTTGGGGAAAAAAAATAATTCTCGCGAGTCCAGTATCTCAGGAAAGTTTTTTCTGACTGATAACAAAATTGCTGGCAGAAAACCAAACAAGGACATTACTAATAGGACTGAATATCGGGGGGGTGACTATAGAGAAGTGAAAGTGGTTTCCCAAACTGACACCAGTTGCCCTTTAATTTTACTCATGTGATTAAACCAAAGGATAAAGGAAAAAAAAATCTTACCTCAGTACATGGCATAAATGAGCACTTGCATGTGTAATCAGTTTTGTGTCAGTGTTTGTTTTGATATCTGTGAGGTTGAAGTTAAGCATAAATGTAAATACAGGAGCGAACCTTTAGTAAGAGGACCGCATTAGATATAAATCCGTGTGCAAAATATACAGGAAAAATTTTTTGGGCAAAAATATGACATTTGCTTTATATGCATTAACTATTTCAGTATAATTCCATTCGACTCTTAATGATTCACCCACTTTATTAAGGTTATTCTCTTCCTACAAATTCCTGTCAAGCACATGCTATCAGTATCAGCACTGTGTTTCTGCAGCGAGCTAGTCCATGCTTTGTGAAGCACACAAGTTGTTAAGTGTATGCATTTTTCGCCTCCCACACACTCTTGGACATATGCTGTTTACTTTTTAAACTCCAAAAAGTGAGCATAGAAAATTACTTCTACACAGAGGATTTCTTTAGCTCAGCCTTAGAAGCAACATCCACTTGGATTTCTGGCGTTGGAAGCTGATGAGGAATGACAGAGCATTAACAGCAGAGGGAGGGAGCTGTTCTTTACTGCAAGGGCTACCTTAAAAATATCAGCTAGAGAAGGCAGAACAAGGAACAGAGCAGCAGATTCCCTTCATAAAGTTCATTGTAACACCAATGGACAATCCCTTCTGACAACACGAGATACATGATTTCTAGCACAGAATGAGGATCTACAGTCTTGAATACAAATGCAGAACAGTCTGATCCACCTGGCTGTACTAGTTTTGAGTCAGGAGGGACAAGGTTTTAACTACTTTCCTGAAGCAGAGAAAGGAAAATGGCCCAATAACGGGGATAACCCAGACAAGGTAAGAAAAGGCCAGCTGAGAAATAGCAGGAGGTCTGAATAAGAGACACCCTTGGGAAAGCCAGGCTGCCAGACTGCTGCCAGGGTTACTGGCTTGGCACCTTCAAGGGACCTAGAAAGTGTAAAAATCCAGAATGCCAGGACAAGGCTTGAAACCCAAAATGTCAAAAGTTTTGAAAAATGAAAACTGAAAAATGTGGTCACCTTATTGGAGGAGGGGGAAACTGTGCTCTTGTGATGTCCTTGTGGACATATGAATATATAAAAGAGTGTGTGGGCAATGCATTTGTATGTATGTGGGAACTTATATCCTGTGCATGTGAGAATATACATCCTATGGATACATAAATGAAAGAATCAGCTTCCACACAAAATATCCGCTAGCAGGGATAAACCTGGAGTGGATCTCTCAACAGCAGAACTCATAAAACACAGGGCAGGTGCACAGAGAATACCCCTAGGAGTGCTTTAATCCTTTCATTAAGTCTTTAACCTTCATACTGTACACTTTGAGTTGTTTTAGGGCAGAGTTGTTTTAGTTCTGTTGTTCTTCTGGATGGATTTACACATTTTTAGAACAATATTAAATTAATTTTCTCCATATTTAGATAATCTTATAAAAACTTTAGGGCTATTTCCAGTTCACTTTCATTCCTCTCCTTGCTACTGTAGCTTTAAAAATTAGATGGAACTAAATTTGGGAAAACCTACTTAGGGAAATCGTGAAGTTCAAAAATTGTATTAAAGAAAGAGAATAAGCAATTGAAAGTATGTTGAAATTCCAGTTTGCATCTCTATAAGCAGAAAAAGGATCTACAACTAAAATGTGTGTACCAATGCCTTGTAAGTACAAATATAATAAAACTACCCTGACTTTCACTGAAGTACCAGCCCACACAAAAAAAGCCTGTATTATTATAGCTTAAAGCATACATGTAGGTGGTGGGAAAGGTGACGAGTTTCATTTTCCTTGGCCATCTACTCTGGTCTTTCTTTAAAAGAAAAAGAAACCACCACAATAAGAAACTGAAAAAACCAGAGTACATCAAGATGAATACCTTCAAATTATTCCACACACCCACCTCTCCCAATCACACTAATTCATGATGCAGAAAACCTGTGACCTGAACACACTTTCTGCACTAAAAACGCAATTTGTATGACTTATTTTCAATGTTCATGAACAATACAACACATGCAGTGGGTACATCTGTATCACAAGCATTCAATCTATAACCTGCCAAGCACCTTTAGCTAATTATTTGACACTCCTGATTCCCCCCTTCCATGAACTGGAGATCACTGGTGCCAAGGATATTCATTCAGCCATGAACACAAGATCATGTCCGAGCACTTTCAGAATTTTTCTCTTGTGAAGCTTTCTAATGTATAATTAGGGATTTCTATACCAAGCTCTATACCAAGAGCTTGTTAGCTCTTTGTAATCTAGTGCAAAACATATGTTCTAAAAAGATATTAAAGAATAGCTTGAATGGGTATTTTGGTTACTATCCAGATATTCCTGTGGATACTGGACATTTTCAAGGCATCTATTTACATAACCCAGCCAGGAAACATGTTTCTTTGATGAAAATAAAAGAAGCTTCATAGATATCTTTGAATCACTGGCTTAATTTTCACTAGGATTTTTATTTCAATTTGTAAAAATTAGTTACAAAAATTGGTATTTTACCAGCTTGCTTTAGAAGGATAGATGGCTCTGCTTCCAAACCTGTTCCACCAAACTCCCTGTTCTCTCAAAATCTCTATTAGTATAATCCAGCTGAAGTGTTAAGTGTAGATATTGCTGTTTCAGTTATCAACAGATGGCTTTCATGCATACTTTTTTCAGTCTCACAATCAAATGAAACCCACACTAACAACAACGTTTCTGGTTTTCAGAGTCAAGGTGAACCAAAGGAAAGGAAGCCTTTTTCCAGTTTAATGGGAAATGTGTTGATTGTATTCTTACTGACTTCAGCAACAGAAGTTTCCAGCAGTAATGCCCGGGCTCAGCACATGTAAACACTGAAGTTTTCACCTTCGTGTGCTACAGGTACCGACTGTTTAAGTTACATTTTTAAATAGCTCTATTGTAAACGTTGCATATTTATCACTTGCCTACAGAGAGTAGGTAGGAGTTTGACAGTGTTGCCAAAGAAATGTCAGTAAATAAAAACCAAGTGCCTAAATTTTTAGTCTGATAACAAATAACCCTTCTAATTATTGCACATAAGCTACAGCTTTTGTGTAGTAAACACCCAATAATTAGTTAACCCTTTACCTTTGAGAACAAAGTCTTTAAAATATTTAAATGACAATACTAGTGTAGTGGCCCTTTAAAATCAAAATGCATGAGCTTTAATGCTTTACACATTGCCAGATCCTTAATTCAGTTTAAAATGCTCAGGTCTTCAAGGAAATAATGTCTTCCATTGCATGCAAAAGAATAACCAGAGCAAAAGGACCATACGCATTTTTATTTTGTTATTAAAAGTTGATTGCTTGGCAATAACCAGTGCATGAGCATGTCCATAAATCAATTGCTTCAAAGACTCAATCCAGGCAACTAACTAAAGAGAAATGTTTAATTGTCCCAAAGGAATCTTTAGCTTTTCTTCCCTTGCTCACCATGACAAAACTGAAAACTGCACAAACACACACCTTATTTCCAATAACAAATTTATCAGATGTGGTCTTGTAAAAATTAGCATACCCCAAGGAGGGAGATAAGTTTACAATTGACATCAGACTGTACTGTCTTTCCACCATCCACATGAAATAACTTCCTGCCCGCTGGGTCCCAGAGCTCCAGGTGGGAGCTGTACAGCTCAGCTGGGAAATGAGAACACCATAAATCTCCCCTTGGGCCACGGAGGGGCCCAGCACAACATCACCTGGCCATGCAGGGCATTTTGTCTGGATTTCAGTGACTCAGAAACAGAAGTAGGGGCACCAGTCTCATTGGCATTGGTGTAATAATGCCAACAGACTAGTATGCAAAGTTCCCTAGTCCAGTCACTACTGCACTAAATGTTTCACCAAAGTTTGTCTTTAAATGAAGGAAAACATGAAGTAAGATGTAAAAAACATGCCTCTCATTTTTTTTTCAGATGTTACATTAACAAGAACAAATAACATCCAGAGGATTTCCATATTTGAAGCCCAGCCAAAACTGGTGCTGTAGGAAACAGCTGTAACACAGCCTGTTGGATGTATTCATTTTTGTTTTCTAAGCATCATTCCAGTGGCACAAATGATATTTCCCACATGCCCTCAGTCTGCAAAAACGATGATGAAAGCTTCATAAATTACTGATGCATTGCTTAGACATATTTTATAAAATCAATAAATTGTTCATGAAGCAATGGAATGATGTGAAAGCTTCCAATAGAGACTGTATGGAGGTTTTCCTTGGATAGTTGCTAAAGAGAAAAGGTCCTTTAGAAATGAGATTAAGGTGAACCACCTTCTCAATTTGACAGAGCACTCACACAGCAATGAAATTAGAACAACTTCATTATTTTCCAGCACTCTAAAAAAGAAGTGTGCAAAAACACTAATAAAAGTTACACTACAAGAATGTAAAAGAAAGAGGAGAACCAAGACTGCAATGGGTAATGACAGGGCTTGGCTGTGAATGTTGGAGTGCAGCAGCACAGACTGCTGTGAACAACTAATACCTAGTAAAAATAGGCCTCTCTTTACCTTCTATCCTCTCTCCCGTTGCATGTTGCGAATTTAGCGACAACTTTAGGTTCTCACTTGGGTTACAAAAACTCCACAAGGTTTGTAAAGCATATACTAACATGTGTTCTACTCTATTTCCGTTAAAGGTATAATTTTTCAGCCCTAGAAAACTCAGAAAAGCAGCACAGGAGAACAAATTCAGAGAGATACACATTAAGTAAGCACTAAAATATTTTTCAAATTATTTAAAGAAAGATAAAGAAAGATAAGCTCTGCCTTCTCTCAATGGATGCTTCTTTCTAAATGTCAGATGTTTTCTGCTTCTTATTTTCACATCTAAATATGCAGGACAAACCTAAACCTGCTGCTCAGCTAATCCTGCAGTGCTAATGCACACAAATAGACGGAAAACAGTGCATTGCTTTTCTGGAGTGGGTTTAGAAACAACACACCGTTCTCAAATAAAAGTCATACACCAAGCTTTTCTTATCACAGAATCAACTAGGTTGGAAAAGACCTCTGAGACAATCGAGTCCAACCTATGACCCTACACCACCTTGTCAACTAGAACATGATGCCACATCCAGGCTCTTCTTAAACACCTCCAGGGACAGTGACTCCACTGCCTCCCTGGGCAGCCCATTCCAATGCCCAGTCACTCTTTCTGTGTCCAACTTCATCCTAATGTCCAACCTAAACCTCCTCTGGTGCAGCCTGAGACTGAGCCCTCTTGTCCTACTGCTGGTTCCTGGGAGCAGAGCTCGACCCCCACCTGGCTACACCCTCCTTTCAGGGAGTTGTAGAGAGTGATAAGGTCTCCCCTGAGCCTCCTCTTCTCCAGCTTCCTTAGCTGCTTCTTATAGGACTTGTGCTCCAGACCCTTCCCCAAACTCATTGCCCTTCTCTGGACATGCTCCAGCACCTCAGCATCCTTCCTGAACTGAGGGACCCAGAGCTGGACACAGCACTTGAGGTGTGGCCTCATCAGTGCTGAGCACAGGGGAAGAATCACTTGGGAATGAAGCAGCAGCCAAGGTAACTCTATCCAAATACCCATTAACCATGTCATAAAAGCTGGTGTTGCTCAGCTTTAACTCTCTTCAGTGCAGATGGCCGTGCACTGATGATGGCAGCTGAGACCCTCAACTCTGCACACATGCTGGGCCCTTGCATAGAACCATGTGCTGAGAGAATCCTTGGGGACAACGGGACCCAGAGAGTGGAGATGGAGACACTGAGCCAGCAAGGTGTATCAGCAGCCGCTTAACTCGTATGGTGTACAGGGGACTACAAAGGGTCTGCAGAGATGTTTGAATAAACTGTCTGGTTAATAGCTTTGCCAGACTCGAGGCCTGATTATGAAAGCATCTGGCAACCCTACTGCAAACAAGACTTGTATGTGACTGCCCTCAGTGGAGCTCAGCAAGTCAGCTGAAGAATGCAAATGCTCTCAGGGTAAGGGCCTCAGTTGTTTGTCACAGTCCTTGCTACTTGCTTACATTGGGATCAGTCAGGAAATCTTAAATAACAACCAGAAACATGGTGCTTTGTTTCCAAAAGTATCATCATACTCATAGGGCCATCTCTTGTGCTGCAGCTGCCTTATAGCCATGAGAGGCTCTATTATTTTATTTAGCTGCAATTATTGCCATCATTCCTGCAATGCCATAAACAGGCCTGGCACTTAAAATATTAGTTTCTTTCTCAGGTTTCTTGGATGCACATTTGGAATATTGAGTTGTTTTTGGCTACTAGATTCTATAAATTCCTCTGTCATTTCTAGGAACCATTTCTCTTAACTACATATCCAAATGTACCTTCAAATGAACAGATTCACCTCGGAGAATTTAATTCCTTACAATAGGCAGTGGGTAACAGAAACTGTTTAGAATATGAGGGAGATCATATTTGTAAACCCACCCATAAGCTTGAGAAAAATGTACATTTTAAAAGACTACTAGAATGGATGTACTTTTCATTATGGGATTGAGGAATGAATGCAATGAGGAAGTGGAGATGCCTATGATTAAAAATAAATGAAAATAAAAAAAGGTTGTTTGAAAGTTTGCAGACTGGAAAGAAGTATTAAACCCAACACTTTTCATAAATTACTGTGCAAGTTTTAGCTGGGGTAGAATTAATTTTCATAACAGTATAGCATAGGCTGCATTTTGGATTTGTGCTGGAAATGTTTTAGTAACACAGGGATGCTTTAGTTGTTTGCTGAGCAGTGCTTGCTGAGAGTCAAGGCCTTTCCTGGACGTCACCCCAACCCAGCAGTGAGGAGGCTGAGGGTGCATAAGGAGCTAGAAGGAGACACAGCTGGGACAGACCCCAGGGATATCCCACATGTATGGAATCATGCTCAGTGTATAAAGTAGGGACGTTCACAGTGATGACATTTG
The DNA here is from genome assembly GCA_035041135.1 of Platyrinchus mystaceus. Lineage (NCBI taxonomy): Eukaryota > Metazoa > Chordata > Aves > Passeriformes > Tyrannidae > Platyrinchus > Platyrinchus mystaceus. Next base: position 4,669,081 of record JAWWLV010000030.1, read on the forward strand.
TCTTCCCAAGTCACCAGTGTGTGATGGGGACCTGCTGTCCTGGGGATGTGAAGCAGTGAATGAATTCCTTGCTTTGCTTTGCTTATGCACAGGTTTTGCTTTCCCCATGAAATTGCTTTTATCTCAAACCACAAGTTTTCTCACTTTTATCCTTCCTATCCTCTCCCCCATTCCATTGGTGGGTATTGGGCTGTGTGAGGTTTAGCTGCCAACTATGACAGTCCTTTTTGGTGCCCAGTGTGGGGCTTGGAGGGTTTGAGAGAAGGACAGATTTGATTGGAATGTGCCAGGTGGAATTCATAGGTGTCATTGCAGGCAGGCCATTAATCAGCAGGTTCCTGTGCCTGCCACAGGCCTCGCTGGCCTGACTCTCTATTAGAGTTCAGTGCCTGTTAGTGGCTGCTTTTTGCTCTTGCAGTAGAGCTGTGCTGCTTATCATCTCCCTCTGCCGTGCCTGGGAACATTTTAATAACAGCCATGGGCTGGCAGGTGGCCAGGGCATCACTGCTGTGTCTGTGCTGCTCTACAGGACAGGCTGGAACTCCAGTCTGAACTTGAATGGAAGGGACTGAGACCTTGGGCGAGTCCATGTGGGAGTGGGACACCCTGAGCTGTCTGTGTCCATGAACAGGCCCACACCAGAACACGTACATCTCAAAGCATCTGGGGCTATGCCTGTGGAGCAGCAGGTATATCCCTGAAGGGACTGTGGCCCAAAGCTCAGTCCACACTGAAGAATGTACACTTCAAAGCACCTGTGTCTGTGCACAAGCTTGTGCTGGAGCACCTCAAATCCTGTGGCCATGGATAAAAAACCCCTGACAGAGCAGGTACATCCCTGGAGGAACTGCAGCCAGGCCATGTTGGGGAGAGCTCACTTTTGAAGAGACTGTGGCTGTGGGCAAGGCTGTGCTGGAGCAGGTCTATCTCTGAAGGCACCGTGGCCCAAGGATGAAGCCAAGCTGCAGAAGGTGCACCTCAACCCCACTGTTGCTCTGGATTGGGTCTATGCCACAGCAGTACTCTGCATTTATATAAATATTTGGAGTTTGTTTTATTTCTGAACTACCTCTTTCACAAGTAAATTAATACAACATTCAAACACTACAAACAAAACTGATGTGCAGAACATATGCTTGGATTATCAAAGTTACTCAGGAGAGGGACAAATTACATTTTTTAATTATTGTTGGCAGGCTAAAACTAGAGAAGCCTTCTGCAGCTTCCTTTGATAAACATCTTGAGTTGACACAAAGATCAAGGTCAAAATGTGGTCATCACATCTTAATGAGGGCCTTGCTTGCAGAGGAACCCCATATGAACTGATCCCTGAGTGCAGCCACTTATTAAAAACATTTTTCTCTAACAAGAAGGAAATCTGGAGTTTAAATACCTGTACAAACATAACAAGGACTGGTATTAGTCTCCAACAAAAGGAGATTAGAAACAGATTTAGTGAAGGAATGAGGTAGCTTTTATCAAGTAATTTTTCACCAACCTTAATGACAAACACTGATGAGCCATAAGTTTGGTGTCAGCATAGACACAGGTCCAAGAAAGAGAGAACGGAGGGAAAGAGCTCAGTCAGACTTGTGAGTCTCCCATAACACCAGTGGTACAAGGCCTTGACAACATCTTGTATCTTTTCAAAGAAATTACTCCTGTGAAACCTCATGTTGTATCTACAAAGCCCATGCACTGTCTGTACATAGTAGGCAACACCTATTCATGGTACAGTCACATACGATGACCTTGTAATAGTTCTCAAGCTACACATTGAACAAAAATTGATCTCATCACCCTTCCAGGGAAAATACCCTGCCCAGAGAGGAGTCAGAGCAGCAGGGACAGATGATTCCCTTAGCCAGTGACATTAGTGAAAGACTTTCTGACTGAACAAGAGACTGTGTTCAATGGATTATTAGGATTAACAGTCTATTTTATTGCTTTGTTTTGCAGAAGTACCTCTGTTTTCTAATAGTAATGTGCCCTAAGTACTTATATATTTTACATCCTTATGGGTGTGTAATATGCCCCTGAAGCCAACCAGGAGAACCTGTTCAGTAATGGTGTATAAAACATGCTGATAGCAAAGCCAGCATCATTCTGTAGCAACTTACATTATAAAAACACATGCTAAAAAAGAAATCTTAACACATACTTAGAAAAAAGCCTGGCCAGTTCTGCTGGGTGCAAGACACCAAGTCACACACCAGAGCTTCATGATCCTGTGCCACAGAAAAACCTGATGCTGCCCAATGAAGATTTTGGGGACATCCCAATTGATTAGTTTTCTGTGTCATTTTGAGGAGGTCATATCCCCTCTTAAGAAAACACACGGCATAATTCCATGCAGACACAAAAAATGAGACAGTCTACTTCTTTGAAGGCTTCTGCGCATCCCACCCCGTGCAACACAGAATTCTTTTTCTGCTGCTGTTCAATCCACTAGCTTGTTTTGGGTTAGAGACTAAAAAGCACAGCCAACAAGATCATCTTGAATTGTTTGACAGGTTTTTTTCCTTTCTGAAAGCCACAAATTGCCAGCATCTATCAAACCCTCCTTTCTAATTTAATTGGGTTGTAGTTTACATTCACAACAAACAATATAGTTAGAGTAATGAGTTTCAATCACAGGACTCTAGCAAAGAGTTGAATTTATACAGGTAATTAAAGTCACAATCATACTGTCCTTTCCTTGTTCTTGGTACTGTAATAGAAATATTAACACCAGTGATCTCCCAGTATTAGAAACTTCTGCAGAGATGAGCAGCAACATTCCTACCTGAGAGCAGTATCGGGCTTCACTGCAACGAAATGAAGTGAGCAGAGCTCAATCCCAACTTCTTTCACTTATCCCATTTTTTTTAAAGATCCAATAATACCTGTTGAAAGGGCTTCTAGTTACTTGCTATGTTTTAATAGCATTTTAATAGTATTAATAATTAAGTAGTGATTTTAAATGCAATAAACCCCACATACATCTTCTGACTGAATGATTAAACAGGTACAGGCCCAAACTCAATCGGATTTAACTTGGCATTCATTACTTTACTTAATTTCGAATCAAGAGCATGCATAACGTTCAAAATGCTAATTAGAAATGTGAAAATAAAATCTTAAAATGGTTTCAAAAAGTAACTTTTGCATGATTTCTGAATTAACCTAAGCCAATCGCTTCGTCCTCCTAAGAATTAAACAAAAATTCAATTAGACAAAACCATTAAACCAGCAGCTTTAAGTGCAACTCTTCTTTTTGCATTTGAATATAAACACTTATCTTAATACCAAGCTAGGCACCGGTAAAGTCCCCTGTATTCAAGAGAATCCTTGACTCCTGTTATAGGAAGCAATTTTGATATCAGGAAATCAGTTGCTTGATTATTTTTTGTTTATTTACTTACTTTTCAAATTAAATTACTGTTTGCCAAAACACTTCAGAACAGAAAACAGCTTTATTATGAAATTACAGCTAGTTGGTTCAGACTTCTTACAATCCCCAGTTCATGTGAAATGTCAGGTTTACATACTTAGAAGTAATCTGAGCAACCAGTACCAGGAGAACCTGGATCCACGTTTATTTCCACGGGATCGGTAAAGGACTTTTCAAAATAAAACACTTGCAAAAACTGCATTCAAATGAGGACTGAGAAACACCGAGTGCCCCTATTATTCTGGGATTCCTGAAAGGAAACCTTCTCCCACACTTTCCCCAAGCATTGCTCGCACTTCATACTGATATATATATATATATATTTATATTTATATATATATACACATACACACTGTATATATGAGAGCTGGATTGGAAAAATTAACTGAAATCTGATGGTGTGCGTGAAGGTGAGAGGAATTACAAGCACTGCTCTGCTTTACATGTCAGTAAGAATACCAGCTAATTAGTACATTAACAGTTGCTTCAATCACTATTTGTGTTCATCGGAGTATTTTCTTAGGACCAAGCAACATGCAACCCAGTCACCACAAAGGAGAGAAAAGGCAAAGAACCACCTGCTGCCCCTTCTTTGCTATGGGATACTCCCTTCAGAAGAATAACCAACATTTGTTCCTCTCAGATCTCTTATGTAAGAGGGAAATAGCCATGAAAAGTCAGAGAGAAATCCTGAAAAGTAGCAGCATTAAGAGGCCAAGGGGAGGCCACAAGGAGGAAGCCAAGCTAATGAGGGCAGGGAAGGAGCCAGATAGAACTAACAATTAGTTAGATGGGGCAGAGAAAGCCCCACCAAAATCCCAAACCTGCTTCTTCAGTGGCAGAAGTTCCCTGTTTTGGCCCTCTTTTCAGCTGCTCCAGGCAAAGGAGTTTCCTCTTGCTGCACGAGAAAGGGAAGTGGGAATGTGTCACACTGGCCTGGCAATTCCTCCTTCTAGGAAGGAATTCTTTGCACATCAACACTTAATTAACACCACAAGCTCATTCCCTCCTCAGGCAAGGGAAGGCAGCACCTTGCAGGTGATGCTGCTCAGTGCCCTTCTCCCCCACCTGCACATGCAGCTCTGGAACGTGACCTCTGGTGCCAATCACCAACTTCATAAAGAAAAGTAAAATAGTTTTGCTGCTCCATTTCCCTGCCTGACACGTATGGGCACTGCATTTCCCTATATAAGCAACGATTTATTTTTCTCACACTCGTGTTGCTTTGTGTTACAGTGTTTTGCTTGTTGATAAGCTACATTCTAACATTGTTGCAACAGGTTAATAATATTCTATTTTAATAAGCATCTTGGTTTAACCTCTGCTTGTATGAGATTACACTCTCAACTTCACCTCCACGTTTTTTTTCAACAGGGAAGTACCAGACTTCCCGTGGTAGTCATGAATTTTGCTTAACCTCTGTGATAGTTTTTCCAATACATCTTAATTTATTATTAACTATGAATACAAGTGTTCTGCATCCAGCATCTGCAATGGCCTTGGTGATTATGATCTCAGTGATTATTCCAGCCCCGAGGAGTTTGGTGTGAGGAATTCCCTTTGCATAGACTGGAAGTCAGAAGCCACTGGCTCTGCACAAACCACACTGGAGTAACCAGGACATGACAGCGAGGTGTCTTCGGATCCCATTATCCCTTATGGAAGAGCCTGTGGACATGTCACTCAGCTCCATTCCTCCCTAGTGTTGCTGACAAATATCTGTGCATAATTAACCATATGAATGCAGAAATGACCAAGCCACTTCCAGCCTCATAGTTCAGTACAGACTGTGTGCTCCAATACACACAATTGTGAGATGAAATGAGGAAGTGGAATTCAGTTCAACAAAACAACCAAGGGGGAAAGGAAATCTAAAGGCAATTCTTTCTGATCAAAAGCATGGACATTGAAGAAAAATAAAATTTCAATTTTAACTAGACACTGGTCTTGGACATCCTTCTAGATTTGTTCAACTTCGGTATTTCTACAGTCCTGTGCTGTATTGGAGCCCTTAGTCACTGCTGCTCACTGCCAGATTAAAGAAATATTTTCTACAGCAGAATGCACAAGATTTTTCATACTATGGCTTTAAGACAAGTTTCATATTCAGGAAACATAACAAAAAGGAAAATCAATGTTGTGTAGTATTTAGATTCTGCCTATCTAAGTAGCCATGATGACTTAATCACAGCAACAATGAACTGCAGGAGAAAAGTCAAAAAATACATTGCACTTTAAAATTTTACACTGAAGCAAAATAAACCCCTCGAGTTATACAGTGCAATTACCATAACACTATTTTGACTGTGCACAGTCAGTTAAATAAGATTCATTTAGCAACTTTTAAATATCAATAAGAGGCCAACATCTTCATGTATAGGCCAGGCTTGCTCATTCCTGTGCTCTGGAGTGTATTCAGAAATGATGTCCTCAATTAGCCAGACATAGTGTCTAACAAAGGACCTACTTCTCATTAAGGATTATTTAATCACATGTGGAGATTGGAAGGCATTTTCAGGAGCTACTTTTGAGTTCCCAGTTAATTAAGAGAATGCTTAAAATGTTTTTTAAATGTATTTTCACCCAAAGAATTTTCTGTGTCCCAATTCATTTCTCTACTACCATCAAGCACAGGAAACACACGAATGTCATCAGAGATGAGCCACCAGATCTCCACCTACAGTGTCCACTACTCTGAAGCCTACAACAGGAAAAGGGAAAAAATAAGTCCTTACAAAATTACAGAATAAAAAAGCAAGATGAAAATCCTGCTGCACAATCCCACTTTGTCTTATAATAGCTTGGCTTTGGTTTTTAAAATCTTTAAACCTCTATCAGTATTACTCTTCATTAGCATTTTGCAACCTAACACTTCCAAAACCTACCACGGTAGCAATATTTTTAGTTTTACCTGCAACTTATTATTAGTTCCCACCTATGAAGGTTGATATTACAATCGGTAAACTGATACTTTTTCAATCACCTGTCCTGAAATCCATACAGAAATGCCCTACGCAACCAAAAGGTCTCTGATAAAATACTCTAGACAACACAGACAATGAAGGAGAGATGAAATTTGTAGCTTAAGTACTGGAGTAAAATAAATAAAGCAGTAGCTGCCAACATATTAACAACAACTTAATCTCTTGAAAATGAGAAGCAGAAATGAAATCAGAAAAAAATATTCCCGGCAGCTACAGTTACAAGTGACACACACAAATCCTGTTTATTGTTCCCTTCCCAAGTGGGGTGGTATCTTATATATCCCACTGCTTGGGAGTTGATTATGAAAGCAATGCTGGGTTGTAAGATTTTCTTACAACTACTCCTCTCTTTTAATTCCCACAAGAAATTCAGAAATAAGTCACACCAGTTCTCATACTGCTCTGCCTAGTTAATTTGGCATGCTAACTTCTATTAGCAGCACGCTAAATTCGCCTGTGATACATCACAAGCTGCTGACACTTTCATACATACAAATAATTACTTTTAAAGAAAGAATTACTGCATCAGTACTAAGTTATGGAGCACTAGTAATTCGTGAGAAGCTCATCTGAGAAGTCTACCACATGGCAGGGTTTCCCATTCATTTGAATAAACACAGCTGAAAGGAAAAGTCTCACACTCTAAGTGTTCCTCTTCCCTCTGCTATTATTTCCATATATCATCACAAATACTGAATGAGCTTCAGCAAATACAAAGGCTGACAAACTGCATCGCTTTTGGTGAGATAAATCCTTCCTTCAACAGACTCATAACCACATTCCTTTTCTGCCTTATCTCCTACTCTATTCTGTGCCTGTTTAGACCACTATTTTCTCTGCCAATCTTCTAAATCCTTTACCTTTCTCAGCTCCTGTTCTTTACTTTCCTTTTACTCCCATTACCACTTCTGCTTGTCCATATTTTAGCTTTATTTCTTAGATACAACATCTAAGAGCAAGGTAACTGTTAAGAACAAATACTAGAAATCAGAGCTCCGTACCTGGTGCTCCATCCCTGACATACCTGTCATACACACATCACTCTGGACCTTGGGCATGAGACATTAAATTCACCAATATCAGTGATTTTCCCAGTTCCCATAACTAGACAGCAATGTCATTAACAACAGCACATTTTCTGTGACATTTTTTTGCCTGAGTCCTTTTTTCCCTGAACTGATAACAAGAATAGAAAACAAATTACATGGTCTATACACTTAAGTGATTTGTAATGGATTCATTTCACACCAAGACGTGGTAAGTAACGCCATCCAGCACGCCAAGTAAGTCTCACAGAGTTTGTGATTAAATGGGAACAACAACTGTACAAAATGCAGGTAAGAGATCCAGGAAAACTGCTGGAGCTCTCCCAGTGTCCCTCAATGCCAGCCCACACCAAGCAGCTTCTCTTAGGGCCCAGAGGGGGAAAAGCCCAAGGACATTTAGTTACAAAGGCATGTGAGATGGGTAAACTGTCCTGATTCCTTCTGGGGATTAAAGAATCCGTCTTCAAAAGCACAGCCCTGGCCAGGCCAGAGGGACTGGCAGAGCTGTTGCAGCAGCTGTCATATATCAGCGTACTCAGAACCTAAAAAAACCCCAAACCAACAACCAAAAACCCCCAACCAGCTGATTGTGAAAGGAGATCTTACTCCATTTTGAAATTTGTTTCTTTGATTTCCCTTCGTAAAGGAAATGAAGTTGTCTCAAACTGGGAAAAGGGTGTACAGGGTTAAGTAAGTCCCATGCAAATCTATTTTCTTTGCCTCTGAAATCTTGTTGAGTCTGAAGACACAGAAGACACTTTAGGATGCCAAGAGAGACAATTCCCCAGTACAATCTTTACAGATGACTGAAATGCCTAGTGTTGTTAGTTTTATATAATGAAATACTCTTTTAAAAGGTAAAATTAAGACACAATAACCAGGAACTGCAAAGCAATATTATTCATGCTACAAAAAGCCCTGTGGTCCAGAATAAAAACAAAAGGACAAACCAAGGAAGGTATCTGCATGTACAACAAAAATCTGAACTAAAGAAATACAGAACAAACACCCATAAAAGATTACTAGAAAAGCAGAGCTCACCAATTTCAGATAAAAATTTTGCTCATCAAGATGACAGAGAAGCACCTAGAAAAGAAATTACTTTAAACTTAAGTAGATAGATCAGGGTAGATCTCACCAGGTACACAGCAATTAATCAGCAAGTTATAACAGTAATGCAAAAGTATAGAAATGTTTCCAGGGGATTTGGGTTCTTATTTATTTTATTGTTGATCTTTAATCCTCCTTTTACTTCCTTGTCCACTGACAGAGTTGAGATAAGAGAACTGCAGGACCACTCAGGTTAGCAGGGAACTGCAGAGATAACCTCCTGAGCTCAGGTCAGCAGAGCCCGGGACCAGCCTGCCCAGGGCTTCACCAGGTGCTTCCCAAGGGCCTGTGGGGACACAGATTTCCCCAGCCTCCTTTGGGCAACATTTCCGACAAAATCCTGACCAAATCTGAAGAGAAAATGGTATTAATGTTCACAGATGATGAAGAGCTTGAGCAGAAGTTGTGAGGCTTAAAAGTGTATTTTCAATCTGGTTTATATAAAACTATCTACATACAGCAAGTAAGTGTCTCCTACCCAAAGAGCTACCTGAGACAGGGAGCTGCATTCTGCAGTCAGGATTTCTCAGTGGGATTTTTTACTTCATTTAGCTCAAAAAGGTGAGCAAACAGAATTTTAGTAGGAAAAAAAAAACCCAAAACAACTGTGCAATATTTCTGCTTTTTCCTTGCCTAGACTTTTCCAACTTCTAGTTTTGATGACTGATAGAAATGGTACATGCATGAAACTGATGGAGGATGGCTGCCTCTGCAAATTGTCTATAACCCTTGGCCTAATAACATACAGCCCCAAATTAAAAACATAATACTGAAATCAAAGGACTCAGCTTGCTTGTGCCTTGTTGGATCAGACTCAGCAGTTAAGACACAAATTCCATAGTTTTCATGTTTACAGTAACATGAAGAAGGAAGCAAATAACTATTTCATATTGGCACTTGAGAAACACATCCTACAGGCACACAGGATATGTTGTGCCTCATGAAAGGCTGAACACGTTATTAGTTCAGAACTATCCAATGCTGGCCTGTTTAATTTCTCAACCCTAGAACTGCACAAATCTTATGGCAGCTTTTGCATTAGTATAAGAGATCATAATTTTGTAAAGCTGTGTATCCCAAGGGAAGTCAAAGCACTACAGAGAACATTTCTATCCAGGTTTGGGGAAGGAAATTTTTTAGGGACAAGATTGATAACCCCTCCACACACACATTAAAACAGAAGTTTTCCTTCTTACGAGTCTACATTACCTTCAAATTAACATTAAAAAAAAAAATAAAATAAAAACATGGCACCAAAATTCAGTTTGAAAGATCACAGTCACAGCCTGGTATGTTGACTAGAAATTTTACCAGATGGTTACCTTTGATTTGTTTCTGAAAATGCACTGCTTGAAGAACCAAGCAATGTTTAATCCTGGTATTATGTTTCTTATTAAAATCCTAGCTGGTTCTACACTTGTGGATTACTACGATTTTCAGAAGTACAACTACACTGTAGAAGAAGCTTCATGAACTCCTCAGCAGACAAATCCCTACTTCTAAATATTATACTAACTCCTGCTCAGGAAATTTTATCCCACTGAACCCTCTTTTATTAGAAACTTTATGATTATAAACGTCAGCACAGTTTAAAGTGTCTGAATACTTTTCTCACAGAAATATATTAGCTATATTTTACTGTAGCATTCTGCATGGGCTCAGCTTCAAATCCTACTCATAACAGTTATATGAGCAATAACACAAATGACAGATAATTGGATTTTTTTTTTACACTGATAGTCTCTCCCCTCCCCACTAGCAGAGCACATAGAGACCTCTCCATTATTAAAACCTTTCAGGTTCTTTTACTTTTTTTAATTTTTTTTTATTCCTCTTATAAAATTCCAATAGGCAGTGGATATTATATAGCACGTTTACTATACAGCAAATTAGGGAATCTTTACAAAACTGCTAGCAAGTCTAGAAAGAGATGGTACACATTCAGTGTGTTTGAGAATGTGTTGTAAGAGAATGACGTACTGGGTATGTAATTACATTATTTCCCTTTAAATATAGACAGTACTAACAAAAGGGTTTTACTATAGATAATTAGTGCATGAAATTACTTTAAAGCACAATTTATGATAAAAAGTTAAAATGTCAGGTTTTCTGCATAGTTTGAAGCATAGCATTTTCTCAAAGATATTGTGATGCTTTTTTAATAAAAATGTTTACTTAGAAAAGTTGTGATTATTTTTCTAGTCCTCTATTTGCAAATTAAGCTATATTAGAAAATGCATATCAACAGGAGAAACTTGAAATAAAATACAATTTTTACTTTTGAATGAATTCCGAGAAAGATCTTGTCAAAAGTATTTTTATTCTGACATTTCTATTTTTGCCTATTTAACAGAAAACTGAGTCATGAAACTTGATGTAAATAGTTCTATTTTTACCTTGCTTTACAGTCTAGTTAAACAGCTATAAAAAGATTAGTTCTAAAAAGCTGGAATGATCTTCTAAATAGGATCATAGGAAAGGAAGCTGTCTCCTATGGCTGGTCATGGCCATCAGCACAACATCCTGATATTGGGTCGACAGAATCCTCCAAGCAGCAAACTTGTGTAAAGGCACTTTTTTTTTTAAAAGTAAATACATAATCTGTCTTCCAGGCAACTCGTTTTAATGAAGAGAATTAGCAGTATCTCTCTTTGAATTCTCTGGGGATTCTAAAAGATACTGGCTTGCCTGATACACAGGATCATCTTAAGTGAGATTCCCTTGCTATCCTGCAAACCCAAATGTAGTATCATTCTGGAAGCTCAAGGAAACTAAAACTAATGAATTAAACCCAAACTGATCCCTTAAAACACAAAGAGGATGAAACACAAAATGCGAACCCAAATCATGTATAGAAAAAAGGAAATTAATCACTTAAAAATCTAAGTATTCATCACAAATAACTGAGTTTGGTTAACAGTTTGTGGGGTTTTGTGTTGCTTCTCCCCCACCTCCCCCCCCCCCAAAAAAGGAAAAAACAAGTACAGCACGAGGTACTTAAGGAACATCAACATTTTTAAAACTAAGGTAATTTGTTCCAGTTGTATAAGCTGAGGGTTTTTTTTCCTCTGCTCCATTAACAGTATAACTATTTGTGGAAACCAGCCACTAACTTTGTGTATTTGTCACAGCAAGAACCCGAGTTCATTATTTTTCAGGGTTTCTTTTGAAAGCTCCCTGTGATTTTTGACATTTGGGAATGAAATGAGTGAGTGGGAGGGTTAATGTGCACCTGAGCAGCTGCACTAACTTTGCTCAGAGCTTTGCAGTGCCCCCAGCTCTGTGTGTGTGGATGGGAGGGGAACAGCATCGGCCCAGCACACTTGGAAAATGAGCTCGAACACCTGAGCTGGCCAAAGGTTAGCACAATTCAAGAAAAAGAAAAAAAAAATCTTTAAAAATAAAGAATTTTTAAAATCTTCAAAGTGGATAAAAAAAGTCTCAAGTTTTCAGCACAGAAAGGGATTGAATCTTCTATTTAATTTTGGAATTTCAGGCATTCCCTTCATATTTCTCATCCTTAAGCTGCAGAATGAAATACATGCGGATTCCGGGATTTTAACAGAGGTGACAGACCTAGCACAGCACCAAGGAGTTAAAGCAAACTCTCAGGGGGCAGCACGAGTATCAATGAGACATAAGCTCTTAAAAATTGAAATTAAAAGGAATAAATCTATTGATTAATGCAGTATCACAAAATGTACGTGTGTAGCTTAATACAAAATCAATGGGACATTTATTATCATGGCAATTTCCAAAGTTCATTCCACTTGCTTCCTTTGTCATTATTTACATTTAAGGAACCTAAAGTAATATTTCTAAACAAGAAAAACACCACAAAATTATCCTGAAAATACCTCTTTGAGAAGAAACTGGGGAAACTGGAAAAAACCACCTTAGTAAACAAGTAGCATATTTACAACATAATGTAACATCTTTATATCAAAGATACATTGGAAAGTTGCAAATGACAGTACATGAAAGCAAAATAATTGTGAAATTTTTAACCACAGCTACTAAATTCTGATATTTTTTATACACCAGGGTTTGTTTTGACATGTCAAATATAATAGATAATTTCTAAATTGTCATGGAAGGGAAAGAATATTTAATGTTTGTACTACAAAGACAAGAGCTACAAGAATGAATCACTTGTTCAAAACCAGAAACTGCTAAATAGAACAGTCTGTGAGATATTTGATAAGAGATTCACACATGCCTATTTGGCAGAGTGAAAAGCAACACTTGTTATAGTTTTTCTGTCTTCATTTGTATGTGTAATTTATTCAAGAGACAAGAAGGCGATAAATTATCCATAAACTTAATTTTAGCAACAGAGCAGAGAAGGATTTTGTAGATCACCTGCAGGTGATTTGCTCTGGGTAGCTCTCTGTGTATCCAACACTGTCACACGCAGCACTGCTGGCACATTTCCTTGGTGAACAGCACCAGTGAGAGCAACTAAAATCCACTCTCAATATGAACTAAGAAGAGTAATCTATTTGTGCCATCCTGTCCTGTGTATTAATATGTAGAAAAAAGCTAAATACAGTGAGAGCTGGTGCCACATCAGTGGTAGGTAACTGCCCAACTTCTCTTTGCATTACGTGCCACTTCAGAGAAAACTATTTGCTTTTGCATCTTTGAGCAAGACTGGTCAAAGCTATTCTGATAAACACTATCACAATCAGAGGATGTGTGTTATAAAAAGTGAGAACTAGAGGAGAACTTCTAGTGATTTGCTGTAACAATGCAGTTACCACTTCATACCTGAGATCCTGATGCTGCCTCTGGAATGCTGCCTGGTCCCTCTGCCCTCAGCAGGAGACTCTCAAGCCCCAACTGCTGCCAAACATGCTTTAAGCACATCCTGATTTCATGGGACTCTACCTACAAGCTAGAAATTATTTGTTTCTATTGCATCTCTGATCATCAAGCAGATTTCCAGCTCTGTGCCTTGTGTCTGAGTAAAAGTACTGCTCCTATTGAGCTCCTGCAATACCTGCCTCTTGTCATTCTTGAATAGTTCAAAAATGCCCAAGCCCCATGAATCTTTACTAAAGATTTTTACTGTAGCTGATAACTTGTATCATAAAAACAGCTTTATCACATAGAACTTCTTCAAAACAAGACAATATATCTTGTGAAATCAAAGGAAAACTAAGTTCACGCAAAGAATGAGGGTAATTCAAAGCAGCTGCTTGCTTGTCACTTAGGACTGTGATATTCAATGGTATGTACATTAAAGTACTCAAAAAACATATTTGGTTTTTTTCCCCCCTGCTATTGTTCCCATACTCAGAAGCACACAGTGTCTCACTGACTAAAGAAAAAACTCTCTGGGCTTTGATTTACAGACTTTTCCCTACCAGGGTGACTGATACTGTTTTTGTAATCGTACATATCTACTTCAATACCGCACTTTAAAATCATTAGTTTCATAAATATTTTCTCTGCCTATAGCACTGACAGGTATAATCAAATAGCTCCAGTGGATTAGCCTTACAAACCAGAACTTTCATCACAGCATGGAGTGGTACAGGAACAGAAATGGACCAACTCCACAGGTGGCACTGAGCCAAACCATCCCCTCACAAAGCCTGAAGTTTTACTACTGCATCTTGGACTTCATTCCCTGAACTTCAGTTTACATCAGTAAAGGAGACAGATCAAAATTAAAAATGTAATTTAAATAATTCAAATTAATCCTCCATTTACCTTGGAATGCCCTGGTATTGCTATTCTTACCTGACTGTGGATTATGCATTATTAAGAAAACTTGCCTGGCACTTACTTGAACCCATGAGTTAGGCACATATAGATCTTCTTTTATGACTAAAGTTTATACTTGCCCTAACAGCCTGCCTGGTAATTCCTACTCATGAATAGCAACATTCAGGTAGGTGGGACATCTTGTGGGAATAAGGTTTGAAGCCCTCAGTTTTATTTCTTGAGATTGCTGTATTCACTCGATGGCAATTGAATAAAAATAGAGCTCTGCAAACCTCATACAGCTGCCTGGAAACACACTGTTCCTGCAAGGCTGACAGATTTGGTTAATTGTGAGGAACTCCTTCACTCATAAAATGAAATGGCTTCATGTCATTTCAACAAGTGTGTACCTGGGAACTACAATATGAATTACTCTTAATTTATCTGCAGTACTGCCTGCATGCTTTATGAAAAGTATATGTGTATATATAAACAGGGTAGAAATTAACTTCTGCCTAAGGCTACCACCAAATGTCAATTAAGCTGCCAGACTTTCAGGGGTTGGTATTCTGTCTCTCTGCCTGGGGGAAGATTTGTATTCGATTTATTGTTGAATAAGACAACCAGTTTGGCAGGGAAAGCAGATTAACAAATTATACACTATTTTTTTAAAAGGTGAACATAACTTACTGAAAACAAATTTAAGGAAGCTTTCTTATTATTCTTATAACTATTTTTCAATGTATAAAGCTAGAGAGGGAAAAACCATTAACTGTCTGTAAGCAGGATCTAATACAAGCCATATAAGTTAAAAATGCAGTCTTGCATTTGTTTTACTATTTCACTATTTTATTAACATATAAATATCATTGGGAGAAGCTGCTGCCATGCCCAGCCAGAGAATGTAAAAAACAGTTGTGCTTCTAAACAAGATAGTAATTCACTAACTGTTAAAAATGCTTTGTTCTTTCTATTAAACAAACACATAAATTATCTCCGAGTCTGTCTTTCTCTTTGCAAAGAAACACTTCTTAGCACTTCAAGCTTAGGTCTGTCTCAATATTGCCATACCTTTAGAGATGCTCAAGTAGTTAGGTTTCAATTTATACCCCAGTTCTTTCCAAACACATCCATTCAAGCCCAGATTCATTATTTACACTAAAATTCACAGAGTGCAAATGTGGATAGAAAGAGTAACAGGTTTGGGTTCACGCCCTGTAACACTCACTGATTATTTCAATACATGACTCTGTTATCTGAAGGTCCTACTCTGCGCCTCAACCCCCAGAACTGCCAAAGTTTCCATGTCAAGGGGAATGTAAAATTTCCAGCCAGGTTCTCCCCACAATGGTGCTCTTCCTCAGATTGGGAGCTCCCATTTAAAACAGCCAGTTTTTGGCAATGGTTCTGCTGAGGTAAGACCTGGATTGTTTACTCCTCTCGTTACACACATGACCCAGTTCTTCCTCTGGAGTGTAAACTAAGTCAGTCTGAGGCAAAAGCTCCACATCCAGCCAAATGCATGGAGAAGACCTACACCCAGCTAGCTGTGTCCACCATCAGCTTGTTATTCACTAAGATGGCTGGGTATCAAAAAGGGAACGGGATCTGTGGGTTCTTTTCTTCCTTATTTTGAGTAGAATTCTGTTCTCGTCTTGTGGAAGAAAATCAGTGTTCACAGAAATCATCTCTGACTATAGAGACTTGAGGACTTCAGTCTCCTCCACATGGAATTCAGTGTTCTGAGAGTTTGAAGAGAAAACAGATCTATTAAAGTCACCATGTAAATGCCCATTTTGTTGGTTTGGAGAGCACAAGGAGAACATCTTCCCATGACTGCTGGAGACCCATATATATATATATGTATATGTATATGTATGTGTATATATATATATATATAAAATATATATAAACACACACATACACTGCCTTACACCAGAGAAAAACTTGACTACACTGACTTGACTACACCAGAGAATAATTTGACTACACTGCTGGATTGGCAAATTAGGCAATGGGGGCAGGGGAACCCCATTGCCCAAAGCATATGAGGGCTGAGTTTGTTCTGCTCACTCCAAGTAAGTGTTCTCCTGCATTTAACTCCCAGTGCAACAATAACACAAGGACTAGGAAATGCCAACACTGCAGGTGTCCTACAGCTCAGCTGCTTGGAGCACATGCTTTCACACATTCTCTCCATACCCTGAGTACATCACACAGTGTCTTTGCCATCCCCTGTACACTCAGCTTATGCATTTCCAGGATCCACTAAAGGTCACCATCATGCTCACCATCAGCTCTCGGTGTTTGGAAACAAATATTGGCTAAAGGGTTCTTTGCTCCAACTGCATGATTTGCAGAGAGTTACCAGTTTACAAACAAAGAGCATCAGAAATAAAAAGGCCTGATAGAGTGCTATGGCAAACAAGAAAATCCTCACAGATGGAGCATCTATTCTCTCATTTTCTCTCCAGGAGCATTCTTCGCCATTTAGATTCTTCCCACATTCAGTTGTGCAGTAAAAACATCTTTTTTTACTGTCTTTCCTCAAGCCCTTATTTAGTAAAGCATGAAATAGAATTGAAACAAAAGTATAATAATTACTAAAAAGAAAAAGTATGTTGCATATTTTGCCTATTCCAACTTTTAGTTTCTTTTTCTACTGGGCCAGATGGACCTTAACCTCTGCAGTGCTCAGGGCTTTCCTTCTGTAGGTCTCTATCTGCCCCGTGACTTCACCCCTCAGCCGCAGGGCAGAGCTTTCCCTGCTCCCTTGATGATGTTCCTACCCCATTATTCTCATGGCTTTGCAGCTGCAAATCCTGGTGTTGTCATTATGTTGGGCTCCTTCTGGCATGGAAATCACTACCTCTTTCCTCCCCTTTTCCCTACCCCTTGTTTTGTAGCTTCTCCTTTCCTTGGAGGAAAACAAGACTCAAAGTAAGGAGGTGGCCAAAGTCATTTCAGCGGGCAACAAACAGGACCCAGTAATGCAGCCACAGAAAGATGGACGGCCCGAGGGTGTGGGACACCCCCCTGGTCACATCCCAGTCTGCAACTAATAAGGGAATCTTCAGCAGGAATGAGCCCAGAGATGCCTGAGCATGTCCTGACAAGAAATATGTCCCTGTGGGAGTGGGGTCACCTGCAGCTCTGGAAAAGATGCCCCTCTGGGATCCCCTGCCTTTGCTCCACCCAGCTCACCACTGGGAGCCTTCCTTTTCTTATGTCTCTCTCCCCTTTTCCTTTTTTCCTACTTACACCCTCAGAGTTGACACATGCCATTAGTCATGGGCCCCACAAGTGAATCTCACTGACGTAAGCTCATCTCATCATCCTTTCTGCAAACACTCACCAGTAATATTCATAAACTATGTCAGATTATACCTCAAAATAACACCTGACACCATTTTCTTATGCTGCAGAAGACAAAGGTAACATCAACAGGAAACTGAATTATCACATTAGCAAGTTTTCTGGATCCCTATCACTTTATGCCAAAGGGACAAATAGGGACGTCAGCAAAACAATCAAGTTCCAAAGCAGGGGAAAATTATCAAGGTGACTGCACTTGTTAAAAAAAAATTGAATTTTTGATTGTATTTTTAACTAAAATGCTAAATATTAATTCTCAGGGAAGCTTTCTTTTTTTTTCTTTGCAATTAGGTACAAGTATACTGTTTAGGCTGGCAGCAGTGCTCAAATCTCCTTTATTGAATGGACATCATTAGAGCCAGCAGAGCTCAGAAAGGTTATTAGAGCCTCATCTAAACTACGAAAATGTCAAGTCAAGTGGGAATGGTGAATGGTGATATGAAACTTATTCTAGTTATTGTATGTTAACAAGAAGAAACAATGCAGGGTTTTCAGCAAAAACAAAACAAAGCAAGGGAAACAGCAACATGAGATGCATTTGTGACCACAGCCAACAAGATATTCAGTTTTATATATTTCCAGCATCATTAAAATATGTCCATCTTACCATCAGTTGATCATTGCTTCTACCTACATTCCACCAAGTCAGCTTTAACATGCTGGAGGATGCTCGTTACAACATTGACAAGAAATGGCTGTATATATAGGTGAGTAAAAACCAGCAAAAAGCCTCTGTAAAACTCATGTGTCACAACTTTTCTTTTTTTCCATAAACTTTCCTTTTCTCAGTTTTTCTGATGAAGTCAGAAAGATCCGAGAAGGTTTTACAAAAAACAGTTCTAACAACTAAACGTGTGACTACAAAGATGCAATTTTTACATCAATTTTGGAATAACGTGTTGTAAACCATATTAATTTTTCTTTTTCTTTTTTTTTTTTTTTAAATACAGAATATATCCTTCCTGTTTTTCAGATATAGCTTTTACACATGTAGGAAACACACAAAGTCAAGGGTCATGTCAAATGCATATTGCCAAAACCCCCAGGCAGAGGCTTCTGACAAAGCCCTGCCTTCCCCAGCAGCTCACATGCATTGCACACACGGTGTGTATTGAGGTTAATGTGCACGAAAAAAGGGTTTTTTTTCAAGACCAGTAAAAAGTATTGGCTATGATCTTTTTTCTTTTTTTTTTTTTTAGTGTACCTCGAAGTGTTATTTTTCTTTCACATTCTGTTCTACAAAAGATCTTTAGTACCTATTTTGGCAGAAAGCTTAAAATACCAGGGCAATCAGGAAAGAAGTGCAACACTGACTTTGGAAGAAATTAAGGCTGAGCAACAGAAAGGAAAAAGGATCTTCAGTGATCTGTGTAGGGTATCAGTTCGCTGTTTTGCTCAGACCTGTTTGCTATAAATTAACACCTAAATTTTGGACATTTTTTTTTAAAGACCTGTTCATTTTTTCACTTAAAAGCCTACCTGCCATCCCATCACTTCTTGTCCAGATAAACCAAAACCAAAGCAGACAGGACCTGAATTATAAGACTTGATTCTTGGCCAGAAAAAAGTCAATCATTATAAAAAAAAAATAATTAAAAGCTCCCACGGTAGTCCTTCTATACATTTCACAGTAAATTTGCTATGATAAAATAACATTAAAGCAACCTGAAAGTTGATCTTCAAAAATTAATTGGCAAGAATCAGTACACTATAACAGAGGTTTCACTTCCTTATTTTCCTTATTCCTACTTATTTAAGATTTTGTGACATTGATTTGTTCTGTGGGAGGATCCCAGTGTTGCTCTCTTTGAAGGGGCTGCAGGAAAGTTGAGTCTGCAGAGCAAATTCCAACCATAAACCTGCTCATACTTACACAGGTGTTGCAGTAAAGTCAGTTGGACTCTTTCTATGATCAATTTACTAAACTTAAATTTGAAAATGAAAGTTTGTGGAGGCCTGACATGGCCATCAAATCATAGTACCATAAACCTCCAGCACAGAGAAACTTTAAACTCCAGCCTAAATATAATGACACCAGAGCCAGTATAACAGTTCAGAACAAACGGAGCCAAGGCAGAGCACAAGAGGGAGAAGGACAGGAAGACAGCCAGAATGAATGAAGGAGGGAGTAGAACTTGTGCTCCAGGTCTCCTGAAGTCATGGCTGCAATAGTTCATAAGGTTTGGAATTTGAAAGACTATGTTGCCTTATTAAGAAATGTTATCTTGATCTATAATTACATCTGGACCCTATAAAATAAGCAATTAATTTTTATCAATACAGATTAATACAATGTCCGTATTTAAGATCCAAGGAACTGATCTGTGTATTTGCAATCTTTGCTCATTTCATTTTGTGAGGCTGCCTATTTCTGGCTTATTAAAGTCTCATTATATCATTAAGCCCAAATGTCAATCCTGGTCCCAGTCCAGGCTCTTCTCTCTGTATTTAGTCATTACCCACAGAAGTACTTTCCAATCAATAGCAATGAGTTTGACAGTGACCGATTCAATGTTTACAGTAACGCTCTGAGTCCTCATTTCTTTAGCTAAAACAATGTATTTACTCAAGACCAATGTGCAGTATTGTGAAGCAAGAAAGATCTTTACCTCATCTGTCTTTATATGAATTTATATATATGCATATATTTTACATGGGGAGAACTTTCAGCAGAGCTGCCCAGCTCACACCCCCCTGTCTCGCCCATGCCAAAACCAAGCCACATATCCTAGTAGACTGTCACATGTTTATTAGAAAGATTATTAATTATTAGACAGGGAATCTGCTCCAGCTCAGATCTCCAGCTTTGATGCCATCTAGAAGAAAGAAGCAATTATTTGTTTTTTAGCCCAAGTTAAGATTGTGATATTTCATATTATTTTGCATATTCAGGAAAATTCGCCTCAGTAGCTATAGCCACAAAGCAACTCAGATCAGCTCATTCCTTCAATAGGAAGTATTTTGTTGTTGTTCTAAAGGTATCACAGCTTGAAATTCTAATTAAAATAAATTAGTCAAAAAGTCAAAAATGTCTTTCAGAATTTCAGAAGTCAATGAAATAATGGCTTCATCCTGCAGTTAGGAGGACTGTCTAAGGGATCTCTAAGTAAATAATTAGATATATCATCTAATATGAGCCTAAGCAGCATTTAATAATTATCCCACAATACGCTGAATTAGGAATTTTAGAATTATTCTTCATATATTAAAACAAGGTGACCTAACCTACCAGGAACAGCTTCCAGGATTCTGTCTAAAGTGTTGTCAGTATATTTCAAGTTCAGAAATTTGATTTTAAAAGCAACAGATTTTTTCAAAGATTATTCTCACACTGGCGAAATATGATACCCATCTGTGAATTAAAATAAATACATTCAGGAAACTATCAAAATGTTCCTTAAAATCAAACATATGGTAAGTGCTCACTGTGTCAGGCTAAAGATAATTTCTCCAGTAGCTGGGCCCCTCCAAAACTGACCAATCTCATGGTTCTGGTTCTGAATTTATTTTTTTTTTCATAATTTTCATTTGTTACAAAGGTTTAATGAGTTCATCAACATGTGTAAGACCTGAAAGAACAACGAAATGCAGATCAGCAAGGTATGGTTTTATTTTTATTTTCAGTTTAGAAAAATAAACATCACACTGATAAAAGGTTGTTTATCATAAGGAGACAAATAATGTTTTAAAGATTTTTTGGAAAAACAGCCAAAACTAAAGGAACAGGTTCAGCTACTCAGCTTAGTCAGTAAAATCATGCTGTGTTATGATCTGAACCAATTCCAAACAACAGTGGCACCAGCACAAAGCATCTTCCCTCTAAACTGACATGGACCCACCTGGGAGAGGACAGTCTGTTTGCGGACAGAAAGCTTTAATAATTCTGAATACTAAAAAAAAATCAACTTCTGAAAATTAAAGAATAGATTTTTAAAAATGAAACTTTGGGCTTTTAAATAAAATGGGAAAAAATATTACGAATAAACCATTTGAGACAGGGAGCAGAAAAGAAAAGCAAAAAAAAAAAAAAAGGTAACTACCATGATAAAAACTGAAAAATGCAACTTTACTTGAACTTGGACCAGAAACTTCCACCGTCATTTCCCTGTCTTGGTTTATGTATCTATTTATTAACTTTACTTCCATTTCAATATATTATTTTAAGAACTCAAACCTGTACTGTTTGGGGACACCTGTTGCTCTTTGAATCACCATTGGGAGACAGATTCTAAGGGACAGTTTATTTCTTCCAGTTGTCAGGCTCAGAACAAGAGATCCAAACACAGATTTTGCAGATTTCTCTATTAGTTTGTCCTGGTTTTCTAAAATATATAACAACCTTATTAATACTTTTGGCACATACAATGGATGCAAGTCAGCAAAACCATAGGAAGGCTATGGAATTCTTATCCATGTCTGCAGGAATAGAGGTGAGTGCAGTTTCCCAGATGCAGCTGGAGAAGGGCCCTGACACAGAGCACAGGGACAGCTTGAGGGGTTTGTGCTCCTAAACCTTTTAGCCTGCCTTGGAAAGGTTTATTGCTAAAAAAAAATTTAAAAAAAATCAAGTTAAAGCTGATCCAGTCCATTATTTTTAGGCAGCTGCCTTTGGATGACAACGCAGTGGAAAATTTCTTTCCTTCATAGCTCTGCAGGTGCACTTGCATCATGAAGGAGTTTCTGAATAAAGCAAACTGTACATATTACTACTGTCTTCAAAACAGCTTATGAACTTTTCAGTCCATTGTGATCACAGTTCCCTGTATTAGAAGGGAGCCTATGCCCTTAAATCTTAACTCTGTGAACTCTTCCCTTTAAAGTACCCAACACGAGAACTTTTTCAGGAACAGGAAAGGCTGAGCTCTAATGAGATCCTCTCTGACAATTGCAGAATAAAACCTTCTATTATATATACTACAGAGATTGGAAACACATTTGCTATACCTCTCGTTTTTCTTTACGATCCTCTCAGTCCCTTAACTAGAGTACAATGTCCCTGACTTGAATTTATATCATGCTTTTCAAGATGCAATAAGCAGCAGATTGCAGAACCTGGTCGCTTAAGGAAAGAGACTGTTGTGAACTAGACCAAATAAAGCAATAGATTAATGCCCACAGTAATAAATACATAAATATGGGCAAAGTGGTATTCCTTCATACTCTCTTTGAAAATCAACTGGCTGACTGAGCAGCAAACAAAAAAACCCAATTCATTCTGTAGCATCTAGTGTTGAGCAGATTTTCTGCTGTGTAGCAAGAGACAGAAGGTTACACTTATTCCAGAAGGTAGGATGGAGGTATCTGAGTCTCTGTGTACAGGAGAGGGAGGAAGGGAGGTAATGCACAACAATACAGCACAATTCCTGATGTCTTGACTGTGTCTCCTCTGCCATCCTGCACAACAAATGTAAGGTACAGGGGAAAAAACATGGGGCCTTAACTCTGAAAGCCTACCTGAGTGCAATGGGCTTCAGGACTTCAGAGTTCCCTAAAGCTCTGCTAAAGCCAGAAAGGAAGGAAGATTTCCATTTCCAAACAAAGGGGCTGTCAGCTGTTGCTATTTCAGAACCACGGAAATAGTTTTATTAATTTCAATTTTAAAGTTTTGAAACTGTGGCCCTTAGAAACAAATACACATGAAGTTGGAGGGGAGGATTATATCCAGATCATAAGGCAGAGGAGCAGATGGTAAGACTTGTCTTTATACATGCTGTTATTTGTGGCCAGAAATAAAGGCTAAACTTTGAAAACAAGACAGTGCCAGTGTTATGGGGGTTTTGTTTGGTTTGGGGTGGTTTGTTTGCTTGCTTTTCCTCCAAGAGGACCAGCTGCTGAAAGATTTCTCTCAGCTATGTGTCATGAAACTACTCACTCTCTTCCTGACAGTATCGCCACTATCTCTCTTTAAATCAAACTATCTGACCAAGCGACTTAGAGACTCAATAAAACTCAGTTTCTGCTGAAAACAGAGCACAGGTAACATCACTGGCACGTTCCCCCATCTTTATTTGGATAATATCGTCGGGGTCTGAACTGAAGATGAAGTAACCTGAGCTACTGACAAAGCTGAAGAGGTCACAGAGAACTGCTGCAGGTGTAGGAGTGGAACCAGCACATCATCCCCACCTTGGCAGACACATTTGAAGCCCTTTAGCGATGGCCAGTACCAAATGTTGTATAGAACCAGCACAGTCCACTGAAGGGCACTGGACAAATTTACACCCAAATGTTTTACAGCCCAAAGCACTCTTGTGGCTGGCAGATATTGCTGCCATTACTGCCACCCTGAAATTCTGAAAAGGGGGAAAAAGAAATAATCAGACTGAAAAAGCATCCCCAAAGTCACAACAGTCATAGAAGAAGGAACAACACTCAAGTCCTCCTCTTCTCGGGTCATTATCATCTCTTGCAACAGCAGCCTGTGAGACAACACTGCCTTCTTACCTTCTGCACTCATCACTGCAGAGTATTTCTGCCAGAAGAAATATTCTGTTCTGTAATATTGGTTTGTAACATCTCAAAACAACAGAGTCTTCAGTAGCCCTATCTCAGATTGTGTCGACAGCCCTGTGTGTTCTACAAGAGGATTTCCAGAATGGTAAAAGAATTCACTATTAGTTTGGTTTTTTTAAATTTTTAATTTTGTGGGGTTTTTTAGTATTACATGTCCTCCTAAGCTTATTGTGTGCTTTCACCACACCTGCCCTATGCAGATTAAGCAGCTGAATACAAAAGCAAAATGTATATTCTCTTAAAATCCTCCTCTAGATAACAAGTTGGGGTTTTTTAATAAATATTCTACCTCCCTTTATTTTTGCCTTTTTTTTTTTTTGGTAGGAAATCCATTTGATGAAAACACTTCATGTGTCATACAACATCTCCTAAAACTAAATTTTAATGACTATATTAAATAATGGCTACAGGCCAACAGGAAAAGGGCTTGCATGGCAGTTTAATTGACAGAGCATCTGAAGTGTCCTTGAAAATTATTTCAAAGTTTATTACAGTCATGGAGGTCAAGAATGAAAGGCTTCAAACAGCAGTTCTGCTGAGGTCCTTCTCTGACCCAGATGCTGTACCTTTGATGTTCCTATTAATTCAAAAATTTAACTTAACACACAGACACCTTCAAAAACTCTCCTCTTTTGAAAATTTGCTATCATTCATATACTGTAGAGCTCCACAGTGTTTGAATCTCTGACTAGAACATTAATCTGTGATGAAGCATAATTACTTTAAACTAAATAACCTACACAATGCTACAAGCGACAGGAGAACACACTTTAAAAGTCACTCATTTATTATGCAAGCTGTAAAGAAGTGAAATAAGAAGTGAAGTATATTGAAAACAAGTATGAAGTGACACAGGTATTTTATTTATTTATGAAAAACCTCACAATATACTGATGGCATTCCTTTCTCATGAACATTGTCAGTGAAGCTAACTTTGCATGATGATATCTGCTAAATAAATAGTTATTGCTGTACTTGGTCATAAAGTTGGCAAAAATCACATCACTTGTGAGGAAGGTAGTGTGCTTTCTACATTGGCACTGCCTCCATTAGACATCTTGGGATATAGTTTATATATTAGAAGCAGTCTAGATTTTGTATAGAAAATTAAAAATGTCTTCATACCGAGTGCCAGAGGACAGAGAATAACTTAATGACTGCACCACATACACAAAATTATCAGCATGGCTGGTTGACAAAAAAAGAGGTTAACTGACAGATACAATAGCTTCACCTTAACCCAGATGTCAGGAAACATGCCATTATTGATATTCAAAGCTGGAACAGAACAGTTAAGTGACTCACAGAAACCTGAATAGGCAGGCATTTAAAATACCATGCATGTAAGGATAAATTCAAAGCTCACCTTACCTTAGAAAAAATGAGGTCTTCTTTGTTTTGATATTTCAGAGCTAATAATTTTGTTAAATATCTTCTCTATACGGCTTTGGACAATTCTAAATATTCACATGTGGTCTAAGATAAACTGATCATTTTTTCCTCGGAGTTTTCTGCCTTAAATCAAAAGGAATTATTCAAAGTTTTAAGAAAATTTGAGCTCAGAATTCAGCCTAACTGATCTGTTATGTATTAATACAATCTCTAATTCAATCCAGTATGAAGCACAGTTTAAACATGCTGATGGTCAGAAAATGTACATAGTGAGAAACAAATCTGCGTGTTTCGCTTGCTTGATTTTTAAGAATGCAGAACATTTAACTCATGTGCAAATTATGACAAAATGGGATAAATGTTTCAAGGGAAATGAAGGACAACACATAGAAACTGTGGTTTGAATTCATTTCTCCTGTTCCACACACATATCAGGTATTCTTAAAAGGAGGTATGAACTGTCCAAATAAGACTCACTCTCTTAATAGTTTCCCAACACATTTTTTACATCCACCTAAAAACCCCATCATCATTACATATGAGAACCATAAGGCAATGCCATTACAGAGGATCATGTTACGGATCACAGAACCTGCTCATACACAGAATATTCATTCTTTTCTTTAATTTAGCTAGTTTTTCACATTTCCAGCAGCAGTAGAGTTATAGACATTTTAGGAGAACTTACTTCGAAAGAAATCAGTCTCTTGCTAATCCTGGTGAAAGGAATGTGAATGGTGAAAGGATATGTAGCCTTAGTCTGAAAACAGCTATTGGCTGTCAACTCCAGATATGAAAATTATGATATGAATTAGTATCTTCAAGACATGTTGGAAATCTTTCATCACTTTCCTTGGACAGATTTATGAGTCTGGTCTCCTCAGTGGAGGTGAATAATTTACAATACCCCACCCCTAACTTGATAATGAAAATGAGTCCCATTTGAACTTTTAGCTCTTTGACATTGGAAAATATATAATGCAGAATTAGAATGTAATATAAATGCAGCCTGGATCAACCTATTAATCATCTTATGATCTTAGTAAAAAAAAAAAAAACTATTAAGAAAATGGGTCATTCAAATGAATCATTACATTTCAACAAATGTTAGCTTTTGTATTTCTCATCTAAGAGGAATCCCTACTTTTACCAAAAGTGTTTGTGCAGTCACCTTTTTTCTAAAACAGTAGAGTGCAGTTACACCAAAACAAATCTGTCCCCTCAAACTTTAATTAAAAATGTAATGTTTAACCCAGAAAGAAAAGTCTTAAGCATTTCTTCTTCTAAAAAAACAAAAAAAAAAACAAAAAAAAAACCCTTTAAAATTCTCTTCGACTTTTGTGCCCATTTTTGTAACAGCATGTATCTTTATTACAACAGCATATAAAACTTTACATAGGGGCAATAATGCAGTAACAGCAAATTTTTCCCAGCTAATACTCAGGCAGCCAGATGACTTGATATGTAGATTAAAATCACAAATTATGATGCTTTAATCCCTTGGTAATGACACAGAGTGATTTCTACTGGCAAGATCATAAAATTCCTCACAATCTTCACCACAATTTGCATCCCAGTTGAATTTGAATTCATCACTAAAGGGATAAGAAGGTCAATGTACCAAGCTAGACAAAAAAGAAGACGCCTGAACAGCCACTGAATATTCTATTTCAAGCAGCCATCCTTGACAAGCTGCAATTAAGATAAGATTTACTTTTATGCATCAAGTCCTTCAGTTTGATCTATAAGGCTGCACACACTTTCCCCTATTGTTTGAAGCATAATTTCAGAATGTTCAGCACAACAATACGCAAAACACTATCAGTAAATACAACTGTTTCGTTCTGTCACAGAGCTGGGTCAGGGGATGCTCTGAGCTGCTGAACACTCAGCTGGAATTCAGGACTCCCAGCCTCCTTCCCCAAATCCATGACAGCCTCACACAGCGCTGGACAAACCTCTGTCGCCCCCTCCAGTCTAAAATACAAGAGTTCATCACATGGCATCGAAGTGATACTGCAGCAAGAACATTTATTCATCAACTTTGATGCTACTTAACTATCACACAATGAGGAGTACTGTCACCCAACAGAAAGTGTTTCTTATTTATGGAAACCCCAGTATTCCAGTAGAGCTACTGAGTCAGCAAAGGCCTCATCTCTTTGTTTTTAACCCCATGGAGAAACCAACGAATTTGTGTTATACCTGCCCACTGAGCTTCCCTGGCTCGTGGTAAAGGAAGAAAATCCCACAGCATGATTTCAAATATAGGCTTAAAAAACCTAACACAAAGCAGAAAAAGATCACACTACCCAGTACAAGTGAATCTAGACTTTAACTTTTCTCAAATACATGGATATACCAAAGAGTCACCGAATGCTGTAGATGGCTCACCTAGTCCAGCCTGCAGGTCAGAGTACAGAAGGTGCTCAGGACAACATCCACTGGAGCTCTGATTTTGATCATGGATGGACAATGAGGTACCTCTCTGGGCAACCTGTTCCAGTACTTGACCACCCTCATGGTAAAACCTCAGTCCTTGCAGTGAACTGAAATTACCCATTTTTGCAGTTTGCATCTAGTGCCTCTTGTCCTATGGCTGAACACCTCTGAGAAGAGGTTTGTCTCCTTCACTCTTCTATTAGGTAGCTGATAACAGAAACCAGGTCTCTACTAGGGGAGAGCAAACCTAATTCTCACAGTTTCTCTTCAATGCTCCAGACCTGCACTAAGTGGAGGCACTGTGTGCACATCTGCCTTGGTTATAGAAAGCATCTCAGTCACATGGGGAGTGACCAGATCTGGGAGACTTCTCCAGTCTTTTGCCTTAAACAAGGTCTGACTGAAGTTAGAGCTTCAGCTGAATGGTATGTCACTCTGTCATTGCGTCACATTAATTGCTACAAGGCCTGCTAACAAAACATTACATAACTTTAAAAGGGATAGCTCCTGCTCCTACATCTCTGATATTTTCTCCCTCATGTGTCGGATTTGTAACAGCCAGTGTCAGCTAAGTCACTGCTTGATGTACTCTCAAATATCCCACAGGTATGACAGGAACTCAACATGGTACAAAAAGACATGATCTTTATATACACAGCAAAAGGCAGAAATTTGGAGAATGCAAGACTGGGAACAGTTTCTGTGCCTCACCACCTGATAACAGGGCAGAAAATAAGGCTCTAAGCCAGGGGTCCTCAAACTTTTTAAACAGGGGGCCGGTTCCCTATCCTCAGACACTGTCGGGGGCTGGACGACAAAAAAAAAAAAAGCCGACCTGAAGCAGTCTCTGGCTCAGAGCCAGAAGCAGCAGAAGTAAACCCCCACAGGGAACAAAGCCCTCTACTGCGCCTGCGCCGCCAGCAGTGCCAGGACCTTCCAGCACGCCTGCGCCGGGAGCAGCTTCAGCGGAACCGA
>JAWWLV010000030.1:4698162-4730998 GCA_035041135.1 Platyrinchus mystaceus
TTCACACCGTTGGATATTGGAAAGGACTCAGAAAGTGCATTGCCATATCTGACTTGGCCACGCTGGTCCTCATGAAGTGAGCAGCATGGGAGTAAGGCTCAAGGAACCTCATGAGACAGAAATAAACATCAAGGTAACAACTGCTGTACCACTGTCCAGCATCATACATATGACTGACCATTTCTCTCTTGAAAAGCATCACCAGGACTGAAATCCCCTTCCTCCTCTTTCTCGTTATCTGAATGCTGTGCCATCAGACCAGTAACAATAAACACTTATTCTGGATAAATAAGAGGCCAGGAAGGAGAACAATGGATTCCCCAAAGGGTTCACAGAATATCAGCCTAAGAACCACATAA
This sequence comes from Platyrinchus mystaceus, assembly GCA_035041135.1. NCBI lineage: Eukaryota > Metazoa > Chordata > Aves > Passeriformes > Tyrannidae > Platyrinchus > Platyrinchus mystaceus. The sequence goes on from JAWWLV010000030.1 coordinate 4,698,522, forward strand.
ATGATTAAGGGGATTGAACTGAAAACCACCATCTAGAAACTGGAAATCTGTGACGCCTGGCAAGTTATAAGAGAAAATCATGTCCTTCTGGGATGATGTGAACAAACACCAAATACATTTATAAAATGAGCACCAGTATGAAAAGACAACCTTTCAGGAATCATAAAACCAAGAACCAAAGAATACAACTAGCTAGTAATGTGAATTATTTTAAATACATGTTTTATTCTTTGCCATCTGCACAGCCACTACTTCCATCAAAGAAGTATTTTTTTGTTTTGGAGGCTTGGGGGAGTTTTTGGTTGCTTTTCCCCTGCAGTTTCTACATTAGAAACGCTTTAGAGTCCATTGCTGCCTAAGTTAGGTAGCACAGGAGACAGTAATCAGATAAAGATCTGGCACTCAGATTTTTAACAGCCTGAAAACGCTCAGAGATGCCGGATATTTTTGCACAGACTCTTCTCTCTTGTATATTACAACTGAGAGACCATGAGAGAGAGCAACCATTTAGGTCATTACAGCAACATTTTCTACTCACCTAACCGTCTTCACAGCCTGAGCTTCATTGATTTTCCAGGGGACTTATCTTCCCCAGTCACTCCAGGGCTTTTGAAGACGTCATCATTAAGCAGTAATCTAATCTTTTTCTCATCAGTTGCTACCAGCCCTGACCAGTGGAACTCAGAACCGTCCCACTTGCTAACTTAAAACAAATACTTGAAACTAAACCACACAGTAAAATTTTGATTTGCTATAAGCAGTATTGACTGAAGACCACAAAAACCCCCCAAAAAACACACCACTTTGGAGAGCTGATGGGTGTTGCTCAGTGGAGAGGAACAGATTAAAATAGAAAGGTGAATCCCCATTAGTCATCCAGCCTGTGAACAACACACAAAGCTCCATTTTGCCTTGGTTTTTTTTCTTTTAATAAACTGCTATCTTCAAGTATTAAGGTGGTTCAGGACAATTAAACTGCCATCTCAGACAGGCTAACCTGGCAAAAAACTTTAGTCATTCAGCCAGATCTGATCTATTCTGATCTATCACAGTGTGATGAACCATGTATACTATGACAGTGAGTAAAATCCCCTTACTGTGCTGCTAAAAATACCAGCACCATGTTAGATATAAGCATTTAAGCCACAAAAAGTAGCAAAAAAAGAGAGAAAGTTAATAAAATGTACATTGATCTATTTCTGTGTTTGGGTGAAAATTTGCAGCAGCCCAAACTCTATTTATATGCATCTCAGTCATTATTATTATTGCATTTGAATACAACCAGCAGACAAATGTGACTGACAACTTACTCCCAATATAATCAGTAAGATACAGAAATAAAGACAAATTCCAAAGTGTTTCAAGACTCAACTCTAATCTTCATCTCCATAAATTGCAGATCAACTTTCTGCTCGGGTGGGCTGGTCAGGGTTCTCCCCTGGGTTATTTGACACTCACTTAATGCTCCAGCCCTTCCCCAGCTGTACCTCCCCTCTCATTATTGTCCCATCTCAGGAAGTGGGAGGTGTTCAGTGTGTACCAGCAACATGTTCACCAGAAATTCTGAAGATTTTTTTTTTCCCTGAAGAACCTTTTTCAGTCCTGTCCATGCACCTGCATTTTGTGAAAACATTTCATGTTTTCTTTTGGCAATCTTGGAAAACAAAACCAGCACTATGTTTTTGCAAGTGGACTTGAAGTATCTGCAGCACAGAATTAATTTCAGTGATTATTCCTTGACTATCATGTTTAAGGTCATCCCAGCCCCAAAAAGGCAGAAGGATATGACTACACAGCATAAATGTTGCAATTTCTCAGACCTCCAGTTGCAAGATAAGCTTATATCCATTATATTTCTGCAACATACTGCTCTCTTGTAGGTCACTATAAGGGCATAGGAGGGAATAATCCTGCATCCTTCTCTCCCAGTTGGTAAGAATTTCTTCCCTTTATCCCCTTTCTACATTTGTCAGCATATCTAGTGATAGACAAATGCTACTTCCTGGTGAATACTGAAGATTATTCCTACCTATTTTACAAAATCATAACAACAGTATTATGAGGAACATTACAAGGAATATTTTGAGGTGGTTTAAGACCTCCATGTTTGGCAAGGTTTCAGCTATGAAATGAATTAAGCTGGAAGAGTGTCCATTTGACATTTATTCAGCAGCTATCTCAGAAATTTGTGCATGTAGAATTACTTTTTCAAAGTTTCTTTTGCAAGAAAGTTGTTGGATATGTATTTCCAGCTGATGAGACCCAAAACCAGTTGCTAGCTGATTTTCGGAACTTCATTTTAACTGTGTTAGCTCCTGTTTCTTAAATTTAAGATATGTATTTTTTATTTTTAAACCAGCACTTTGTAGGGTTTTTTTTTCCATTGCTGGCAATTAATTTGTTCAGTGAAGAAAAAGAAGAATACTTTCATGTATTGCTATGTTTTTTAATTCTCTGCTGATGTGTGATTAAGTATTCTCTTTCACACAGAACAAAGAGACTTGTTTCTCTGTTATTTTCTCCTCTTGTTTTAGGAAGTACAGATGAATCCATTTTATCTTAATTTGATATTTCTAGCAAAAATTAAACTGATGTTTTACTTTACAAAGTTTTTCAAAGCGTCATTTTTTTTCCCGAAGTTAAAGATGAACGGAGAATTATGTGTTTTATGTAGAAAATCTTTGCCTGACTGTGATAAATACTGTGAAAGGAAGGTTACTGTAGCAGGTTTAGACATAAGTTTGACATGAAGGTGTAACACACTTCATATTCCAGAAGGGCCTGCCAGTCAGTTCACCTTACATATTTTCACTCTTAACCTTTTCCAGAAGTCAAAACTATTTCACAGAAAGAACCACATAGTTAAGTGACTTATTTTATGTTTGGCACATCAGAACAAGAAAAAAGTAGTTGGATCTAGTTTAAATTAGCAAAGATGAAACAAGTTTCTCATCTTGATCTCCCACTTCAAGATATGAAAATTAATATAAAATTGAAGTTGCACTACTTAACAATGATAGATGTCAATTTAAGAAACAGGCTGAATAATATCAAGGAACCAATCATCATGATTTGAATTCAAGGAACTAAAAAATAATTGTGGTAACTAGAGAACAGAAGAAATCAAGACTGAAATAATTTAGAGGTCAGGTTATGGTCTGGTCTTACAAAAAAAAGGAAAGAAAAGAAAGGCAATATTGAGGGAAGGCATGCTGTTGCAAGGTTAATAAAATGGAAATCAGATATTGAAAAGACTATGTTATTTTTTGCAGCATTAACATTTACAATAGACTGCATCCCCAAACCCATATTTTCCAGGCATTTACGATATTTTACTGCTGCTTGGGGGGGGAGGAAAGAAGGATTTCAAGGAACAAATAGTAACTAGCAGCAAGAACCATTTTATATGGAATTAAGGTGGATATTGACCAAAAAAGGCTAGAAGAATGTCAAATAGTTATGTGAGATGGGTCATGTGTGGCAGGCAAACCTTCAGGGATGAGGATACAAATCGAATGTATGTTGGGAAGGCAAATCCACAAGTGATTCCTATAAAATCCTGAAGAAGCGGTCCTTTACAATGGTGGCAGTTAAACAGAAACAACTCTAAGTGACTGAGAAAGTGAGTCTGATGAAATACAATCTAATCTAACTTTCTAAAGGAAATATGTATCGCTGGATTTAATAAACATCAACAGAGCTTACTCTATAAAGCAGAACGTTGTAAGATGCTAATACAGGTAGACAAGTAGATAATTATCTTGTCAATATCTTTTTATTAATTTGCTTCAACTGCAAAAAGAAAATAAGCTTTACTAAAGAAAAATCTATCAACCTACACATCAAGGCAAACCTGCTCACATACCTTCAGTTACATTAAATGGTCTCATTGTAAGAAAAGTACTAAATACTTTACAATTCCTACTTTGTTTAATCATTACAACAGTAATTCAGTGTAGTGGCAATTGGAAACCTGACTATATTATTTTTCCATTTTAATAACCTTTACAATTGAAAATCTATTATGCCTAAACAGCCTGATTAAAAAAAAGAAAAAAAGAAAAAAAAAGTGAGGCTATTAGAAATCCTTGCTTCCATTAAAAGTGTGCTCAAAGGCTTTAGAAAACATCTCATGGTGCTTAATAACGTGATTCATTCTCTATCCATTCCTGGGCCATTGGCTCTGTAAGGGAGATGAATAGAGAAAGGTCTGTAGGGCAGACCTGCACACCCAGAGTGCCACGATGGCCCTATTTGTTGGGCATCCCAGGACAGGTGACTCTGCACCATGCCAAAAAACAGTTGCTCTGAACCTCAGCGTCCCGTCACACCTATGGAAGTGGGCGATGCATAAGCTTGAAAAGGATGGTGGTTCAGGGCAAAGAGCCTGCAAAGACATCACAATTCCAGGCTTTTCCCTAAGCCATCCTCAGAACAACCTGCAGTAGCTGAGAGGGAGCACTGCAGGGACTTGCTCCCACTGCCTGCTGGCCTGACCCGAGGCGAACCCAAAGCCTGTGTGTGCCTGGCAGCCTGACAAGCCAGCAGCAAGGAAGCCTTGAAGCAAGAGCACAGGACAGCAAGACATCTTCAACAAGAGAAATAGAGATTATAGTGTCCTACAGACACAAGTGCTTGCATCCCTCCCTCCCTCAGGTTGTGGAGGTGGAGAAGAGATGACACTGCTGGAGGTGTAAGTGATTTAACTGCTAAGTAATTATATGAAGAGGGGACTATAACCTTTATTTTGCTAACTGTCTATTAGAAGAACTTCTCTAATTTTGACTAGGACAAATTAGCAATTTCTAGAAATAGTTCTTGACCTTGAGCACATAAACCTTGAAGGCAACTATCACACAGCAAATAATTAACTAAGTGATATAGTACCAGATCATACCACAGCGTCCTTTAACAAGATGACACTCTACATATGCAAGCAGCGAATCCCTATTTTCCAAGTCTGAGTTCTGCACAGATAAAAGTGAACGTTAATAAGAGAACAGAAACCAGAGGCTCAAGTATCTGAACCATGAAGAGAATCATTTAAATTGTTTCAATCTTTTGTTTCTGGCACCACGCCGTCTCGTCACATAAAGCTGTAATTGAAACCATGCGGTGTGTGGAGTGGGTTCATTACTGCCTCTGACTGAGCCGGCTCATGTGCTAACCATGCACTGATTTTTTGCATCCTTAGCGTCAAGAACTCTTCACCTATGTATTTGTTAGCACATATGGGCTCTTATTCCTTCTAGGAAATTAAAACTATCCAATGCTGAAGAGCCACAAATTGATTTCCGAGTCCAACTCCCATGTGATACTGAATGGCACGTCTGAGCATCTGCAAAATAAATCATCTGGGGAGATATTATATTCATAGACTTAAAATATAACAATGGTTTAAATAATTGATTTGTAATACTTTGCTATATGATAAATACTCAGTCTACTGCAAATCCTTATTTGCTGAGTAATAGCTTTACTCTGCTGAAAAGAATGCATGAATTTTAGAATTAAGTACCTTGCCTAGAAATAATTACTATATGATTTTAATATTAAGTATAATTTCAATTACTTCTGGAGAAGATATCATCTAAGTATCACCTCTAATATGCCCTGATATGAAACCATATATTTTACACAATATATAAAATTAAAGTCTGATAAGGACATATTTGTAGAATTTAACACAATCATATTTATTTCATCAGTTCTGAGCTAATGAGAAAACTTTCATTCAGGAAAACACAGGTAAAATTCTGTGACTGTTCAAAACACTCTTTGTCCTCTAAAGTAAGGTATTGCCAAATAAACTGAAACAACATAAAAGTACGAAGATACAGGTCTCTGCAGTGCAAGAGAGCTGTCAATTTTGACTGCAGAACAGCAAGAGGTTTTCAGAACAAGTACTGTGCTTTCAGGCTCTAATATTGCGGGTTTTTTCAAAGTATAAACAATGAAAGTATTTCACGCATTTGGGGCATTTACTGCTACTCTTAAACATTTAAACTTATTTGCTATTATTGTCAAATTCTGCTCTCTACAGTAAGAATATGTAATGTTTTCACAAACAGTTCAAAACAAGAGGATTAAGTAGAAACATATTGTCAAAGGTCTGTCCTTACTCCCTTCCTAAACTCTTTTCAGCTTTTAACATCAAAGGAGCTTGGGTCATCATGCAAATAAACGGAAATTATGGTCAATGCAAGAAAAAAATACAAAGAAAACCAAGCTTCTCTTGTTAGTTTTAGAAAGTATCCTGAGATATTCTAAGGTGGGGGACGAGGGAGAGAGATATATAGGGAAAGAAGCATTCAAAGATTGCTCCTATTCTATCCTGAGGTCAACATTTTCCCTTTCTTCTTTTGGCTGTTTCATCACCCTGTGAAACCATAAGCACTTACCTTCTATATTTCAAGCTCTAATAATCCACCTCTGCCCTGGGAATTCAGGGGGGGAGTAAGTTAAGCACTTAATCCTAGGAAGCAATATTATTAACATGACATAGTTCAGCTTGTATTTATTTGTGGGTTTGAACCTGGGCTGTGTTGTTTGTGAAACTAAATTATTTAGCTACAAATGAAAGTTTGTGCAATTCTTAACTAAAAATGCATTGTTCTGTCACATTATACAGGAGTTGATCGAGTTCACGCCTGTACTTGTCTGACCAAGAAGCTCCTCTGATCTAGGCGTAGCTCTTTTCCTATTTATAGGTACAAGTATTCTCATAACAAGCAAAGGCAGGAATATTTTAAAGCTAAGATGGTGGCTTTACATAAAGCACCCATTTTATTTACACTAAATAAAAGCTAAGCTATAGCACCTGATTAAGTGTAATATTGAAAAGATTCTGTGCAAACAGCCAGCAACTTGCAGACTCCCTCCGTGTGATCCGTTTCCTTCCGTAGCTTAGCAACATTAAGATGATAACAAACAAAAATTAATTGTGCCAACACTAATTTCCATATGTGATGCTCATCCAAGTGCACTGGAACCATTTACATTTTAACCTGCAACGTCCTGCACATCACACACACAACAATAAATCATTGCAGTGCAGCTCAGGGAAGTGCAGGGGTGTTGTGTTGAATGCAAGCAGGAGCTCCACCGTATCTGACTGTCAGTGGGAGCCAGTGCTGCTGAAGCAGATGTTTCATGTTGATAAGCAGAGACTGGAAAAGAAATTTCTAAGCCACTTCTCCTTTTTCCTTCACTTTCTCTACTATCCTTGGCAATAGCTGATCTAGTACATGTGCCATACGCAGCCCGTGCTTAGAGCAGACTTCCTCATCCCTTTTCCTAAATCCAAATTAGCACTGGTCATGCTAAATTACAATCCCCCTCCTTTCAAAGTGCCTTCTCACTCCTCCAATTAGGAGATCTCTCTTGCTATCAGATAGGGGTATTTAACTTCCTTTTGGTTATTATCCTTTCTTAGGGATTTAGAGGGAAAGACGCCCTATGTCAACACTATTTACCAACACAGCTATAACAAATTCCTGTACAATGGGAACCTACAATCTGAGGCATGTGTTACCTTATTGCTAAGACATCCGAATTACAGAATGCAAATTTCAATACAATTCTATAAAATTGTAATTATAGCCTGCCATAGCCACAGTATTTGTTAAATCCACCACGGCATGAACCGTCAAAACTTAAAACCAGCACTACAGGCCAGAACTGAGGTAACTGAAACCTTACTACAATACTGAGGGAAACAGGTAGGTTGGTACAAAAGCTCACCTGCATTTATAGACTAGTTCATATAGGATGAGACCTCCGAAGGTCATCCAGTTCAACCCCAGCTCCAAGCAGATCAGATAAGACCTGGCTGCTCAGCACCTTGCCCAGTCAAGCTCCCAATATCTCCAAGGATGGGGACTCCACATCCTCTCTGGGCACCAATTCCAGCGTTTGACCTTGTTGAACAAAATTGCTTCTATATTAATGAGGATGTTTCCTCATGTCTGTTGCACATGCAAAACCAGGCTTGGCCTCATCTTCTCTACACCCCTCTTGTGGCTTACATGCCAAAAAACCACCTAGAGGACAAATTATTTTTTGGGTATCCCTGTAGTTTTCCTCTCCTTCCCCACAAGGAAGGGCCACATTAACTGCACATCCCAAATGCCTGGAAGTCAACTGAGCTATGTGGAACTTTAGGAACTGTGTATCATCCTGAGTTTCCCTTAAAAATGAGTTTATAAATTAGTTACCAGTTTATAAATAGAGAATTGCATTGGAACACAGTCTGGAGAATGTGAACACACCACTCCATCTCAATGCAACCTGAGTTACAACAAATCAAAAATGCATGGAAGTCTAACAATAAGATAAATTATACCTTCCTCAGTGGTTAAAATATTTGAAGTAGAAAAAAATAAAATCTATAAAACATACTCTGGAATTTATTGTCCTTTAAAAGCTCTGTAATATTAGTTGCAATCACATCCCTACAAATTAAATATATATTAGGCTACGGAAATCAATGTAGTTAGAGAAAGTAAATCAAAGGGAGAATGCAGCTTTCTGATAATGAAAAGAGCTTGCTAAAAATGTAAGGACTCCTAAATACTGTGAGGCTTTTTGAGATATTTCCTTATCATTAGGCTGCTAGTTTTATGAAGTCAGAAAATATGTAATGTTTATTAAAATTTAGCTGCAGATGTCTAATATTTAATATGTAAAATTCCACTTTAAGAAGGACATTTTATTTAATTAATTGAATTACTTGAATAAAAATGGCAGAAGTAAGAGGACATCAGGGGCAAATTTTTAACACTAGGTTAAACACTAGATAAAAATGACTAAAAGCCATTATCTAATCACAGAATCCACAGTGCCAATATTTTCAAGGGTAACACAGATGAAAAGAAGCTGTTGTTTTAAATTTCAGGTGGTCTTCATCACTGCCACTGTAACATGGGTTAAGAAAAGGGCAAGCTTACAAAGGGAAGAAAGGCTGCTTGGAGAGATCCAAGCTAATTTGGAAACAATGATTTGGGGAGGTATTCCCTGTTTTAGACTATGCAAGGAAGACGGAAGATGCTCTGGAATAACGGTACAGGACAAGAGAGAGCCCTCTGAGAGAGATCTTTCTGGAAGAAGAATTCACAGAAATAGGTTTATTGAGTGAAGACAAACAATAAAGTATGGGAAGGAACAGGGTAAAATGCTCTGAAGCACCTACATGACTTGGCAATCTTCATTTTGGAAACAGATCAATTTTAGTGGGAGTCTGAAATTCCTGTCGGCATCTGATGGCAGATCTCACTTAAGTCCTGTGAAAATTTTACCTTGATGTAAACCATTAAATCTGAACCAGAAGGTGAGCTTGATTTCATATCTTCTGGTGCAGTACATTTAAATATATATACATATTTAGCATACTATATAAATGCAACTAGGTTTCTTAAATCTTGGTTTTAAAACTGTAGCATCATGAAGACACCCTAGTCACTGATAAAGACTTCTTATTATCATCTGTATTTTAAGTGAGAAAGTACAAAATCAAACCAAACAGACGTCTAGCAATTACAAACCCCGTGAACCTGGTGCTGTCTGTCACACCTGTGCCTCCGGGTATAAATTTGTATGTAGCAGTAACTATATAATCATGCATAAAAAAGAACTATCTTTCCATCTGGATGTAAATGAAACATTTAAATACCATTATGATTTTAAACTTGGTGATTTCTATATACAGATAAAGCCTCTAATCTCCTTTGTTTTCACCCATTCAACCTTTGTGGTATTTATGACTGGTCAAACATTTAGGTTTGTTTGAATTAACTAATGGCTCAGGGTTTTGTGAAGGTCACCATCCTGCTTTACACACATGGCTGATTAACACACACCCAGAGCTAAAAGCATCAGATATTAAATTTTGAGTTAAGCACCCGTTCTAGCAGGGACTGCAATCACCATCTGCAGCACTGCCTTACTTCAACCTTGACACTGCCCTAAATGTCAGGCACCACCCCCCAGCCATCAAATCTGTGCATCCTTCTAAAGGTCTCTGCTTCCACACAGCCCACCCTGAGCTCAGACACTCAGCTCAGCAACCCCTGTCCCCACCAGCATCCTGCAGCAAGCTGGGCTCCGCCTGCAGCCCTTGAGCACAGTCACACCTGCTCCTGACTCCCTCTCCTCCTGTGGAACGAGGAACATTGTGAGGAAAGGAGCCTGCCAAACACACCAATCTGACAGCTCCCATTGTTCTGTGCCCACTATGGGGCCCCTCATCCTACCCTCAGAAAACTGAGAGTATAAAAAAAGACCCTGAGTGTCCATTCAAACCCACAAATATTTCTAGAGCTGTAGGACAGATTGAACACCTAAAATGCTCTTTACTGTCAAAAGAAGTCCATTAGTATCAACTGTGTAATAATCAGCTTCTGTTTTTTCCTCTGTAGCAACTTTGCTGTAGCTGTTGCTCCCACAGCACACTGCCAAAATACTCAAGAGGAGAGAATGACAAGGAAAGAGAAGGAAGAAAGAAGAGCAAAAACTTAGCCAAAACTTCCTTGGCTTCAACACTCAGAAGTGGAAGCAGCCATCTCCCATAACTACACTTGACTGCAACCCATCACAGAAGGAAAACACAACAGGCAAAGAAGCTGCAGCTGTTACTGGAAAAGATGTACAAGGAAATGCTGCCAAATTTATTTCCAAAAGTATCACAAACCTGAACATCCCAGGAACACTGAGTGTCTGCAATAAGGCAGTATGTAAAGGAGATAAGAAATGCCACTCTACATGTTTATATCTGCCTGCATGAAACAAAGGAAAATGCAAATATTCATTCTCTTACAGAAACTAAACAAACAAAAATCCTGCAACGTTTTATCTATGACTGTGAGGCCAAAGGAATAAAGAGCAACAGATCTTGCTTGGGAAGGTTGGCTCTCTTTAGGGACTCTTGTAGGGTGCTGGGAGTTATGCTAACCTTTTATTTCAGAGCTCTTGCCATTTAGGTGTAATATATTAAATGGAGAGTCATAGAAACATAGCAAATAGCAACAAAAAATGCATAAGTGCAAACTGAATAAGGTAATGCTATTTGAATCGCTAATACTTTAATTTTATGTAATAAAAAATATACAGATACAAGTTTCTCACAGCATGGGGTCACCAATGTACTGTGGGCAGAAGCAGATGCACATTCCCTGTATCTGAGGATTTTAAAAACCTTCCTGCATAATTGTACTACAAAATGTAAGTTTAAAAGAACCTCTCTACGATCACAACCATGTTATCCAGATGCAAGAATATGTTGTTGAGTAGAGAGCCATCCAGAATGACAGCACCTAAAGGTGTAAAACACTGCTGTTCATCCCAGCCCAGTATTAAACCTGAACCTTTAAATCATGACTGTTTAGCTCTGGAATTTGTTAGCTGCCTCATGTGGCTCCTTAGCTGGTTCAAGGAGCTGCTGGTGGTAACACTGACCCATCTGTCTGTGCACGGTCAGCTTGGAGGGAAATGCAACGGCAGGGTAAGAGGTTCAATCAAGGAACAAAACTTGTGATACTGTTCTCCTTTCCTTTTCCAGTAAGGAAGTTGGTGAGTTATTTTACCTGGACCACAATCTTTAACCACCCTCTAATACTAAAAGTCTATCAGAGCAGCTGAAGAAAAAAAAATAAATTCACATTATGCTGAATGCTCAAGGAACAAGCAACATTTTGAGTCATTATTAACCTAACAGACCATCAAATGCAAATACTCCCAAGTTTGATTCAATTACCGTTTTAACAATTACAGCTTTTCTTAATAAACACTTCCATGCCTTCTACGGATGATTAAAAAAAAAAAAAAAGCTCAGTTCCATCTTAACAAATTTACTGCTTTTTAATGAATTATAACACAGCCAAAACAATGTTTCAAGTGAGGATGCAACTGCACAAAAGCCTGAAGAAGCAGACACAGACTCCTGTACAGAGGATTGTTAACCAGCCTTACCAAACCCTGCAGAAGTCCAGCTCAATGCAGTTTATCCTTTCTCACTGACAGCAGAACCCAAACATGGATGGGCACTTTCACTGCTTCCCAGCTCAGCTTGAGGGCTCCGGTTGCTGCAGCACCAGCTGTGCTGTCTGGCTCTGCAGAGGGGACACCTAATCTCTCCTTATTTACACTCCTGCCTTTACTGCTTTGGGAGGTACCAGGGCAAAGTTAAGTTTCGACTTGGTTAATTGATACAACTCGCCTGAAGCTTGCCCTTACCCATGGGGATGTACAGCATATATACATACAGACACACCTTCTCTTTCCTTGCTTTGTTCCCCAAGCTGCATCTGGAAATTCAATAAATAAACTTAGAAATAAAATAAGATTTACTTTTGCTATTTGATGAGCTAGTTGCATATAGATGAGTGATGCCAGCAACACGGGCTAAACAGTGAGGGATAACAAACCCAGGCACCAGCACTGCCTGAGTCATCCCATCTCTGTCACTCAGGAGGGAAACAAATCAACCGATGACAAACCAACTCCACAACATTTCTGTGTGTGGAAGCCAATTTAAAATCCCAAAATGTACAACAGTTAAGAGCCTTGAGAAAATTAAACTTTGCTTTGGTTTCAAAAGATTGGGCTTTGATAGCAGCAAAAGGTAATATGGTAAATAAATGGAAAAATATGGAACTATTTTAAGTGAAGCAGCTTCTAGAAGAGGGAGTCTTTGCAGAATTGCTCTCTCTGGTTGGAAGGCATAAGCCATGGACTAAAAAAGGAACAATATTTCACAAGCAAGAAAGGATAGTCATTGCAAACAGACTGGCTTTCTCGCTGCACCTACCTTATCCTAAACATAACTTCTAAAATTAATTGAACCCAATCACCCAAGTTTCCATATGAGGAGGGAAAAAAAAAAAAGAAAAAGAGGGAAGGAAAAAAAAAAGGCCAGAAAAATCTAGCAGGGCTGTTGAAATGAGGCTGTAATATTTAATCAGTATTAAAACTGAGTTGGGAGCCAGTCAATACCCAATAAATTTATTTTGGGGGGAAACTATTTAAATTACAGGCTATTAAAGGATTTTTCTATAACAAATTGACATCTCATTTCTGTAGAGAAGTTCTGCAGTGTTTTATTTAAAAATTCAATTAACCCTTTGATGAATGAAACAGTAATTTGTTATAGACTTAACTAACATTTCTAATAGATCTATTTTTAAATTCTAAAGAACTGTCCTTTTATTTTGAGAACCAATTATTTTTTCCCCTCCAATTTTACCTCACAGCACACCAGTGGTGCTGATGAGGTGACATTAACTTCAACTGAAGTGATGAATATCCCCTGAGAGCCTTGTAAGATGAGCTTTCTCAGCCCCAGCTCCAGAGACCCCGAGTTCTCCACCCCTGCTTTCTGTACAATCCCGCTGACACAGAGCCCAGCTGGAGCAGATCTGCAGGAATTCAGACGGCTTTTCTGATCCAGATTGTAAAAACAATTGCTGTTCTCCAAAAGACACTGATACAACTGGTGTTAGATCTACAGCAAGAGATAAAATTTCATGCAGCCATTGATCATTGCCATCTGCATAATTGTTGCTAAAACCTCGAGAGCTTCACCGAATTTTGTATTCAGTAGAGACACTTTATCCTGTACAACTGCATTTTTGTTATGATAATTTAAAATTGACAACATTATTCTTCATGACAGAAACAGTTCATGATATTACAAGAATGTTAACGTTTTAATAAATATCTGCATTTTAATATGATAAAACACAAAATTTAAAAAGTTATTAAAATAATCTGAATTGGATTTTTTTCCCTTAAACTACATAGTACAAAGTTCCCAGTTTATTACAAGTTGTTCTTTTAAAATATAAGTCGGTTCCTTATTCTTCCTTTTTACCACATCCTAAAAATAACACTCACTGCATGTTGGGTTGTGTGTGAACATCACTGTAAGATTTAACAGAATCAGAGAGAGAAGAATGTTTGTCACATATGAAAAGCAGCACCAATAATTATTCAATGAATTTAGAAATCAGCTCCAGCAGGAAAGGATATGAGATTCCTGCTGATATTGGTCATCTGAGAAATAATGATTTATTGCTGTTCAGTGCATGCTTACTTATGTGGATACAATTCCCCACTAAGAAATCAAAACAAACTTAGAAGTCCAAACATTAGCATAGTTCCTTCAAGAGACTGGGAAATAAATTGAATACTAATAAGTATGTTTAGCACAGCTGATTTAGTCCATGTCCATGAAGTGTAAAACATGCAAAAACTCAATGAAGTCAAGTTAACCTTATATATTTTTTTGTTGTAATGGGTTAAGAAATAAGTACTCTTCTTTACAAAATTAGAGGGATACTCTATAACATTCATTTTTTCAGAACATTCTTCATGTTTTCTATTATTTATTTTCATCTCCCTTCGCAACTTCCATCATTTGAATGCAGCTACTTTTGATTTAGAGCAAGGCAGGCAGACTCCACGTGTGAAATTTTAAATTAACTCTGATGACTTAACAGGACAAAAAAAAAAAAAAAAAGCCAAACTTTCAAATCTGGCCTTTGAATTTGTGCCTTCAACTAAACATATATTTGATGGCTGGATCTGAAATGGGAATTAGGATATGCATGAAAAGCAGCCAGGTACCACAGTAATATAGAACATTAGAATATGCAGCACTGCACCCCACAGACTCAGGATTGCAGACTCAAAAGTGGAATGCAAAAGTATTATTTGGTTTGGTTTTTGTGGATTACTAGAAGACCTACCCAGTCACAGACTTAATTCCAGTATGTTTGGCATTATATAGAAATCTAAATCATTAGTAGGGTCAGAAATCTTTGAACTCAGCACCCTATAATCCAAACACACCCACCCCAACCCAAACCCCACGGTACTAAGGACTGGAGGAAGCCTTTCAAGCTGTTCAGAGAACACTGAACCGTGTTCTAAAACTGACCGTGTTCCTATTTGTGAGCAGGAGTTCTGCAGCTCTGTGAGATAAAGGTAAAGCACTGCCACTGATTCCCTGCAGCAGTTCCCTGGGGGCTGCAGCCACCAGGGATGAGAAGAGACACAGAATTCCTGCTGCCTTTTCTATACGAGCAATGCTATCACCATATCTGGTTTTCTTCAGTCATCCCAAAGCACAAAATCAGTAACTTCAAGTTTCCTGTTTCAACTACAAAATGTACATTTGAACCTGTAAAGTAAGTTTTCAAGAAAAAAAGAGAACCAGTGAGAAACTGTGTTGTTTTCAGTCTGCAATACTATTCCAATCTGAAGATGGTAGAATTAACAATTCTAGAACTGTAGACTAATGCCAGATGCTGCAGCCAGTTGTTGTTGACTATTTAAAAAAAAGTCAATTTGAACACATCCTGACAGTATGATGCTCTCTTACAACTCTTTTGTTTCTTACAGTGTTCCAGCTGGGAAATGATAACTGGAAGACATCTGTCCTTATATTCCAAAAATCTGTAAAGGACAAGCTTTCTATCAGACTGGTGACAGCTTTTTGTTGAAAATATAATTTCTCAGTTAATCAATTATCTATCCAATTAGATAGCTTTTTGAACAAATCCATCTTTTCAGAAAAGGGAATGACAACTCCTCAGCCTCCCACTAATATCCTACAAATATCCTAATCAGCTTCCTACAGTCATACATGCTCTGTGAAGCAAAAGCCTGATTGGGTCTCCTTGTAATTGTGAGCCCAACTTCATCTAATAGCTCTTGCTAAGTAATAAGCTTACCAGATATCACAGGCAAATTATGGCACCAAGTTGAATACATACTTTGTACTGCTCCTGAATGAATATGAATGCCTGTTTAACTTTACTTAGCTCTTGATCCTGATTCCATTCAGCTCACAGAAGAAAAACAGCCCTTGATATTAATGCAGCAGAATCAAGGCAGCAGGCACATAACCCACTCAAGTTCTGCAGAATACTCAGTTAAGAGTATTTAGCTCTGGTTAAATTAATGCCTATGCACTCCTAAGATTGGGTTTAAATATTTGAAATTCAAGAGCCAAATATTGTATGGTGAAAGATCCCTTCCTTCTGATCCAGCTGTAATACAACTGTTGGCAGGTCTGAGTTCAGGCAACCGGATCGTTCTGATTCCTGAGGTGTTGAGGACCTTCCTCTGCAGTCATGGCACAGAAGGCAGGATGAAGAAAGGACTTTCTGACTGAGATAGAGACCTCTAGATGATCTCCAGCTATTCCTTCCAACCTAAAATATTCCATGGTTTCCTAACACAGACTTAAGCCCAGGACACCAACTGCCTTTTTAAAACAGATCTAAATAAAAGGATCTAGTGGGCTCCAGTATGACCACACAAAACAGGACGGGCTGTTCAAAAGAATCTTTCAAAGCCAGAACAGAACTGTGTCTTTTGAAATCTGATTTATTTATGCAGTCCCCCATAAAACAGAATTCTCTGCAAAGTCCCAGGTGCCTAAAATTTTTACACTTCCAACTGAGATGCAAATAGTCAGGAATGGACTTAATTCTGCTCACAGTTGTATCCCAGGTTAACCACCTTTTCCCCTTCTCAATTACAACTGCACACGCACTTAAGAGAAACTCACATGTCAGAAGGCTTTTGATGATCATTTTATCTTTAAAATTCACCAGAAAAGCAGCTTTTCTTCTATGCAACTCCCTTTGAAATCTTCCATTTTTATTAAATAGAAATCTTGCTAAACATCACAGCCAGATGTCAGATACTTGTACTCCATCAGTACTTTCACTTTCAATGGTCAAACAGCAAAGTCAACCAATTGCTACTTTCTTCCACTTCCTCCAAACAGATGAAAAAATATTGCAGTGGTAAGCACAAACCAGAAGCATTTGAATTTTAACTGAAACTAGTAAGGTCAAAATGATCTGTGCTTACAGACCCAAATCTAGTAACACAGGGTATGAAATGACATTGGGTGAGTATTCCAAGAATTAATGGATACCAAGAGGGACACATATAAATTTATGTTGATATTTTGATGGAGAATTTGAAAGAGATTAGGTTCGTGGCAAGCTCCTGAGGGAACCATGACCAAGATAAGGAGTATGAGCTATGAGACTTCATTTCTGAGAATTACTTAGAAAAAAAATAAATAAGCAGCCACAGAAGTTTTGATGACTGGAGTAGTGAGACTTACACCTGCTTGCAGTCCTTGGGGAAGAGTTAAAAAAGAATCCAAGAAATAATGGATTTTCAAGCAAAAATGTGATATATTGAAAACAAGTGAATTGAAAATACAAAAAAGGAGGTGGTGGAAATGAAAGCGGGTTGATTCCAGTGAACCCAGAAACCCAGCAAATTGTAAATAAGACATTTAAACCATCATAAAGACAGATTCGTTGAAGTCCTTGGTATCTAAATGTCATTATTCTATTTTTAGACGTCTGGTATTTAACACAAAATATGACCTGTAATAATTGATATTTAACTACTGTATTTGATTTGTAAACATGATATAAAGGAAAAGACAAGAAGAATACTTTATAGACGTTAAGAAGGTGGCGTTGCAAGGACAGTGATTAAAACTGGGTTTATTTACATCCTCTGAGATAGCATACTGTACATATCAGTCCCTCACTGCCTGTCTCACTAATTTGCATCAGCACTATAATTGACAGCTTGTTAACAGCTTATTAGGGACTCAGAAACCCTGTAACAAACACCACACACAAAACTATGGAGTGGACAGAGGCTCCAACCATAAACGCTATTTTAACAATCCCAACTGAAACCTACAGATCAAATACTGCCTCTTGATTATTGTATAAGAAATTATTATGATTGGGGTGGGGCTAGAAAATCAGCAGACACTGGAGTGAGAATATACAAACAGCCACACCAGGCCAGATAAATGGGCCATCCCACCTGGTTTCTTGTCTCCAACAGCAGCAGGTTCACTGATGATAGCCCCTGCACACCCTCTCAGCCTCAAGCAATCTGCAGCTCTGGGACTGCCTAAGCCAGGAGTGGTGTTTCATGTTTAATAGCCACTGATGGATTTTCTTCTGCTATGAGTCTCTCTAAATCTATTTTGAACCTCTGCAAAGTTTGAACACAATTAAATGGTTTAAAATACCTTGCTACTGCCAATCTCTCTGTAGATATTATCCTAACATTCGTTTCTGGGGGGCAAAATAAACAAACCAATTAATATGTAAGCTGCAACTCTTATTTCTCTGAATTTCTCAATACAGTGTAGTTACAACATGGACTTATACCGGTCCACGATGGAAAAAGTCTATTAGCATGAATTGCAACATATCACATGAAAGACAATAACAGCATCATAACACATAGAGAAAGCTATTTGTATTTTCTGGTGAGGGAGTACAGAGCTACTGAATGTTGTCCTTACTTATCTTAGGATGAAAGCCTTATTATAAGCTCATTTCAGTTGAACAAATCTCTCTGGGCTCCCTGCTGAGCAAGGCATTTAAACTTTAAAGCTAAAGGCATTCATTTTGCTTTGCTGACAGTGAAAACCTTACTGCACAAGCTCCACGATGCACATGGAAGCTTTTAGATCGCTCAGTGGCAGGATGCATTAGGGCATTTAGCTGCTTACTGCGTCTCTCTGCAGTGCACGGACATCAAAGGCATTCATTTCCACGGGCAGCCAGAGCAGACTCTTCAGTGCAACCACCATCAGCCCGCTCAGGTTTAAGTGCTCTTTTAGATTCCAAATACAGAATACGGTGACAAAATATCCTGGGCAGTATTCTTTTCAGAGCATCCTGACTCGCTCTTGTTTCTGAGGAGTGTTTGCTGTAGTGGTCCAAGCACTGGGGACCTGAGGGGCCCTTCTCTGGGTCACAGCACATGATAGCCATCAGCATGGGAAAGATGCCTCTTACAGAACCACAGCTTCCAAATTTTCCCCATCCTTGTTCCTAACAGCTTCTACTAACAAAGCTCTTTTTGTTTTCTTTTTAAACAAAATAATCTTTTGCTTATCCAAGCTAGTGATCCCTGTCTATGAAAAGGTACTGTCTAACACAAATACTCCCAAACCTGACTACACACTACAAATGGGACAAGGCACTTGAGCGTGCACACTCAGAAGCAAGATCTTAAAAGCTTATCTGCCTCTGTATTGGGTGAATCAGATAGCAGAACTGAAGTTTAATGATTCCAGTTCACCCAACTGTAACACGACCCCAAGTTAAATACCCAAATCATAAAAACTCCCTGCCATATAAAGCAAGGCAAATAAAAAAAAAATTATTTTCATCTGAGTCTCTCTTCAATTTTACCCAGCTTAAATGTTGGCTCTAACCCTACACTCACTAACACTGAAACCAACAGCAGCCTGCAAGGGCAACTTTTGATCATCTATTGGCAGAAGCTGCTTCTACAGTAACACTAAAAAAAAAAGTCTATTAAAATAATGGTGATGTAAATGTGGCAAAAACAGCACCTCAAAATAACTATTATGTTGTCTGTTATATTTTATATGTGAGGGGTAGGAGGGGTTTTTTTTGTTGGTTGATAAGGGATTTTTTTAAAACATTCCGAGCTTACCGTTGCAAATAAGCATGAGAGTAACTTAGTACTAATTGTTATGAATACATAGATCAGCAAGATTAGGAACTTACTATGTGACTGCAGTGTTTGTTACCCAGGCTGCATGCAGGTAAAAGTATAGAGCTCACAAAAGTGCAGGAATAAAGCCTGAGACCAAGACAAAAACTCACTGAAACACGGATTGATCAACATCTGAAGAGTGAAATGCAATAATTATGGAATCAATAGTTTAGCAGACATGTTTTGCTTAATGTATTAACTCCAAAAAATGAATACATACGACTCAAACACAAGATTTGATACCAATATAAAGACAAAAAAATTTAAGCAGAAAGAACGGACCATTCTTCATTAAAAAACAAACAACAAAGAGTAGGCTTCAACAAGTTAAACATTAAGAAAAATTTTCTAATGACAAAGAAAGCAAAGGAGAGGAACAGATGAGTGGAATTGAGGAGGTCTTCCTCATGTGTATAAACTGATATGCCATGCCCATGGACTAAGTAACCTTTAGAGGTCAGCCTCAGACTGCAGCTGGGAAAACATTCATCTAATTAAAATTAGAAAGTGAAATTATTTTAGGAAAATGAAGAAAATCATTTGCTTCTAAAGCTTAAAACATGCATTAAGGAAAATCCACTGGAGCAGACACAAATCCAAAAGCAGTTCTGCTCTCTGTGTGTGAGGTAGCAAATGCAGCAGCATGAAGCATCTTCTCCAGCACCTATGTACCAGGAAGAGATCCCAGGAGGCAACAAAACTTACACAGTGGTTACCTGTAAAATTAAGAATTCCCCTTACATCCCATCTTTTAACTATTAAAAACATATTTCATATTTTCCATTTCATATTTTCCTTTTCTTTTACAAGAGTTTTAACTGACGTAATCAATATTGAGAAAAATGACTTAACACTTCATAAAGCTCAACAAGACTTTTAGTTTGATGTTCAGCAAAGGTTACATATTCAGAGTACTACTGATATACCACTCATTAGGCTCACAAAAAGATTGAGTTAACTGCACAATCTGCTGTCTTTTGTTTTAGTCTGCTTGCTTTCATATTCAGGCTCTGCCTGTTACTACTTTGAAAATATATTTGTGGAATTGGCTTTAATCACTGAGAGTACTACAGAGCCAACCCACAATATGGTAAATGTGAAAATGGCAAGATTTTAAATTTAAATTCCAAGTGTCCAGCAACCAAGCAGGGCAAGCTGAAAAGAGTGGGAATTGCTACAGCATTGGCTGTGAGTCAATTCTTATATGCTGATTACCTGATCTAACTACCAGTAATTTTGATGGTGTTTGGCAATCTTTATTTTACTTACAAATATTCGCATAAAGGCAAAATAAGGCATTTTAAGTAGCCTCCAATCAGTTGTAAGAATAAAACCCAGCTGTATTTACTGTCCTCCTAAAGAGGCCCTGCTGCTGCTGTACCAAAATTTGAGGTGCTCTGTAACTACCGAAATTGTGATACAAGATGGCATTCACTTCTACCTTACCCTAAGCAACACTATTTTCTCCCATTGTAAAGGAAACACACTATTATATACTGTGCACTATCACATTGTAATCTATTTAAAAGAACTGGCGCAGCTACAGTAAAAACCATCCTTTTCTGTAGCTTGTTCTTTGCAAATCACCCAAATGGCAGCAGTTGAGGAGAGCCTTTGGTTTCTTTTTCACGTTGGCACAGTAAATCCCCTCTTGTTCGAGACACACATATCCCTCAACTTCTGTCAAAAGCAAGAACAAATTTCCTAACCAAAACTGAAAAGTCCTTGGCTTTTCAAATGACTATAAATTGCATGGCTAAGTGCATATGGCCACAGGGCTGTCACAGTTACTTTTCCTGACAATTCATCATAGCATACTAATTTTGTAATATCATTACTGTTTCTCTTCTCACTGTACTGATCCAGCCAGTTAATTTAATCAACTAATAATAGATTCAGAAATGGATGCAAAGGGCCCTAGCACTTCAAATTATATTACTAGAGATGCGCAGCAGTGAAAACAATGTATTCTGTACTTGCCATTAAATATAACCCCAGTAACTTATATTCTTCTAGTAAGTTGGAAATTTTCCTTTAAAAGGGAAAGAAAAAAATATTTGTACAGGTGTAGAAAAGGTCTTTTTCAAGAAGATTAAAAAACCAGTTTATTTTACACGGAGCATAAATTAAATTTACACTGCATTAATTTAAGAAAAAAATTATAACCAACTACTTAATCAATTCTCACAATTACTGCAGGTAAGTTTCAGGGTAAAAAAACACTGCAGGAAAGAAATACCCTTCTGTAGTGGAAGCTAAAGGTGTATGATTAACTGCAAAGTGAGCCATTCAAAAATGGACAATTAATTTTATTAAATTTTAATCTTCTCTGAAAATGTCAATGATGATTAAAACATTATTCTCTCGCACCTCGGTCCATTTTGCATGTCACGAAGACTAATACTTAAACTTTGCAGGATTAAAAAAAAAAAGTAGCCCAAAACGTAAGCATGACTGGAATGCAGACTTGCATCCAATTTTTGCTTCTGAAGCATTGACAATCAGCGTAGCACCCTGAGAAATTTCTGAATATGCAGCACAAGCTTTGATCTGATTTCTGCTCACTTCAGCTACAGAATGTACACAACCCAAAGGGCACAACCTGCCGATGTCACACTCCCAACCTGGGGGCAGCCACACTCCACAAAGCCATTCCAAAACACACCCATGTGTGTGTACAGCTATGTCTAATGCACAGACCTGTACAGTCTTCGTCAAGTCCTTCATCACCAGCATGTTTTTGCTCTCCTGCTCTCCCAAGCTGAGGAGCAGCTCTCCCACACACCACGCTCACTGCACGGGCGGCTGTGCCCGGTCTGGACTGACTCGCCTGGACTGACTGAGCTGCTCCACATCCCACTTGCACCATTGGAGCATTAAAAATGACAAGGGTGCTGCTCTGGATGTGGAGCATTGTGAGGAAATCACGTTCAACAGACCCGGTTCCAAACCCCACACAGAATTTTCTGCTTAAGACTAAATCTGGATGAATCGCCAATGTTAATCCAATTAATCTTCTGTGGAGCTTAGAATAAAGTCAATGGAAGTCTTCACTTGCTGAGGCACTTTGCGTACTGCGGCCTAAAACAAGGCAAAAGTGTGTGTCCTAATGTAAACAGAGGTAATTTTGGCAAAACTCAGTGAGAAAGCGTAATAGAGATTTATAGAATTAGTCTCTGGCCATGATTCAGGAAGGCAAATGTTTAACATTTTAAAAGCAATTAGAGGCCTCCAAAATGCAATTAATCTTCTGTACCTGCCAAAGTGTTCTCCCCGAAACGAGGGTGCCTGAATTCAGACTTACATTCAGGCCAGACTAAATACATATTTCTTAGAGCACATTATGCAGCGATCTCCGTGTACTCCCTCTTTCAGGTGTCCAACGTCATTTGTTACTAAGCGCGATCCCAATTACGCCGACCCAGTCTAAAAGCAAGGCATCTGCTTGAGCACCATAATCCAACAAAACAAATAATTCTCCTTTCATCAATATACAACAGCTTTGTTCATTACTGGGAAACGCTGGGTGGTGAAGTATTGAGTGTTCTGCATTTTACGCTTAAATCAATGTACTGTCTTGCAGTTATGCCACCTAATGTGTTTTTAAGCCATGCACTGCAGAAATCAATGTGGTTCTTATTTGATATTCAGTGTTAAGTTCAGCCTCATAAATTTAGAATTGCACTCTGTTATTTTGATGGTTATGTATTAACCATGTCCTGTAAGTTTTATGATTTTATATTCAGCTGTGCAGTAAATCACGCCAGTTATACACAAGTGGCAATGTGGTGGCTTTGCTTTTACTGTCCGTTCTGAAAGGGAAAGTAAAGGATGATTCATGTGACCTATCGGGGAAGAAAAATACAGTATATCAGATAAAATTCAGAAGGTGTATCAGTAACAAAATTAGGCTCCATAAAATTTAACTGAGTCTTTTCTGAGACGAACTGATTTGCAGCAGATAAATGTGTTTGATATACTTCATCTTACCAATATTTTACACTGGAACAGGCACACAACAGTTGATCATTCTCTGGAACATCTAGCAGGTGCTTTGCTATTGTCTAGAAATCAAATGCTACACTGAAAATATTTTTGGAAAAGATGGATATTGGTATACAGAACAAAACCCAAGCCCTTTCCCAGCAGCTTCTAAAATGTTTTAATAATGGGAAAAAACTTTTCTTAATTTTTTAAAAATTATTTAAATAAAGATTTTTTTGTACGAGAGGCCAGAAAAACAGTGCTCTGCAAGACATGCATTTTTTTAAAAAAAAAAAAAAAAAAAAAAGAAAAAGTGGAAATTTTGTTTTTACATCTATTTGCAATTTAACTCCTTGCCATGGAACAAACGGGTTCCTAAGCCACATGGCAATATAAAGATTGTTTGCTCATTTCATTAAAAATGATGAGACAGTGAAATGCCCATAGTGACAGAGAAGACTCTGTCACACCAGAATTACTCTGTTGTCTTCCACTTTCTCAGGTGAAATCCTGAAACTAAAATCCTCTTTCATTTTCCAGGAGCTGATAAAGACTGGAAAGGGCATTTAAAATAATAGTGTGCAGCACTGCAATCTTTTCTTTTAAAATCACTAAAGTTTAAAAACGGTATAGTTAATAATCACAAAAAAGACTTTGTGTTTCTCCTGACAGCAATTGGAATCACCTAAATGTATTTGCTGGACATTTGCATGGATTTCTTTATAATCAGACCCCAACAGTTCATTGCTATTAGCAGAGTAAAAACATGTTAATTTATGTCATCCCCCTGGGCTGGAGTTCCCTGACTCTGGAGGAGGAGGTGCTCACATTTACCCCCCGTTTCCCTTGTCTAAGTCTCAGAGAGATAAGTCCTGCACTTTCTGAATCACAAGTTAATCTATATCACACTGTAAGCTGGAACTTTTACAGTTCAGAATTAGCCCCACCACAACAGTAATAAAACCAAAATGTAACTGAACCATGAAATGTATTAAATGAGGCACTGCCAAGCAAGTGCATTTGGCCTTGCACGACTTCCAACAGGCAAGTGAGCTTGGCTTGTCAGGCCTCACGTTCTACACAGACTTGGTTTCAGTTCTGAACTTATCTTCATGAATTGCTTTTGATAACAAATACACAATGACTGCACAGGTCTAATTTGGGTGAGTTAAGAATCACAAATAGAGCCACTTGTATGTGGCCTTGTTAGAGGAAGGCAATGAGAATTTATTCTGTTTCTACACTGGGATAACTAATACATACAAGTCCTGATGCAATGAGTTCTTTCCATACAACTTTTATCAACTACAACCGCAGACATCCAATGGAAGGAGATTTATTATTAAGGCCATTAGGAATTTATTTTGAAGCTAACATGCAGTTTATACCATATGTTATTAAAATATGTGATGGCATTTGATTTTTTTGTGCTTCTTCTAGCAAACTGTCCTCATCTGGTGCTGGGAATGAAAAACAATTCTCCTGGGGCAGGATCTATCTCCTCTAAAAGATGTCTGAGTGCAGAGAGCTCTGGAGTACTGGAGGGCCAAAGATCCTTCCTTTCCTTTTGGAACAGTCATCAAAGACCAGCAAGTGCAGACCACACACAGAGAAACAATCCCAATAGGCTTTAAAAAGTACTAAATGACTGGTAAGAAAAATAATCATACTCAAATTAGCTCTTGTACATTGGTACGCCTATTCTTTTACAGTACATTTTTCTACAACACAACAAATGCTGGCAAGCAAAATTAGATGCTCTTATCTTCCAATATTTACTCTAATCTTGAGTCCCGATTTTCCCTGCACAAAGCACATATAGATTTAGATTCTGACAGTGGGAAGTGAGAAATATTTATAGATAAGGAGAAGGAAAAAGGAGAGAGTACTACAAAGGATGTTACATAATAATTACCTCTCCCTAAATGGGAAATGTTTTTATTCATCATATCGGTTAATTGAAGAAGTTCACTGCCACAGTAATTTATGGAAAGGATTCCCAAGAACTGAAGCAACTTTTAGGTTGATTAAAGCCCACAGAACAGCACCATGAGGATCGGTACAATTCTCCTTTGAAGAGAAAAACTAAATTTTAAGTTAACAGCTTAGTTCAATATCCAGCTAAAAGTCATTTCATAGAGACTCAGAAAAAAGACGGGGGGGGGGAGGAGGAGAAGAAAGAGACCATAATACAGAAACATAACTTTATTAAAAACAGTAACCAACAGGGTCCATTTCTCCTGGACTCCTTCAACAAACAAATTTCTGGGCAGGTTTCTCTGACACAACAATAGCCTGTAGTTTAACAAGCCACGGGGAAATATAAAGGCAGCAGATATATCAAGGATTAAAAGAAAATCTGTGCAGCATTTGGAATGCCCTGATACCAACAGGGAGAAAAAAAAAAAGCCTTAACAAGACCCAAAGCAACAAAAAAACCCTATCCAAAGCACAGACTCTTCTGAATGACCTAACCCATGGCAAATCAAGAAACCAAACTCTCTAGGAAAGGGTAGGACTAGAACAGATCAACAGAATAACTTCCATGGAGAAAGGGAATATAGGCCAGACTTCATGGAAGAGTCAAGGGAGATGACTCCTCCACACTCCCACTCTGGGTCACCCCTGCCAACAGCAAGGGCCAGCTTTTAAGGAATCATCAGGTGACACAGACTTTGCACCCAAGGAGAGATGGGGAAAATGCAGTCAAGGAACAACTTTGCTAGAAGGGGAGAGCAGGAAAATGCTCAGAATACCTAATTTCACATATTCTCTTATAATTTTCTCTGAAGAAGAAAAAACTCCTCTACCACCAAACTCTTCCCACCCATTTGTGTCTCAGTGTCAGCACCACAGTGCTCAGCAGCCCTGGCTTAGGCTGATACCCTTCACCTACCCCAGAAAGCCACTTCAGCACTTGGGCATTTGTCTACCATGTTCACTTACATATCCAAGGTCATTAAAACTTGCTTCTACTACACACAGCAATGCATTATACCCATCTTTTTAATCTCTGCCTCTCACTGGGAGAGCAATGTGCTTTAAAATCTGCAATGCATTTTTTTCCTTCTGCCTACCATGGGAAAAGATTTCCAGCAGCCATTAGCTACAGCCATTTTCACATCTCATTTTAACAAGCTATAAAAGCAGAACAACATGCCAATTACATGAAATAAATAAAATGAGTGGGTACAAGATGCCTAAGAAAACCTCTTGTACTGCATATATTTGTTAGAGAGTGTATTAGGGTTTCACTAATGCATTTATAATCCTGCAGAACAGTCTGGCACATCTGCATCTTCAGTACAACAAGAACGGCAGAGATGATAGAATCCTCAGAGAATTTCTATTTGAAATAATTTTAGATCTGTTTTATGTATACCAAGGAAGCTGCCAGTCAATCTGATCTTCAAGCACGCTCAACTCCTCAGAGGGAACTCTAGTAAACTGCAGACTGTTCACCTAAATGCATTTATTTCAGCAACATGAAAACTAGTAGCTGTATTTGGCTAATAATATGTTGCACATTTGGAACTTCGTCAAACACCTTAATTGTGTAGTAGAGAATAAGGCAGTTAATTTACACAAAAGGACACAGAGGTGAATTTTATGTCTACATCTCTGAACAAAATAAGTAAATTCACTGAACATATGGCTTATTAAATTTAATAGTTCCTTTCCAAGATGATTCTGATTGCCATGTTTTGAAAGATAGGATTTTTAAAAAATTTCTTTTGGATATTTGCCGTTAAGCAGATATGCCATCTGTCTCCCCAGCCGAAAAGCAACTCAAGACTTTGATTACTATTTCCCTAACCAAGATTTAGGGTAATGTATTTCTAGTACACTGATTAACTAGATCCGACATCACATCTTGGACCTGTTTATTATTCTTTTTCAAAGAACTACCCCAATACGTGCACAAATGCACTCCATGATGTGTGATGAGAGAAGCATAAGGAAGCACCATCACCTTTTGCATCACTTTCAAGCACTGTTAGTGACACCGTGTTATTCAAATAGGCATCTTGTATTTTCACTCAAGTTTTAAGGAGACAGATGTCTTAAACATAACAGAACACTCTAAACTAGACTGAAGAATTTCTGTTATAAAATGCTCACATTAGGAGGAAAAAAAAAAACAAAAAAAAAGAAAAAAGGAAGCCACTCACAAATTTCATTAGGAAAAAAATCTATCACAAATAAGATGCTGGACTAAGCAGATCACACAAATTCTGTATATCAAGGGGAAAAGTTTAAGTCTGACAGTATGCCAAATTCTTGTAATTTGCATATTTTATATTTCAAATCCTCAGAAGTCCAACTCATTTTTCCTGTCTAGTTGTTTTCTAAGGGAAAATCTTTCTAGCTAGTAGGCTTCAAGCTGACACAAGCAGTAACTCACCTTTGTCTGAACCAAAATGATTCTTTCATTCCCACTGATAAATGTACAGGTTATGCATCTACTTCTTAAGTCACCGAGTATTTCTTTCAAATGCAGGCTGAGGTGGGAGAGCAGCCCAGGAGCAGCGATCAATGGACTAATGGCCCCTAATCAGTCACAAGGACCAGGATAACACACAGCCACAGCTGCCACAGGAACACCGTAGGCTCAGTCCTGACTCGGAGGGTGATCATCACTGCTGATTTAAATCACATGAAACTCCAACAACAGAGCTGAACAAAAATAACCCCTGTGTATAGTGAAAGGCACGGCAAAAATCCACAAGTGGTAGAAAACCATAAATAAATAAAAAACAGGTTTCATCCCACAAGTCCTATGTATATTATGGAACTGATTTATTGCTACAACATTTCTCTGCTGTATCAAGCACAGTATTAATCCCTTTTGAATGACAGCTTGACTCCTAAACCCACACCCCTCAAACAGGGAAAGCTCCAGATGTGCCCCTGGTCACCATCATGTGGCACAACAGCAGCTCCCTTTTCTGGACACCATGAATCTTGTAATGATGTAAAATAAATCAGTTTAAAAGTTGCATTTAAGCTATTTTTTTTTAATTGTCTTTTGTCTTGGGACAGCACAGCCAAAGGAGTGACTGCTGTGTCCCTAAGGCAGGCTGCCTGCCTTCCACCCAGCCAGGAGCTCTGGACAACACCTGAACAACATGCCAACAGCACTTGAACACTTTCTAACATTTTGACTTTGCACAACCAGCAATACCACAGAAGCATTTTGTAACACAGCTCAACTAAATACATAAATAATATATAATCCCACAGGGGCCAAAGGAGAGTTGTGATACAGTTTGACAAATGGGAGGCAAAATCAGACAGGTCAGAACAAGAACTGTAGAACAGACAGCAAAGATGTCCAGAGGAACATGGTCAAATAGAAGATATGCTGGGAGCAAACAAGATCCTCCTGGAGGAGGACAAGAAGAAGAAAACCACTGAGGAAACTGAGGACAAACAGGGAAGGTACAGTTCCTCACTTTGGTTCCAAGATAAGTCAAGTATTTTGAGACCATCAGAACAAATTACATCGGGTTTGCAACCATTTCCCAGGCTGGGCAATGCTTCTTTGTCCACAAATAACAGAGCATGGACTACACTTTGGTACACTCAGCACTGCTAGAGTTATGCAGGTTTATTCAAGGTTCCATACCTACAGTCATCACATTTCTGTAGCTTTGCCAGAAATTCACAATTTCTGTGCATGCAAATCAGAAATTTCCTTCATTATTATTGATAAATCATAATAATGAAGTTACTGTCTTAGTATTTATCAAAATCCTTCCTGAAATGCCATTAGCATTATTAAATTAAAGCTGAAATGGACTTGCAGAACCAAGCTTTTAGTTTCTAAATCTTGCAGAATTCCTTTGAATATTCATATCTACCAAACTTGATTACAACCTATTGTGCTTACACAAACATCGTAACAGCTCACAGAGTTGTGGAATTCAACTTGCCTTCCATGAATAAGTAAAACAGACCTTGAAAAATTATATCAACCGTAATGAGTATATATTTAATTACAGTGTATCTTTGTTTGGGGGGACAGGCTTATCTGTGAACCTCATGTTGGAAGTTCCAATACACACTCTCTTTTCCTGCTGCTACCTTTTCTTGAAGCTCATTTGTTAGAAGAGGTTTCACTATGTTTCTAATGTAAAAATTATTAACTAACCAAATGATTAATGCATACACAATTGCATTTTAAGCACAAATGAGTCATATACATGCTCACATATGGAATCTGAAACAGAAATTATCATAGTGTGAGGTGTTTTGGTCCAGCATCTGCTTTTGGATACATATGTCTCATTGCTCTGAAAGTCTTTTATTAAATAAAAGATTTTTTTTTTCATGGTTATAGAATTCCTGGCAGAAATACACAACTTCAGTCCATACTGATACATGTTAGCTGATTATTTCGAGCTTTAGGAATCACTCTGGTTCTTTATTCTTTAGAGGAATCCCAAGAAGGTGTAACCGTATTGCCCTGCTCGACCCACAGCCCACACTGCACAGGAGGACCTCAGAGACACCAAAGGCTACTGCTGGGCTTCTGAGCAGCCACTGCATTACTCCTGATTATTTTATGTCAGGGCATCCTAACATCTCTGTAAATACAATGGAATATTTGGTAAAATAAAGTCTTTGTGATCATATCACCATTTTTTCTCATCACGCTCACCTGACACAGCTCAGATCTCTACCAGGTGCATGTGCTACAGTACTGTCTGTTGGTTTAGAACCAATCCCTGACAGTGTGTCTTTAGGTCTGTGTCTACATTAATTTCAAAGTCACTGTCTTTCTCTTCTCTTCTCTCCCCTTGTGCAAGTTTGTACATCTTTATAATACCTTCTGATTAATTTATCACATAATAAAGATTTTAAAAAATCATTACCCTTTTGATCTAAAAATCCTTATATTTCATCTTTAATATGTTCTTTTGAGAGGATCTTTCTAGAGAAGTTGCCACGTATGTTCTACTCCTGTGAGACGGAACAGCAAAGCTCAAGAAATACTTCATTTAAAAAGGTTTGGAAAGTTTTTGTTTGCTAAAAAACCCCACATTTCTTTCAAGCTAAGAAAAAATGAGAGTCTATTGCAGTACATATGGCACAAGAAGACTAACAAAAAGGAAATACATGAAACCAATATTTGAAACAGTGTCAGAATTTATCCCCTGATCTGAAGCATTTTTAACATGCCATTACTTCATGAACTACATTCAAATAAGGAGGGAAAAAAGTCAAGGAAAGAAAAATACTGATTTTTCTGATAGTTTTTCTAAGATGATCATTATTTCTGTAAGATGATCTGTTCCTCCATTTGTTTTAAGCCATGCAAAGAATTCATCATATGTAGGAAAAGAGAATAACCCTCACTTTGCACATTAATACTGTAATACTCTGCTTTATAAAGAGTGCTTTTAAGCCATCACATGTCAAACAAAGCTAGGAGATTATCAGGAACCACATTAAAGCTCAAGGCACTATGTTATATTAGGAAAAAAAATGTAGGAAGGTCTTTCAGACAAAGAGCAGCAAATGGCATAATATTTTTACCAAGATGGAAAATGATGGGGGGGAAAAGATGGTGAAAAAAAATCAGTAAAAAAAAAGAAGAAAGCAAAAAAATCCCACAACCCTTTAGTATAAACTATCAGAGGACTGACCAAAACCAGAAAAAGCGTACAGCTGCCTGCTCCAGCTCCTTTATATTTCACTATGTAGAATTATTTATCTTAGTGATGCTACTGTGAAGTCCTCAGAATTCTGTCCAAATCCTCCCCCTCACCTCCAGCCTTCAAGCTGAAGTGCTGCAGTACTGACTGCCCACAGAGTGTTTTCTCAGGATCTTTAGCAAAACAGCTGGACTGATAATAACACTGAAAACACTGATTATTAATGTCTGCCCACTGTGGTTACAGGTCAGTCTCCTAACATTTATCATTGGTCTCCTAATTATCCTTTTTTTAAAATTAAAAAAAAAAAAAAAATAATTGTAATCACATCAGACTGCCCTCATCTGTCCTGCTATCTAGGGAAGTAAAAAGTAATTAATTAATTCAAAAACTCTGAAAACATAGGAGAAATTCAGCTTTAAATTAATAGAAACATTCATTTGAAAAGATTAGATGGCATTCTGTCACTTCTGAGAGCTGATACTGTGCTCCATTATGAACTGAGTGTCCTTACTTCTTCGTAAGGACATTTAGTCCACAAATAGAGAGTCTACAGGGGACAGGACAGTGAGTTCTGATTGAAACAGAGGACAGGCTGGGAGCGTGATCCAATCTCAAAATTTAGGACTAAACTGAATAGGGGTACCCATCTTCAGATACTCTTGGGGAAGTAAAATTATAGGTTAAGAAATAAAGTGTCTGAAAGAATTAAATCTAGCTAAGTATCACAACAGAAGTGGTCTTGAAGTATGCAGTAATTAACCAGAAAATTAGAACTGGCAAACTAATGTGGATGATTGAGACTCAAGGAGTCTTTGAGCAGCTGCCCAGGGATATATTGACAGGAGCGGGCACATAAGATTTATTATTTCACTATTGAATGCTTAAAATGTAGAGAACTCTGCAAAAGAAGAGAACTGACTTACATATATTATTAGCTTTTGAAATAACAACAAAATGCATCAAATATTTGCATCTCCTTCACAGACCTATAACACAAGCATTCAATTCCTAGCAAACTTGTGGCACTCACCCACACATTAGTCCTCCAAGGCCAACAGCTTGGAAGTGAACTCCAGCCTTTATGTACACATAAAAGCAATCAAAAGTTATTCTCTATAATACAGCCATTGCTATAACATGCTTTTGAAAACCAGCACACACACACGGTCAATAAAGACATTTTTGATGGCAGTTTACTACTACCTCGCACTGGTGTGGTGTTTCCTTGGCTGCCCCAAACCT
>JAWWLV010000030.1:4734947-4746998 GCA_035041135.1 Platyrinchus mystaceus
CTAAGTTTGCTTTTCTAAAACTAATAATTGACAAACTGAATAATGTGCTGTAATAGAGTTCTTGTTAAACATAGTTTCATCATTTCTCTCAACTAGATGGAAAGGCTCATCATTAAAACACTAATTGAAAAATCTTGTGGTTATTTTGAGAGGGTTTTTTTTTAAAAAGCTCTCCATGTTGTGACCTTCATGCAATGATGTAGATACAGCTGCAGGCAAAAGCTCTTTCCCTATGAATTCAGGAAAAAGGAAGATCCCAGCTAGCCTCAGCAGTTTATGAAGCCAGCTGCTTCATTATTCTCCTGATAGCCTTAATTCACCAGTCCATTTTTCTGTTTTCCTCAGTTTCCTGGCTAAATGCTGGACTTAATTTCCTAGGTCTCAATTCCTGGTTGTCTTGGTTTGTGAAATTATGTGGAGGGCATTCACATCATCCAAAAAAACCACCATGAGGAGAGAGACTGGAAACAGGATACAGCTTCAGCCAGGTCCTTGGAGGGGATATGGACTAAAAGCCTGATGATGCTCTGCCAGAGCATGACACTGGTCTGAAATCACTGACACCTCATGGGCAATGAAAAATTGTACAGACACTGAAACCTTGACTGAAATGAATGTGCAAGAACACTATGGACACTCAAGGTGTAAGACCTCTCCTCGCCCTTCATAAGAGGCTGTTTTGTTTTGCAGTGTTTTGGTTTGGAGTTTGTTTAGTTGGATTTTTTTTAACATTTCACCCATTTCTTCTATATTCACGAGGGCTACAAACACATGTATCTCCGGGATCCTGATGTACATCTCTCAGGTCAACACTGAACTGAGTGGAAAATCTAATGGCTGCCAAATTGAATGCCAACTGAAGGTCAAGATGACTTTTTTTTTTACCCTTTTAGGCCACCTAAGCAGACCTGTCACCCTTGTCACTTTTCCAACCTTAGTCTCCAGAATACCATCAAACACTCTGTTCCAGACAGTATTGAGCTCTTTCAACATACCGGTGTGTGTGCAGCACTACTTCACTACATCATCCTGCCAACCTACACTTCAGTGGTGCTGTGTTTTACGAAAACTGTAACAAATTTCTAAGCTCTTAAATACTGTCATTCCATATTCCTGTCTTCCATGAGGCTTTAAAGTTTACCAGTACTACACATCTATTTTTTGTCCTTAACCCCATCATCTAGCCTCCCTCTACACTGAATGCATAAGCCATTTACCTGGACAAAATTGAGTTGATGTGTAGTTAAGTCTTTAAAAGTCATCCCTGCTAGTCAATTCCCTCATTAGGAAACCACTTCCTATCAGAAGTGCCCTCAGGTTTTGAGAGCACATCAAAATTGGATCCACTTAAGCAACCGAGCTTTGATACTGTGCTTAATGACTTTCTAAATTTGTCATTTACAAAGTACTTTACAAGCCTTCCTAAAGCAGAGATGAAGCTGCCCATGCAGGAGCAAACCTCCCCAGCTCTTCTCCTTCAGGAGTCTCGGTGACGTGTGACGTACACGGTGCCATTTTCCGAGTATATGACATTTCATTTCTATCTCACCACTTCCTCAGGACCATCTGGCCACTTTCTCAGCTACGAACAGATCGTACAACTGTGGCAGCTCTTCCCCTCTTCTCTTTCAGATCTGTCCCTCCTGTCATTTCCAAGCTACCTGGGTCACTCTGGGAGAGAAACAGGCACAACATTCCCCGGCAGCAGCACTGGCTGAAATCAGCACTTCACTATGACATGCACAGTGATTCTACAGCTTCCCTGCTGCTTCTTGTACACAAAACACTGATATTCTATCTCAAAATTATAAAGGCATATTGTGTATTTCCCCCCACTTGAGAACTACAGGCATCTGCTCCAACTGCATCACCATTAGTCTAAACATCCCATATTTCCTACTGGTGAAAGTGAGCATTTCTCAGTGGCAAACTTTAGGAAGCAAGCTTAATCTGCCACTTTTTTAACCCAAAGAGAATTCTGGGACCAGGAACATTAAAACCTACTTTCAAAGTGGTCTTGCCACTCAGAGACATTTGCATGCATATGACAAATCCAAAATATTCCCAAGAGTAGAATCACAGTTTCACCATAATCTTTCCTGCAAATTATAAAGTGTGAAATAGAAAGCTGGGGGGAAAAAAAAAGAAGAAAAAAAAAAAAAAAAGAAGTAATAAAATATTGAGAACAACATGTCAAAATTATAACAGTAAAAATAAGAAAAACTCCTGGGCTGTCATCTGTCTGGTGCCTTTTTGTAAACTCCTCTGCTGCAAAAGTATCTTTGCTATTGTAAGTCTATTTTTCAACACCCCAAGAAAAGCCCAGATTATACTGCTCATATAATTGAAGCAATGATAAAATGTAAGGTCAGTTTAAATTATGAAGTGGGGTTTTTGTTACAAGATTCATTTGAGAATTATTGTATGAAATGACCATTGAAAACTTCATAACAAGGAAAAAGCAGAGAGAATATAATTTCCCTAATTTTTCATAAGATTCAATCAGAAGTACAACACATAGAGTTTTTCATAGTCTATCTTATACTTTTTCCAACTTAATTTTTTTTATTCATGGCCCTCTTTCATTCAATAATAAGTGATATGCACACAAGGTATTGTCTCTTATTCAAACTTTTAATTACTACAATAAAAAAATACCACCCAGAGAACGTGGAAAACTGATAGAATTCATTGTCACCAATAGGTCTAGAATGGGAAATATTGATGGATGTGGAACCTGAAAATATTGGTGCAGCTTCCTACAACACTTTTCTACATGACTTGAATCACCAGACCTGATGCTGGAGTCAGGCTGGCTCCAGTGGAGTAGGGAAAAGCTTCTCCAGGAAGAAAAGGAGGTGAAGTGAGGAAAGGGAAAGTGCACAGAACTACTGGACTCAGTGTCAGGACTCTCCAAGTTCATTCCAATAACGCATCACTTTCCCACCCTTCCCGAGGTGCAGCTGGGTATCAACACAGGCATGTTGGCTTCTCACAGGTTTTATCTACAAAGAGCTGCCATAACCCACAGTGTTTTGTTGTGGATTTCTTTAAAACGTGCACAGATTTCCACAGTAATTCCACAACCTTCAACTCTCCCTTGTTTTGCTGAACTTTGCTTTATTCCTCCTCGTCCATTTTTGTCTTGCCGCTCAGAATCACTACTACTAAGATAAAAGTAGTCCTTGATCACCTTTTTTGGTCTGACACTATTTTAATATGGTTTCAGTCCTGGAAATTCTTCTCCTCCTCCCCCAAGTCACCTTTTATTTTTCCTTCTCTGGCACACAAATGTAAAACAGAAACATCTTAAGTGTTTGGTATTATAATATCAACACAGAAATCTCATTATAAACATTTTACTTTCTGTCACATTCTACCACTCATCTATCTATTATACACAATAATATTATTAATACAAAAAAAGTCAAAGTGAAAACCTTCTCAAAAACCCCCAAGAATTCACAATACCATTCCAGATGTTTTCTCTTTCACAACAGGAGAATGAACAAAATCAAGATTCACATCACAAGCCCTCCTCCTAGTTCATTTTAACACTCTGAAATATTACCAAAAGCTGCTCTGAGTTCACATGTAACTTTTCCTTTCTCCTTTCCTCTACATAGGATTATCTTTTCTCTTCTCTATTAGTGGCCTATTCAGCTTTTCACTCCCATCTGCCTAATGTCAGTTGAATTTAATCGCCTCCATAATAGCCTGGAACTGGTCATTCAATAATAGTGAAGCCAGGAAAAGAGAAGATTGCAGATCTGCTGCAAAAGGATTCTGTACATAAATGCTCCTTTAATTATGATCACTCCGTTTTCATGGATTTTTAAACTGAAATTTACCTTAATTTACCATGTTTTATATTTTTGAGAAGAACATAATTTTCAACTCAACTTAAAAAAAAAAAAAGGAAGATCTCTTCTCTTTTTTTAAAAAGGGATGGGGGGAAAAGCACTGGAAGCCTGGAAGAGTACTTGCTTCAAGGTCACTCCCTGAACATAACCAGCACCTAAGCTTTACTCTGGAAATAGAAATACTGTAGGCTTAGGAAAGAACATTACAAGTGATGAAAAAGCTGCTTTTTGAAAGTTTTCTAGAATGTTTTGAAATAAACAGTTACAGGATTTAATAAAAGAAAAAAACTAAGCATTCAGGAACTGTGGTATATCCCTGATACTCCATAGCTGGGGGTCCCCACAGGTGATTCTCTCTACGAAGCTGGCACGTGATATGAGAGGTGTCCTGTATTTCTAACTGACTTTTTATATTTGTGTGAAAAAAGGAGAGTATTTTACTTAAATAAACTCAACATATCATGTTGAATAACAATTTGGTGACAGATTTGTGTTACATATTCACATTGAATTGTCTCAAGAATTTGAGAGATGACCAGATCGCGACAGTAGGAAAAGCTGCCAGATACAATAAGAATTTAAAGCCTAATCAGACTTCTGAAATTAAAGGTGTTGTTTTTCAAATGTCTATAAGGTGTTTTATCAGGAGGAATTTCAGTGTATCAAGTAAAACATGGAATTTAATGAGTTTCCATTATTTCAATTTATCTATAAGCATTTCAGACCTGTTAATATTTCAAGGTTCACAGCATTCTAGTTTATGATAAAATTAAATCATACTAAATCTGCAAGTGCAGAAAACGGTCAAAAGCTTTGGGAATGGATTTGAATGGGAACAAAATCATGTTGCCAGAGCAATTTTTATAAATTAGGCCTCCTCTGTGCTACTTGGAGATGTGCTAAAGATAACACAATAGATTTAATAACACACAAAAAAAGTGTTGGTCATTTTGTTTGGATTTTTTAAAACACAGTGGTAGGAGTGTGATAACATTTCAATATTAAAAAAAAAAAATCATCTTTAGGAGTTGAACTACTGTTTCATAACACAACACTTGAACTGTACCAGGGAAAGAGCTTCAACAGTACTTTAAATAAAGTCAGAGGTCTATGCATCATGACTTCCCTCTAATATTGCTGGGGATAAATTGGTAAAGTCTCATTCTAAGCAATGCCTTGTTTTATGCTGGTATCCTGCAAATCTGAAACCATATCAGAGTGCAAATTTCTCTTGAAATATAGATTCTTGTTACTTCCTCTCCGGACAAACACCTAGCAGATTATTGATCTGCTTCTGAAGGACACGGTGTTTATTATGTAGGAAACCACTGCTGGGCACAAGCGTGAGAAATTAATGATGGTTTTTGTAAGTGTCCACACTGTAGTGCTGAACCAGTGGGGCAACTGTCAATCTATA
Organism: Platyrinchus mystaceus; assembly: GCA_035041135.1. NCBI lineage: Eukaryota > Metazoa > Chordata > Aves > Passeriformes > Tyrannidae > Platyrinchus > Platyrinchus mystaceus. The sequence continues at coordinate 4,740,228 of JAWWLV010000030.1, forward strand.
TGATAATGCATCCCAAAACTTCATAAAATCAGTGATGTGAAGAAGCATTGATTTTTGAGCTAACCAGGATACGTGAGAGAGTAAGGCTAAAAAGTTTCCTGAAGTTAACACCTCTGTGTATATAACAGTTGCTTCTGACTTGTGTGATGGGTTTTTTTCAAACAACCAAACACACAGAAACCCTTCTCACAGAAGCCTTGCCATGTAAAAATTAATTCCACATACTGGCTTGTTGCTTGCTTGTTTGCTACTTGATTATGTTCTTCTTACTCCTATTAACATCACTATTAGAAAAATTACCTATTTAAACTGGAATCCCTGCACTAGATTTCTAGTTACTTAATAATTCACTTATTATAAGGATGAAGTTGAAAAACAAGCAAACAGACTCATTCTTTTATCAAAGTCTGCAACAATATGTATAAAATTAGGTCCTGAAATTACATTTACTCAGACAAAATGAGTGTGGCACACTACTGCCATTGAAATGGAGACAACCACCTTCAGAGAACTGAACTTCTGCTACAGAATTGAAACCCTATCATTCCATAATGCCAGAATTCTATTAGTCAGGTTTTCTATTTGAAATTACTCTCAGTAACCTTACCAAAAGTGTCCCAAAAATCCGCGGAAGTTGTCATATTTTCTATGAACGGTACTATTAAAAAGAAAAAGGGGATAATCAAATAATCAGTCACTTATTCCTTTTAAAACATGGGCTTCCTTGTACAAACCATTATTAGTAAATGCACATTCTCTCCTTTGTTTTCATGAAGAAATGTATCCTGCTATGCCTATGGAGAGGAGACGGTACTTGAAGATTCAATTTAAATCAACGACAAAAAAAAAACCTGCTGTTACAAACGAAATCAATGGCACTTTTCTGAACTTCCTTCTATCAATATATAAACTGTAATTTAATTTTCCTTGTTTGCTTTGACAAGCAGTTGCTTACTTTTTTTTAGTACCTGGCACACCAGCTTTGATGAAAGCGAGACAACTGTCAGTAAGTACAGGGAGGAGCCCAAAATAAACACCTACAAAAATCCTCTCCTGAGAGGCACCCAAAACGTATCAAACTGAATTTTATCACAAGTAATATGCTTAGCAGAGAGCTGCCTTCATGAGCTGGTGTCAGCTGCTGGAACAGTTGCTCTGAGGGTGTGACGTTAGGGAGGTTCCTCTTCACCACCTCAGAGAGACAAGAATCAAAACCTTTCGTTTCTATTTTAACTAAGCTGAGTTTGCACCTTCATCGCTCTACAGGATGGAAGGCAAATTCAGGCAAATACATTTTTACTATTTTCCCCTATTTAGTTCTTGAAATATATGTAAGTGCAGAAAATACCCCAGCTAAAAACTTTAAGGTGATACATGTGAAGAACCTGAATCAGGTCACTGAGAACCTACCACTGCTGAGCTGTTTTGTCACAAGTGAGTGGTACACTGCAAAACGTTGATTTCTGTGACCTTAATAAACCACAGCAAACAGAAGTGTTCTGCCTCAACCTGATCTATAGGTTTGCTTTCTAAAAGGCCCTTAATACTGATATGCAAACAGCAAAGTAATTCTTTTCCAATTTCAAAAACATGAAAAAATACATCAAATTAAATCTGATTGTTATGAATTAGCATCACTGTTCCAGCTACCAGCATACTGTGGATTATTAATATTACTTCAAGCTGTGTAGAAAAATCACATATGAGAAACTATTTCTCTAAAGAAATTTCTTTCTGCTTCTCATCATGAAGTTTAATTCAATATACTCTGAGCACAAACTTCTGTGAAAGATCACGGTGTGAAAAGTGAATTGTAAGATCAAACATGATATCATATGATGCATCTGTAAGTTTCCTGGTACTGATGGTTAAAAAAAAAAAAGCAAAAAAACCCCAACATGCTAAAAAGCAGCCTTAGTCAAACTGAGAAAGTGAAAATACCACCTTTAGAAGAAGAGGACTGGAGTATTTTTAAGCATGATCACGTTCTCACACGTGTATGTTAGGAATATATTTTAGAACCAGGCCTACCGTTCTCCTCATCTGACTTGTTCTCGTTGTCGGAGTCGGTGAGCGTGAGAGCTGAGTTTTCACGACTTGACAGACCAGAACTGCGCCTGGATTTGATCCCTCTTCCCCACAGCCTGATGGCATGTTCTGGAGACATCCCCCCCTCCGTGTCCGAGTCGGCATCGGAGCCCGTGCTCAAGGAATAGCCTTGGTGGAGTATTCCTATGTCTGAGCAGTAACCGCTGCGATGGGGAGAGGGCTCACAGATCCCCAGTTCTGCAAGGGTGAAGTTTGTTCCTAGAAAGGCAATAAAAAAAGCTCATTAATTTAAAACCTCGGGGATTTATTTTAAGCTTTAAAATAACAGACCTTTTCAATTTCACTTAATTATGCTGTATACCATTCACTTAAGAGCTGGACTCGATGGTCCTTGTGGGTCCCTTCCAACTCAGATTATTCTGTGAAATCTGTGAAATCTCTGGTCTAGCAAACTTAACCTCAAACACAGTAAATGCAGCTGAAATGGACAAATATACAAAACAAAGGTAAGAAAGGTCTCCAAATTTTAAGTTACTATTTTGGCCCCAAATAACTAATCACTGAGGTGAGTGATTAATGTAAATCTCTCAACAAGTGTTAATGAGATGACCTGCTTTGCTATTTATCTAACCTTGTATTTGTAGGAGCAGAGCATGAGCTTTGAAGCTGCGCATTTCATTTCTAGAAAAGAGGAGGTTTTTTCCTCTGTAAAGCTCATTTTCTCATACACAAGCCTTCCATAGACACAGTGAAAAAAACCACAAACCCATGAAACAGGAAACCATGTTACCAGTTTTGCACTTTTACATTTGGTGCAATTAGTAATTTAATGCCTGTTGTAGAAATCAAGACAGGTCTGATAAGCACTGCAACTCTTTTCTACCTTTTTCCACCATATTCAAGAAGAAATTGTGCATCACTACCAAAATCGGGAGGTCAAAGGGTTTAAAGGCAAAACTTTCAGAAACAATGTCAAAACACGTGACCTTTAGCAGTTAATAACGACTCAGTGGACAAAGTCTCATACATTTTTAAAGCACATGGAGTCCCCCTGGGTTCTCAGAAAGCACAGACTTGATGGCTGATTTCTGCTTATGTATTTGTTTCCTACAGTAATGAACAGGGCGGTAAAAAAATAGAGGGAAATATTCACTGGTCTCTAAGGCTTTCAAAGGTTTTGAAAAGCGAAGTAATTTGAGCTTCATTACATTGGGCTAAAACCAGAACTGAAGTCGCTGGCAGTGTAACTGCCAATTATTTAATTAATTTCTTAATTCACAGAGAAAACAGATCTGTGGTCTGTGTTTCTAAAACAGCATTTTATTATGTACAAAATCAGCTTATGTTGTCTCCTCTTCCACTATATATTTGTCAGAATAAAGCTCAACCATGAAAGTTCATAGACTAAATAAAACACACAATTAAGTGTCTTCTATTATTAAAGAACTAGATTTTTTTTAAGTATTACAACTTCTTTCACAGATTAGCCTGTCCCGTCTCACATCCAGTTGCTAAACCATTTTTTGGTTATGTATGCACACATTATCAGAACATAAAACTGGGCCCCACTTAAGATTTATTCCTAGAGCTCATCAATTAAAGGAAGGTGGTGGAAGAGGGAGGAGCTGTGCCCTCTTTCACCCCAAACCCCTGGTAAGGAATTATCACCAGGTGGATGCTTCTCAGGTAATGAAGCATTTAGTGGCAGTGCTTAAAAAGAATATAAAAAGCTGACATTAAAATAGCCAGCTCACTTTCATCAACACCAAATTGGCCTGAACCCTCCTAGTTAGGAGCACATTTTACCTGCCTTCTAATATTTAAATCAGAAATTTAGTGATTTAGTCAAAAGCAAGGAACTCAACAGTTGTAAAAATGAGTTTAAGTGCACTTCAGTCTAGAGATTTTTTGCCATTTTTTTTAATTTAATAAGTGAAGAGCTCTAGCATGACAAATGAAACAAAGTTACTTTTAAAGAAAATGGAAATTTTAATCGTGCAATTTCAGCAGGAAACATTTAACAAAAACAGTTTGATTGATTATAATTTTGGCTTAGTCCTGTTATCAAACTAACCTTAAAATTATTAATAAAAAGGTCAAAATAAAACTAAAAGAAATATAAAAATATGGAATGATCTGAAGCTTGGTAGCTCCACACATTCTGACTTACACAGGTAGAGCACATGTTGACATTATACACATGTTAAAATTACTAAACTCTTCGTGAAAATGAAGATTTTCAAGTTTTCTTGTTTGCTCATGGCATAAATGTCTACAAATATACACCAATTATAAATATATTAGCTTAATTAAGCTGTTTTACATCCATGGTAAAACATTTTAATGATATTCTGTGGGTTTTAACAGCCCTTACAATCCCATCTGATTTCCCTCTGATTAGCATCCTGTCTTGACGTCAGAATCTGACTGTAACATCCGATGCAAAAAGCATCTTCAGAGCACTTCTTGCTTTATTTGTCTGAGGAAAATGGTAAAGGCACTGAAAGTGAAATATACTGTTCACAGAAATCATTCACCCATTTGAGTTTTATTATCTGGGAATTGGGCATCTCTCAGTAACTGACCACATTGAAAAAATTTGAGAAATGGATCACATCAGCTCAAGAACACAAATGGAATCAGCCCCTGAGCCTCTGGGAAAGGATTTTCTATGCTGCTTCTCAGAAATCTCCTCACAGTCTTACAACAAAAAATCTCAAGCATCCTGATGGTAGACATGAAATATTCTAGAAATTTCCCCCTCTAGTTAAGTCATGTTCTCTGGTAGATTCTAATTAGCTTTATTTAATAATTTTTAGCTTTTTTTTTCTGCAAAATATTATTTGAGACTGTTCTGTAAGATAGCTTACAGTGGCAGAATAATTTGTCCTTGGATACCCATGGATAACAGTTTTTTCACATTTGCATATATTTTATATATATTATATTATTTATATATTTATATTATAATATATATTATATATGTTTTATATATACATATATATAAAAGCAGCTGTCAGATATGGATTTTATATCTACATATGCAAAAATATATCTATATATATTATAATTCCTGATATCTTCATAGCCCTTTGTTTACTGTAAAATATGAGGAAAAGGAGATAGAAATACTACAGTTATACTGTCTAGACCTTTTCTTGATCTGGATCATGTTCTCCTACATCCCTTGTTATCTAAAATGAAACTGCCCACATCTCCTGAATAACATATGAACAGCTGTCACCAATCTATTATTCTCTCATTTGCTCAGCCATTATTGCACATTAAGGTATTCAAGGCATCAGTATACCACCCCTGTAAATTCACATAGAGGGTAAATATAATCTGAATGCACAGAAATAATTTATGCCATAATTCACAGCAGAAAGAACCCTACTAATACTTTGCAGATGAAGTATAGTCTCACAAATGCTGAACAAATACCTAAGTCATATTTCATATCAACTCCCCCTGCCAGAATACTCCATATGGGATCCCAGTGCCAGAAAGTTCACCAAGAACAACACAGCCTTCCTTGCCCCACTGCCAGTACAAACTACTCTGAGCTGGAGGGAGGAAACACAGACCCAGCCTGGTCTGGGGTTAAGATTTAGTGTATCCTTCAAGAAGTCTCTTCCTTACAGCTCTAAGGGATTAGGAGCTCAAGCAAAGAACATCAGATCCTTGTTGGTGGAAAAGAAACTTATTTCTCTTGAAGAACACACCACAAAAAATAAAAAGTCACAAGGTTTTTCATATACAACAAAGCTTGGCAGCCTCCATCCCCAGTCCCTTCATCCCCACCTGCAGAAATCACTAGACCATTTCCATTAAAGAAAAGCAGTTAAAAGCAGCTGCTCCCTTAAGGTGTGTGTCATCTCTCATACAAAAATAGAGCAGTAGTACACTAGTTTAGAAGTGTAAGATCATCACTGCCTATAATCTACATGTTGTGAATAGTCTTCAGTGGAATAGATGCTTTCCTTTTAATTAGCGCATAACTTGTATTATCTCTTTAGCACAGTTCCTTTGACAGAAATTTACTATTCCAGTTATTTAGTGTATAACCACTTACTAAAAGTGTGTTGACTTCAACAATGCACTATTGTGCTCATTATCTCTGCCAAGCCTAGAAAGCATCCCCATATAAACAAGGGGTACTTTCACCCACCCCCTGAGCAGAGGTCTCATTTGGGTAATTAAAACTGCATGAACTGCCCTTCTGAAGGTGAATCTAATCCAGCTGTGATCACTACAAGATGCCTCAGAGGAAGAACCTGAAACCAGTAATGCACAGGTACGATGGATTTGCCTTAAACATTACATCAAGCTCACAACTGGACTAACTCTAAAATCAAAAGAATAACTATCACTTACAGTCTTTGCTACCACAAGTAGTAATGATACCAAGAATCCATCTATTTAAGGTATTCCATCCTTTCTCAAGTTCTTGTCACGTTCAGAGCCATTATGATTTTGCTGGCACAAGTACCACAATTTAGCTCCAATCTGTGGTACATGAAGAGGTCTCTCTTTTTAACAAACTGTGATGCACACTTAATTTTTCTCAATTCTTCATGAATTCAGTCATTACAATGGCAGAACAAATGATGACAATCTCATTTTTTATCCACTTAGCATCCACATTTTTAACATTGACCTTTTTTCTCATCTTCCTTACCCAATAAACAACTGCCATCTCTTCAATTATCCCTTGAATTT
>JAWWLV010000030.1:4750037-4765562 GCA_035041135.1 Platyrinchus mystaceus
TAGATAGATAGATAGATAGATAGATAGATAGATAGATAGATAGATAGATAGATAGATAGATAGATAGATAGATAAAGTACTTTTTGGATAAAATTGCTGTACAGCTCTTAATCTTCACTGATAGACTAAACTGAATTCAATTACTAAGAACAATTTCTATGAAAATCTGCAGGAAACAACAAAGGTATAAATTAGCTGTTGATAATTTGCTGAATTAATGAAAAGCTTTTTCTTATTTTTATACTCTTAAATCAAGATTTGAAAAGTGGTAAAAAATAAATCGCTGTTCATGACTTGATAAATATCCAGTGCTCCCAAGAAGCAGCAGAAGTCACAGGTAATAAGGTTTCATACTTCCATAACTGTTTAATTGGGAACTCTTGAAAAACCTGAATCAGCTGTCATCACAGACAAAACCTTAATTGTTTCTTTATCCCTTGCTTCACAAGCTAGGAACATGGATATTCTATATTTTATGAAGGTCCCCAGGCACATATAAAAATATCTGAGCACCAGCAGCTGTCAACTGTTTAGTCACAAGGTGCTTCTTCACTGTAAATACCATTCACTTAGAAATGATGGTAACGTAAATTGTAACCTGCACAGTAGAACAAAAGAAGTTTAAACCATTATTTGGCTAAGAACTTGAATTTTTATTCTGAATGGCATTGCTTGTAACAGGTTTTAGAACAGGTTTTAGAAATGCCGGCATTTAACTCTGCATTTCCAATCCTACTGGAGGACCACCAGTAGACCAACATGAATGACTTCAAGGACTGATAAGGGAATTCACCTAAAATGGAAAGAAGAGCTTCCCCCAAAAATTAAAACAATTTAAATGGAGCAGCACATGAAGCATGTTAAAAAAATCCATATAAACTTCAGGCCAAACTTAGAGTTTTTTTATGTGTGGGAAAATGTTGACCTTGATTTTCAAACACTGATTTTAAAAAGAATGATTTTCCCCCATGAGGTCAAATATTCTGCACAAGAACCAGTTGTAATAGTAATAAATAACAAAAAAAAAAAAAAAAAATTGTGCCCTTCTCTATTGCTTAGTTCTGCATTAAAAATTTCCAATCTAAACCCAAAATCATTGTGAGCTGTTATTATTAGGAGATATCACATTAAATATTACAAAGAGAGCCAGACTAAAAGTTGGTTTGTTGGCAAGAGAGTTACTGTGCAGGCTGTGTTATCTGACTATTTTTAACACACACGTCATCCCACTTGTTAAGTGCCTTTACTTGCTTCACAAGTGCTTTGCAGATCGGGTGAAATGATAAATTCACATCTCACTGATAAAGGTCAAGTATGCCTAGGTATCATATGATTATATTATTATTTTTATTTATCATCATCATTATTATTATTTTTTACTTTGCAGCCTTCAATTATAGAACTCTTTCGGTTTAACAAGCAGGAGATTAGATTGGATTAATCACTGATCGTCACACAAGTTCACACTTTTCAGCCTACCAACATTTGGCACAGAAGCATTTTAGGATAGTTCACGTCTTTCCTTTTTGGCTATATGGGAGTCAGAGGCAGTTTTGAACCTAAAATCAGGTTTTCTTTGAAAGGGAGTATGGGGAAAGTAAGGACAGCAGTGAAGACTAGGGATGGGAAACAACAAAAAAAATCTCCTTTCTCCTGCTTACAGGATACCTTGGATGAGAGCTTGGCCGTTCTGCTCCCAGACCCTTTTTCCATGACGGGAACACTGACAGCAGAGCTGTCTGGTGCTGTTGAACATCTCTTGCCTGTGGCCTTTCAGCCACTGTCTTATCTGAAAAAATTGTTTTCTTAATTACCGGTGTGAGAGGGCACAGGAGCTGAGCTGGCCCGTGGCTTCAGATGGCTTAAGCCACCATGACAGGCTCTGGATGCTCACAGATTTATCCATCACTTTCAGACTGATGAACCTCTGATTCAGCTAAGCATATTAAAACTTGCCAGCACCTCTATTTAAATTTCAGATTTGTGGTTCTCAAAGGCATTTGGTTGTTCTATTTTCTTCTTTTTTATCTCTTTAAAGACTTCAGAACAGAGAACAGACATACATGCTGCAAAAGTACCCTTGGATTTAAGTTCTTCTAAAACTTACTTTTGTCATGGAAACTGAACACAGAATATGTTTTATGGATGTTTTTGGATATTTTGTTTTTTAACTGGGAATTTGGTGAACAATGTGCATGGATATATAATTGAGGAGAAAGCCCCTTCCTTCCTCAGTGGGAACACCAGAAGAAAGAACTCTCAACCCAAAACAGTAAACAACCCAAACTTCCAAGGATTTCTGACCCTGAAAGTCAAAGGAGAAATCTATAGCTGAAATAATCAGAAACATATGGTACTGATAAATTGGGGTCCTCAAAGTAATTTTAGGGATAACACTCTGAATTCCAAAACAGGAACCCACAAATCAAGTCCTTCAAAGTCAACAATTTTCTCTGTAGAGGGGAAAGCTAGTTTTTTGATTGTTTGTTTTTAAAGAAAAATGCATTTTTGATAAAAATCAAGCACTGAACCAATGATATAAAACGCAGGATAACATGCATGGACAGCAGGTACCACAGGCCCTTGGGAAGTGCCATCCCAGGTAAATACTGTCCTGACCCCGTACACAGCAGAACTGCCCGTGTGGTTTTTGGGGTGGTGCTGGAGTGCTCTTGTGAATGCTGGAGTCTCTGTGCCTCCACCTCACAGCCAGAATTAGCAATGCCTGACTTGAGAGGGCCGGTCGCAGAAAACTTGTTAGCAGGAAACTGGAGCAGTGATCACCAGGCAAATGGTCTGGTGTAACCAACCCACTAGAGCTCCATGAGGATGAGAAACACAGTGCCATTTTGTTTCCACTTCACCTAAAATTGTGGGGTTTAATCTTTGACCTATTTAACAATAGTTGCCTCTTCAGGGTCCTGCAGGCACAGCAGACAGCAAAGGGGAAATACTGCTCAAAATTTGCTCCCCTTGCAGACTAATGCCACTGCTATTCTTTTATCAGCTTTTAACATTTCTGTTATCAGCAAATTGCCCTCTTTAGAGGGGAAAAAGAACCCTACACCAGTCTGCTCTTATGAATGCCTTGAGCCTTCAAAATTAACAGTGAGAATCCTGTGGTCACAGTATACTCCCTTCTTAAGAGCAGATATGGCACTGTATAGTTTTGATATTAAATATTGTCAAGCTTCCTTTCAAGCAAAGAACTATTTATCTACTTAACACAGAACATAACCAACTTTTGTAAGTTTCATATATTACATTTATTTCAAAATGCTTGGCATTATTAATCCTTTTTATATTGTTAATATAAAGATCCTGCTTCAAAACCTCAAAAACCCAGAAAGTTTATTTTTTTCCTCTCTTTTTTGCATTGCATGCACTGATGAACTAGCCTGCTCAGCAAGCATTTAACAGATTAGACACTTGAACATGGTTTCAGGCAATGCTCTCTCATGTTTCTGCGTATTGCCTGATAAACACTTCAAAGTAAACCGCTCATAAATATGAAATGAAAAGCCAAGAAGTCGTTATGCACAGCTTTGAGATACAAATCTCTTTATTCCCCTCTGAAGTGGAATTTGATTGACATAATGAGTCATAGATCCTGTCCAGGGACACACTGCCTTATCCCCTTTTCCTCAGGAGACAGGGAGTCTTTAAAGAAATCCACTTCAGAACTTTCTGATAGACAGCTACAGGAAAAGTTGAACACTACCCACATTTATTATTTTGTATTAATACCTACCTTAAGGACTGTGACACATGTCAAAGACTGATCCCAAAGCCATGAACAGGCCCCAGCAACTAACCTGTTAAAGGAGGCCAAAGCCAAGATGTTTATTTTATCTCATTATCACAGACACGGTTACAGGACAACAAAGGAGAGTTCCCAGAGCCCACGAGGCTCTGTGCAGAGCTGGGCACTGCTGCCTGCAGGAACACATCCACAGGGCCCCTCTGGGAGCTCCATTCCCAACCAGTTGGGAACAGCTATTTACTGATGGAGCTCCATGAGGAAGCAGGTGAGCCCTCTTGGCTTGGGCTGCTCCACCACCACACTGCATCTCATGCTCTGGTGACACAGATCCCCCTCCTGCCTGGCTCTACCTGCTGGACATGTCTCACCTTGGGGTGAGAGGAGAGGGGGTGGCCAGGGATGATATCACCCTGAGGAATCCCACAGTGCTACGACCCTCATTAGCAGGCACATTTATCAGGTACAGACCCCCACAGTCATTTCCTACACTTCACAGGCCCGTGCTGTGAAGGAAATTAAGACTTTCATGTGAGAAGGAGCAGTTAAAACCATCTAGCCTGAAAAACCTCTGAAATGCTAATTTAGATATTGCTGTTAATAAATGATACCCATATGAAACTGACAAAAACTATGTAATTGTTGGTCATTGCTATTCCACAATATGCCCATTCCAATAAAAGTCAAGCTTTAAGCCACCACAGTGAAACTGCTCATCATTAGCACCATAAACAAAATTATGGTGCAATAAATTGCTACCCTGCACTGTTCTATTCACAACCTGCATTTGTAGAGTATTTGTGGAGGTTTGTAGAATGAATCCAGAAAATACCTGCCTAAATAAAGATGCAGCTTAGAGCACTTTATTTGCCAGCCATGCTGTATGCATTAAATTATACATTGTTACTGGCTTTTGTTAGTCTCTGCTCCCTGTGAAATAACCATACATAAAGTATACAAGATCCACCACTCACAACTTCTCTTTCTTGTGTTAGTGGTCGTGCTATTATTAGTGTCAGCTATGAGCCATTTGCATGATTTACACAAAAATACATACATCATTAAGGTTTAAAAGGCAGCAGTAAAAAAATTAGCTTAATTTGTGGTGTTTAAAATGCGCTCAAAAATGGTTTTATTTTGCCCATAAAAATGAAAGGCCAATATCCATAAAAAGCTCGCAGTGAAATAATGAAATGGTGAGAAGACTAAATATTAAGAGGACTGAATTCCTATTACATGTAAATAATGAAACATTCAAGTCTAGTTTTGCAGCAAAAGGCTGAAAGGGAGATTTAGAAGCTGAAGATGATGAAAAAGACACAATCTGGTATCATCCTACATCTCTGCCTCTTCTCAGTCCTCAGTGGCTGACATTTATTGAGACATTATTTTCCCCTCAGAAACATTTCTTGTTAAAAAACTTTTACTGTTGTTACTTATTGTTTGTAAATTGCAAACATGTCTGGACCCTGCCCTAGATATTGTGAGTACTCTTCCTCCTCTGCTGTACATGACTATTTACATCCTGAAAGTCAATAGTCTGCAGTGGCTTCTCTAATCACTAGTAAGTGATGAAGATTTACATCAAAACACAAATACATGAATTGCAAGAAATACTAAGCAAAATGGGCAAGTGCTTGAAAGAGCCAAAAACTAAATCAGAGCTTATGGCTGTAAACAGGCATTCTCCAATTTTTGATTATGGATTGTCCTTTCTATGCAAATTAAAAATCTGTGGCCCACATTGCAACTGTATGCAACTATTTTGAATATTAGTGAGGAATCATCACCATACACCCAACGATTTATGGGCATACACCTTGGCATATACCTGCAAACACTGTCACACACAAGTATTCATTTTAACACAGGCATTGTTCCAGTGTACTCTTAATGAATTCCCACACTGAAAGGCAAATGAGGCATCTGAAATATTCTGAATTACTGAAAGTCTTCACAAGGCCTTCTGCAACCCTCACAATTCCTATACAATTAAATTAATATTACACATATGAGTAAAATCCCTTACTACAAAAATGACCTAGAGCCTAAAATAAATAATACTTTTTGATGATAACTGTCTTAGAAATTAAGTGTATTTCTATAAACTAATGTTATTTTAAAAGATTACACCACAGTTACTGAGCTTTCATTACAAGATGTGAAATGTTTTGATGGGGCTTCAAGCAGCATTAGGTATTCTGATGAGGTTCAACAGGCACAGCTGCCAGTCATACCCTTGGCTCTGTCAGTCACTTCAGCACATGGAAACCAAGTTGTCTCCAGGATAAGTGCACCTCAGAGATCTGCAATTGCTGCTTGACCTACAGCTGAAAAGCAAGTGCTTTGCCCACCAGATCTATTAGCCCTTTGACTTTATTCATTCACTGGCTAATATAAATACATTGCTAAAGCAAGTGATTAATTCCATTTCTTTGGATAGAGTGCTAAATTCTGGAAGCCTTTAGTGTGACTATCCATGGAGGTTCCAAAAAATTCTTATAGTTGGTTATCAGTTATGGAATCACAGTGAGAAATCTGGCAAGAGCCACTAAGCTCCTTTTTTTTTTTTTCCTTTTCACTTTCCCTCCAAGAATAACCTTTCCTTACTGTACCAGAGTTTCACATAAAATAAGACACTAAGACAACTATCATCTCTATCTATCTTTACGCAGTTATCTTTGTCCTAGAAGCCTGTTCAACAAATCAACATCTTTCCATTTCTTTTCTGTGCTTTCCAGGTTTGACATCAGCATAACAGCTGAAACAACAGCTCACTGTTGCTCCTAAAGGAACAGAACTTCCATTAAACACTGCAGGAGGTAGACAACTTAAAAGAGAGGAAGAAACCCCAGACCACTTTTGCACATATTGCTGAATGCAAGTCCTTCCCTCCATTGCTGCAGAGAGCCAACAAATACTTTAAATTGCCTAAGATGTCAATGTGTAACAAGGAGTCTGGAAAGCATTCTGACAGAAAAATCTGGGAATCTGACCTGACAGTCCATTGCTTTGACATGAAAAACGCCATCTTTTTTCTCCTATATTTAAGATCTAATATATCTTGGTATCTTCTGATCCAAGTATTACACTGTGATTAAAACACCATTCACAACAAGTGTCCAACCGAGAAGAGGAAATTCTCTTCCAATCATGTTGACAATTTTCTTCATTTCTAACCAGATAGAGAATATATATAGCCAGGTTTGATTCTGGTTTTTAAATTTTGTAAATAAGGCTTAACTTAAACAAGTTCCACATAGCTGAACATAACTGGCTAAACAAACCCAAATTTTGGAAGCATCTGTAATGACTGCCTTCCCTGCTTAAATCTCATTCTGTGGAGAGAAAAGAAGAAATACCTTCACATATGTTATAATCAATTCCAGTTTTGCATGCAACAGTTATAACCATAAGAGAGAGGCCATATCTGCTAGTTCAGTCTGAACTGCCCTCAGCTCCACCAGTGTTCAAAAAACAAAAAGTATACATAAAAATGCTACAAAACCCCAGAGAACTCTGTAGAGTGTGCAAAGAGGAGTCCAGACAAATGAGCAAGAGTATTTTCAACTCATGCATATGCATATATTTACAAACAAATTCTTCCCATTTATGCCAGTTGCTGAATTTTATGAAATTGGCTAAAAAATTCAGACAAAAAGTCAAACTATCAACAATTTTGTAACCCTGATCTTATTTGAAAGCTGACAACTAAGTGGAAGAATATGTTTTTTGTAGTCAAACTAAAAAAATACAGATAACTATATGCACTTCTTTGATTGCCATTTTCAACATATATATATATATATTCTAGTACTCTCAGCTCAGGAAACAATTAGTTTTGGGTATAAGAAGCTTATTTGTATGAGCTGCACTGCACAGCTGTGTGTGCAAGGGCCAACAATAACCTGAGCTCCACGTCACTTGAAGGATGCCTTCCCAGAGCCTGCATTTCAGTGATGGAAAGCATGATCCTTCCTACACAGTATGCACTGCACTATGCATTTAGTCCTTGGAGAGCTTTCAGGATGAAAAGACTACAGTTATTACTACCATCATTATTATTAATGAAAAATACACATGTAAAATTAGGTTTCGAACACAGTGTTTTATAGTCTCTATTTGTCTCTGTGGACACACGCCATAATGGCTTTAACAGACCTTTAACACTCACTGACTAATTAATCTTTACACTCAGGACCCAGTACTGAGTTTTATTCAGTAAGGAGCAGAAAATAGCATCTGTGGATTGGGCTTGCAAGGTCCACTGCATGAATAAATTGACAGGCTACAGGAAGAGTTGGCATTAAACAGCTCCTCTCCTCCCCTCAGTACCTCTGGAACAGCCTTCAGCAGCCACTGAAGCTTCCCTTCACAAACTTCTCACATACAATTTATTTTCATTTCCTGAAGTGACTCTTTTCAACCTTACAGGGACTCAGTCTTCCAAATACATTGACACTGATCGAAAAAAATATTACAGGGACTAGATATCCCTTCAAAATATAACTGCATTTCCCACGCAACCAAGGTATGCAGTAGCAAATTCAGCTTGCCTATGGAGAGTACAAATGAACCATACAAATTAATAGACCTCAGCAATTTGTCAGAAAAACCTTTAGGCTTCCATTTCCAACTCAAACATGTTCTAAATATGAAAAAAAAAAAAAGCACAGGGAAAATATTCTGCAAAAAAGAAAGCACAAAGAGAAAATACACCACACAATTTCTTAATAGACTAAATGCAATCTTTACTCCTCTTAAAAGAATTCTGAAGGTATTGTAAAAGAATAAGTGTACAGGAGTAAATTTCCCTCATCTCATTTGCATGATACAGTTATAGTCAATATAGTTTACTCAGAGTCCTGCCTTACTTTAGCTATAAAGCCAGACAACCAGAACACAGTCTTCAGTTACAAAAAATAAAGTATTATGTGTTTACTAGTCAAGCTTCAGTGGTAGACATTTCATCAAGATGAAATTACTCGGGTTCCTAATTTTTTTTTCTACTATAGGTAAACGCTATGAAATTCAAGAATATGGAATCTGTTTTATTCCATGAAGCTAACTTCAAGAATAGCTTATTGCATTTCTTCTACAAGCAAAATTATACTGGGGAACAAGCCTCGTGAGCTGCAGCACAGAAGCAGAAGTGCCAACAGTACAGCACTCGCCTGGAGAGTCCAAAATGACCTACCCAGACTGTCACTTTGTCCAGGGAGGTCACAGAGCAGTCACCTTGTGTATCTTACAGCAAAGCACTCATTTCTCTGTATGCCTGTACAGATAATATTTGTCAGATTAGCTCTTTTTCTTTGGAATTCCTAATCAGTGGTTTAGTGAGCCTACATTTCACAGCAGAGAGCTATTAAAGTCCAGTAGGACTCAAATCTGTGCTTATTAACGGTTGGATGGGCCCAAGTACAAACATGTCTACTCCCACACCTCAGTCTCCTCTCCTTACTCCCCGTTTTTCCTCACTTGTTGCAGCACATTTTCAGTTTCCCACCACAAATTCCACAAAATCCTCCCTATCAATGAGCCATATTCTACTCTCAAGCCACCTCTAACTGATCTCTCAAGCCTGAAAAAAAAGGAGAGGGAGGTGAATCAACCAGGAAACAAAATCCTCATCTGCCATCGCTTGATCAGTTACAGCTTATGGTTTTATCTCCCCAAACATTTTCCCATTATATATATAAAAAAAAAGAGGCAGCTTGTAATGCTCTATGCATCAGTATATGTAAAAAAAAGTCTTCAGAATTTAATAGGATTTAACAGAGACTCAGCTTTGTGAATTACACTCATCCAAAAAAAAGATATGAAAATATCTAAAGTCATTTCTATTTGATTTGAATCCATTTACGTATGACAATATCTGCTATATCCTGACAGGAACAGTCCAGCTGAAATTGCAAGCACATGAAACCAGCAGCTGGCTCTCTTCCCACTTACCTGCAATCCTCTCAAGTGGGGGAGGAAAGTTAACAAGAACTGTGTAAACCTCTTCTACTGCTTTAGAATTAAAAGAAACCCTGGCATAAAAAAGATATAAAAATTAGGAATCCATAAGATTAGTTTTTACTCAGATTAACCATTTAATCAAATGGTCATATTCAGGCCAACTTCTGAATCAGCAGCACATTGTGCACACATTTTAAAAGCAACATGCAGAAATAGCTGCTTTGTGAACAGCTACATCACATTCACCAGGTCTGAAACAGCCTTTGCCCTGTCCCTGACAAAACCGTAGGCACAAGGAAAATATAATTCCAGCATAAGAGAGACTGGAAAAAGCAGCTTCATAATTCCAGTCTATTGATCCAGCTCATCAGAAACACGCAATGGTCCATGACATAGCACTTGGATACAACATGATGGGTATGGTTCAAGACAGAAGAGGAAGGCAGGTCAGTATTGAACCAGAAACTTGCCTTCTGTCCCCTCCTAGCACAGCCTCACCTTCACCGTGATGAAGTGTCACAGATAAGGAAGAGCAGGCTGTGGATGTACAATTGGATTGCACACAGGTCACCACTACTGCAGGACTGGATCTGGATGGGATCACATGTGCCTTGATGCCTTCTCCTTCATGGACATGCATTGGAAAGAGACAGTGACCCTTGGACCTAAATTTGTTAATGGCACCTGCAAACTAGAAGAGTTACCAGGGGTTTTTTTCAGGCTAGAAGAGAAACTAATGGTAAATTACAATGTAATGTGCATGACAGAGGACTCTGCCTTAGGTTTCTTGGTTTTGACGTATCTGTTCTGAATACAAAAAACAAAAATCGTCAAATATCACATGAAATATGTCAGAACATACACTCTTCATAGAGCAGTGCCACTGAAGTGATTACATACAGGACATTTAGTTACTCAGAATATGTCTCATTGTTATTTGCAAGTACCTGAACAAAATATGCACCCTCCATCCTATGACATTAATTCTGTAGGTGAACATCAGTTGCAGCCACCACCATCACATGGGAATAGGAGCCTGACTTCTGTTGGGAATCGTGCATGGGATCACTGCCTTGTAACACTTGAGAGCAGAATCTTTATAAAACTGAATTATCTATATACATGTGCCTGGGTTAGAGTTTAACTGCACAAACCCAGAAAAGTTAAGAAGAAACTTTGAAGATTAAACTACAATATCTACCTACACCAAGTCTGACTTTTAGAAGTGTAATAGCTTTACTTTGATGTAATGGCTTCCAAAAAATCAACTAATGAAACTGAAGTAAGGTCACTAAAATAACAAATAAGAGTGTCCACAAAGTGAATTAATGCTGTTTTACTACTATTTAGACTCCTATGATTTTTTCCCCTCAGTGTCTTCACTTAGATACATCTATAGTTCAATTTTCTTGGTGGCACTGATAATTACAAGCATTGCCTCCATGTAAAAGGTTTTGACTTTTATGAACATATTTTTAAATTAATCGGATTCTGCATGAATGGGACTGTTTTGTTTAACCATGAACATTTTAAATTACCTGGATTTTAATATACTTCTTGCACCTATTTTTTTCTAAAGTTCCATGAATTCTGAAGACTTTATCCTGCACTGGAAAGTTAACAGGATAAATTCGTATTTTCTTACTTTCTCAATTTAAATGGGTGGATAAGGAAACTTCTGCTCTTCTGGCCATCATACATATCATCCACACATGTATATATGTATATTTAGTACTGTTCATATTTAAGCTGCATCATGCTTTGTGAATATACTGAAGTATCACACAGAGAAAAGATTCCTACCATTACCCTCCATGTTACTCACCAGAAGAGGGAAAGATTATTGGCCAAAGGATAACAACAACAACAACAACAACCTCAAACCCTCATTTTAACTTTATGTTTTAAAATCAAGGCTGGCTCCATAATTTTCTAAAAGGAATGATTATTTTTGACAATGAAATATACCCTGAATTTCAGAAAAAAACCCCCCACCAGAAAATCATCTTGTTTCAGGTTATCACTGACTTTTGAGATACTATTCCCATTTATAAGTCAGAGTTGGATGACTCCTAAAAATATGGGCAAATTCAGCTCATTTTTTTCTTCTTCCCTTCTTCCTTTTATTTCACCACTCATATCTAAGGTTTGAGAGTCTTCATTCAGCCTCCATTATTGTCTTTCTTGAAGCCTACCTTTCCTCTTTCTTTGATTATCTTTTGTTCTCCCCTATCCAGCAGTGTCAGACTTCTTTATTAAATAAATTACATTAATAATGCTGTCAAACTGCTTGAACAGGAGTAATTCCTATGTTAATAAAACCCAGTAAAAGCACGTCTTTGACTTCACCTTCATATTTTTAAACTCTATTTTGTAACAACAAATAAAGCACTCTGAGCTTTATTTTTCTAAATTATTATTGCATTTCTTTGATGGATAAAGGCAATATGTATTTTCCAGAAACACCAGAAAATTAGATGAAAGGAAGACACATGGAATTAACTGAAGTGCAATTCTCCCTCGTGATAGATGGCTTGAAGTTTCCCTAATCAGAGAAGTTTGCAAAATAATTTCTGATTAGTTAAGAATACAGGCTACACAGACAACAGATAAGGAAGGGAAAAGCCAACAGTGGAAATATTAGCTAATATAAATAAAAATGGATTACTAATCTAAGTGCAAAGATTTTCCTTTTTGCCTTTTTCAGCTCACAATGTTATTCATGCCCCTGAGCAACTCACTTAATCTCTTTTCTCACACACTTTGTCTGTAAAATGGGAATGAACCAACATAATTTATCCCACTGGCATAATATGTGAGTTAGAGAAAGACAAAAAAAAATAACAAAATCCAAACATCTCATAATTATTTAAATAGGATTTGGTACACCAGGATGACATATATAATCTTAGCTTTTGTTCTCTTCAGGAAAAAACCCTATGAATTACTTAAAACGTATACATTTTTCACTCTTAAGCATTCCACCTCTGTCTTCTTCTATTTTATATCATTTTAAGCTACATAAAAGATGAAGTAGATGTATTTCAAGTTGTTTTTCTTAGACTTTAAATCTCAGGGACTCTTCTCATTTACTACCTTTCACCACAAATTAACACGCACGTCAAGACAAGTTCATTATCATTTAGAGGCCTGGTAAATAGATGAAAAACAGAATTGCATCTTAAAGTGCCCTGGATTATCTGCTGGTATTCAGTCCTGAATAATTTTAGAGTTCATAATCATTAGTTTGCTTTTCTTCCTTTCTAATCAAAAAGCTCTGAAAGTAAAATCCACATTCTAAGTAAATAAATGCTCATTGTTGGAGACAACAAGATTTGTTTTCTGAAGGTAAGAATGATGTCTATATAAAATAAATAGAAAATGCAATTATATACATAAAACTGTGACATGAATGCATTTTGGTGTTTCTAAACACAGTACTTTGGGGAACTGTAGTTGAAGAACTACTCATACAGTCCTAATTCAGAAAAAGATGTTATATAATCTCATACTGATACCTTTCTTTCTTTAGCCTTCTTTCAGCATTGCTTCTGACCAGCCCTATTCATCTTCTCTTTATCTTGGTAACTCTCTTCCATGTCAGCCCTCCTGTCTCAAAATTTACCTTGTCTTTTCAACACTGAAGATATTGTCACTACTAGATTTTTTTATTTTTTGTCTGAGATTTTAGCTTTTTATTTACCAGTGTCACTCTGCACAGGTTAGAAGTCTTTAAGAAAGGACAGTCAAGATAACAAAATCAGGAAAAAAATCATGTAAATGAATAGTGAATACAGAGAAAAAACAAGAAAAAGAAAAAAAACCCACAAATGCATTCAAAATATTTTGCCAAGAATCCTAAGATTTTTGCAAAGAATTCCTTGAGAGAAAAAAAAAAAAAAAGAACTAGAAAATTTGACAGACACACTCTACCACCTGCATATCCAAAAATATCTACAGATTTCAGCAGAAATATAAAACTTCAAGCATAACAGTCTCCTTGACAGTAAGACAAGAAGTCACTTTCCACAAGTGCCCTCTCTCCCCTCATCTGCATTTCAGATGACGCCGTATGTTAATTTACAACCTGGAGTCATGAGGAATTTAAGATAGTCTGTAAAAAAACATTTGTAAGTGGAACAGGAGGAAGTGAAATGATAAGGAATCACAGTTTGCCCTCTTATGCAACAGGGTCTACCTACTCCTTCCTTTAGCTGCTCACACTGCTAACAGATT
Organism: Platyrinchus mystaceus; assembly: GCA_035041135.1. Taxonomy (NCBI): domain Eukaryota; kingdom Metazoa; phylum Chordata; class Aves; order Passeriformes; family Tyrannidae; genus Platyrinchus; species Platyrinchus mystaceus. The sequence continues at coordinate 4,763,998 of JAWWLV010000030.1, forward strand.
CCCTTTGGGTTTTCTGGGGGGAGGTTTGCAGCTGCCAAAGATCATGCAGAGAAACAAACGACAGAACTCTCTTCTTGGAGCTGCTGAGTACAGAAAAACACTTTTCATTAAAAAGACTGTAGGAAGGTAAAGTTTGTGCAGAGATTTAGCCCAACTTCACCCTCTATCTGGAATGCTGAGGTGACAAAGTCCTTTTCTCTTCAGGAGAAAGTTCTCTTACATGAGCAAACAATAAACGAAATACTTACTTTAAACATCTCATTACATATGAACAAGATAAATTTAAACCAAAGAATTTGGCTTTTTTTTTTTAGGCATATTGCATAGCATTAACTAAATTATACTGCTGGACTTAATGTAGTAAACATATTAGGTACAGTCCTTCTTATTAAAAAAAAAAAAACAAAACAACTTGCTAGTCACTGATGCTACCAATAACTTTGAAACTGTTTCCTTGCTAAATAGTCCTATGACCTCCAGAGACATAGATTTTAATTCCTGTTTTGAAAACAGTATCATAAACATGTCCAGGGGCTTAATTTATTCAACCGTTTGTGGAAATTTACTGTGTGTTTCTCTAACAGCATCTTTTGATATGAGACCATAACTTTTCTCTTGCAGAACATTATTTCTGTCACCTGAAGAGGATCTGAGGTAAATCTCTCTCATTTTTAGGCATTTGTTTATTGTTTGCACATTCCTGGTTAAGACTAAAGTCTTTCCCATGCCTGGCAAATACATTAACTGCTGTAATTTCTCTGTTATTTGGAACAGTCAATCCCTCTTTTTATCTCAACATAAATTTGCCCAGAGAAGCTGTGGCTGCCTCATCCCTGGAAGTGTTCAAGGCCAAGTTGGATGGGCCTTGGAGCAACCTGGTCTGGTGGAAGGTGTCCCTGCCCAGGGCAGAGGGATTGGAACAAGATGATCTTGAAGGTTGCTTCCAACCCAAACATATCTATGATTCTATGAAAAAGATATCAAATTCACCCTCTATAACTATAGATTAAGCAATGAGGATACAAAAATCATGATATTGGGATAATTAAAATATTCATAAAACAGCATTCAAAAACATGATATGTTAAGGAAGATTGTAATTTTCAGGAAGAAAAATTGAATGTAAGTTAAATCCCTAATCTCCCAGTCCGAATGGGCAAATGGATACTTTAGATTCAATAAGTGAATCAATACTCTTAAACAATATTTGTATATTGTATATTTTACTACACAATATTACAATTGTAGGGGGGTTCCAAGATGATGGGTGGGTGGCTGGCCACGCTACCGTCCTGCTCCTGCAGCTAGGTGGTGGGAAATGGGGACCCGGTCCTGCTCTTGCGGCCAGTCACCTCTCTGCATTTATGGGAGACGATTCTACACCAATTCTGAGCAGCCATCACCATGGAGAAGCCTCGGGGGTGCTCTGTTTCAATGTCGGAGCAGCGAAGTTGGGTGTGCAGATGGCGCATGGCCGCATGGCCGGCAGGTCTCAGGGCCGGTTTGGGCTGTGCGGGAGCCGGGGAGGGGCCGGGCGGGAGCGCCGTGGGGGGCCCGATGGACCC
>JAWWLV010000030.1:4765662-4785816 GCA_035041135.1 Platyrinchus mystaceus
GGCCTTTTCAGCCATCAGCGTGCCTGTAGCAAGCGTGGGTAGAACCCTTCCCAAATCTTCGTTCGCGAAGCCTAGCCTTGATGATGATTACAATTGTAGAAATGACCTCAATTTCACACTTCTTTGTTTTGTCAAGTCATTCTATTTATTTCAAGTTGTTCCTACGCACAGATATCTACAGATATCACAGATATTCTACAGATCATCATCACCTTTCAGAATGCGAAAGTATCTGTTTTATAAACATCACATCTGTATGGTAGGAGGTTAAGTTGCAACACTTCTGAAATATTTTCTGGTATAAATTTTCTTAAACTGGATACTAAGATCCTTCAAAGTAAAAGAGATACTGGAGAAAAACTGGATAAATCCCATTCCATTATGTTTTTGCAAGCTGTAGAAATAGTGAGAAAAGAGAGAGATCAACATAAAATTCACTCTAAAACAATACTTCAGAGGAATTTTGTTAATAAGAACTGTCCTGCCTAGTGTAGTGATGGCCACAGAAAATGCCACACAGTAAATTTTTTATAGCCCTCTTTGGGATAGATATACTTGGATCAAGGTATAGCATTGTTATGCTGTCAAAAAAAATGAAGGAAGATGATGAATTTAAGAGACTAAAATTAAGACAAAGGAGTCTGTCATGCAATAGCAGTTTATAAGAGTTACAAAACTGACACATAAACATAAAAAGCAAAGCTGACATATTTGATAACCACAAATGCAGCTTATTCCAAATATATACTCTCAATTACCGTCATTCTGGATCACACAAAATGAGAAAACAAGTTCAGGGAAGTGCAGTATGACAACGCTCATCTCAGTTTCTGTGTTGTCAACCTCCCCAACCTCCCTCCTGTGGGAAGGGAAGGCAGTTTCCCTTCAGTGCAGCACATGCCACCCCTGCACTGACACTCATGGCAACACAGGAACAAGGAACACATGTCACAGCAGCTTCCCATGCCCTGAAGTTGAGCATCATGTAAATTTTAATGTTTTCTTTGAGGGTGAACTCTAAAAATCCAGCTAAGCCTCACCTTGGTAGTGTCTCTCCAGGGCAAACAGCTGTGGGCAGTGGTCTTTTGCAAAAAGACCTTAATGTATTAAGCCAGCACCTCATCTGTGCTGCTTTGTGGCATAAATCACCCCAAAATAGCCAAGGCACAGTAACAAAAGCTTCATCACACTTTGTTAATAGGAAAAACAAGCACAAAGGTTCATTTTACTTCAAAAATGGTAAAGAAACAGGCAAACACAGATGAGAGATTGTTGCACTGAGTCAACAAGGGAGACTCATAACTGAAGTACTGAAGACATCTAAAACCACAATCTGTTGTGTACACAGTGATTTCAGAGAGCAAATAGCATTTCATTTTTCTGTGCTGTGTTCTGGTTGAATAGTCCACATTTGAACAATCCTAAATATAAGTGCAGGATTTTAGTCCTCTATCAATACTTGGTAATATATATTTCCAAGTCCTTCAAATTTAACGCTCTTTCTTCTAATTAGACTGCTGCTAGACCTCTAGGCAGTGTTATAAACCACTTTAACCTTATTTTAATTTTTCATTATGAAAATTCTAACTGTTCATTAAGTTTGGAAGACACAGCATTACAGCTATGATATATCATTCTTCATGTTATTAACAATCTACTTTATAAATTCAGTGTTTGAAGCAGATACTGGTGTAAATGCCTTATGAGTTTTATTTCTGCATTTGTAAGAATTTAGGAAAGAACTTAATAAGACCTCACATGCTTAGCTGCCTAACCATACACAAAATGTTATTTGCTGTAATGATTTCAAAATTAGTGCCAAAATACAACTGCACCAAATTTAGCAGACTCATTAGAAAACAAACCCCAAACCCTCAAAACAAGGAACTATGTGACTCCTCCTACTCTCTCCTCCTCTCCAACTCTTTGGTAAGATTGCTTAAGCAAGAATGATGTCCTGATTATCACTTTTTGTGTAGTAAACTTTTAGCAAGTTGTGAATAATTTTAGTCAAAGGTAATAGTCTGCCCCACAGAGATTAAGTACCATTTTAGCTTTGCTTTCATATCATTCCAATGCCTATCTCGGGGATAGAAAAACTTCAAAAGAAAATCGGATATTGCTATGAAATCAAATTGACTACTATCCATAAAAAGTGGGTTTTTTTGGTCCTGTAACTACATAATGTGAAATATTACTATTATATTTATAAAATTTAATATGTCATCTTTAAATGCCACCTTTAAAACACAGTACTCTACTGGAAGTAATTTTAAAAAGTAAGTATAGTGTGCTAGACCAGCTACCAGAGAATTGGCCATTAGCTTGAAGGAATGAAATTCATGCAATTTGTTCTACATGATGTCCCTTTTTTTTTTTTTTATCCCTCTAAATTATCCAACTTAACATTCCCTCTGGCCTGAGCAGAAAACCCTAAAATACTGATAATTTTTACTTCAATACTGAACTGTACCACCCTGCAACAGAGCACTTATATAAGATTTCAACTTATTTCCAGCCAGCACACAACTTGCTAACTTCTAAGTAAAACTGACCAAACGCTATTCTATGTTTTTCACATGGAATAGTGGAAAACCAATACAACTAATGTTAAATATCTGCTCAAATTTTCTTAACATTGGACATTTCTTTAAATTCTACAAGTGCTAGTGGAACTGCCAAACCCAAGTCTCTCAGCTGTAGCTCTCCGTGTAATCCCACCGTGTAGGAAACTTTCCATGACATTCAGGACACACATGAATGCCTTGGAAAGCCATGCCAAGAGAAGAAGCACAGGGACAGCAACTACGGAGATTCAGAACTTAAGAGTGGATAAATGTGCTGATAAAGAATGAAGGAATATGAAAGTGATGTGTGTGTAGATAAAAGATATCTACGATGAAAGGAGTGGCAAGGCACACCTGGGCTCATAACTTGGGATAGAGGAAGCAATGCAAGGAATAAAACCGGATAGATATTGCTAAGATCTTCCAAACACAGGTTTTTTAAGCTGAGGAAGCATCTTGCACGTCAATCAACAGAAGACTAAGGCCTGACGTGCAAAATTACACTGGATAAACCACACTGAAGAAATATTTCAGTACTGATGATCAAACTGTTCTGCTCTTGCAATCTACTTACAGCAAATATCTTACTCTGTCAAAGTAATGATTGTCCTAAGGAACACATTTGATTGGCATAAGGAAAACAGCTCACCAGCATCATCAAAAGCAATGGTAGTTACACAGAAGCAAGACAACAGGCACTGCTTTCTGTGTTGTGTCACCAACAGTTTCAATTGTCAAATTCAGTTTGTAACATTCAGGCTTTGATTAAAGTTTACAAAATATTGTACGTCATAAACTGTACTGTCCATAACATTTCTTTAGATGGGTCATTCCTCTCTCCATCTTCTGTCCTTGCTCAAATTCAGCTAAAATGAAATCTTTTTACTTTTTACTTATCTTTTTACTTTACTTTTCACTCCATTATGAAGAAACAGACAACTGTTCTTTTTGAGCTTTCCCCTATAAGCTTTCTGCATCCATTTTAACAAGGTTCTATCACACACACAAACATCTGAGCCCTATTCCATATCACATGCAAGCAGCAGCATTCCTCAGAGAGGCTTTTCTCCAAACAGTTTTAAAAGATATCTTTTCATTCTGACTTAAACAGGATGTAGGGATTGCCACCAGCAGAGGAGCAGGAATTACAAACAGCTATAACCCAACTATTCTAAGGAAGTGTAAGCAAGTAATTACAAATAAAACTGCTTACATTCATGCAACTTGTTTGGCAACAGCAGTATACCATAAGGAAAGCTGCTACAATTCATAACAGCATCTTGTAATAAAACAGCTTTATGCATCCCTCTCAAACTGTTTAGTGCTCAAATCTCATCAGATGGCTGAGTAAGCATTACACTTCGGGACAGTAAATCTCTGTTTCCAATATGGTCTACATTCACAGACGTACTTCTGCATTCACTGTAAGTCACTTCCAGCTAAGCACTCATATTAAATAAAAAAAAAAAGCAATATATAAAAATATCTGCCTGCTATTTTGTCTAGTCAGCTATCTAGACAATTTTTGAACCTTAAAGGATCAGCAGCTCAACAGGAACTGACTGCTGCCAGAAAAAACTAATTTGAAGTTGGATTTACAAACATGCAAGTAGTATCAAAGGGCTACCTTTATTTAAGACACTGTCTCTTCAACACATCTTCATCCATGTCACTGGGGCATATATGGCATTGCTATGGTACATTTTGCCTATGTTAGAGACAAACTAAAAGACAGGAAAGGGTTTAGAAACCACCAACAAACGGGAATTTGTGACAGAAGATGACACTATAGAGGCAGATGCTTGAAGAGCTCCACTTAGATAGACAGAGTTCACAGAACAGATAACTGACTTACCTGCAGCATCTCATTAAATCTGTACAAAAAACCAGTGTCTATGATGGGTGTTCCAACAACAAAGGGCATCACCAGACCTGATGGCTGGAAAATGAAGCCAGTCTCCAAAACCCAAAGAGAAGTTGTCATCTGTTTTAACATGGAGTCTAACTTCCCACAGGTGCTGCCTGCCACCTGAAAGGATGGATTTTCTGTCTGTTGATGTTTCCAGAACTCCAGAATGTGCTTCACTCAAGGAAAGATTAATGGGATCAATGTAGAAATAACCTGATGAAAGTTGATGAGCAAGCTGATAGCAGCTCAAGGTATGCAATGGTAGGTCTTCTTACCTGAAACTCTGTATCCAGAGACAAATAATATAAAACAAAAAGAACAAATGAAAAATGCTGGGCCCTGCTTTACCCAATTATTCTGCCTTCTCATTTTCTTTTCTACTGATTTTGATTTCCATTTACAGGCTTAAGTGAAATGGTCATCGGTACTTTGACTCAACTCCAAAACCTCCACGGTTCTCTAAGAAAGAAAATGAGATTTGAGTGGTGGTTTTGCTTATTTGAAAATTTACTTACGTTTTTCTTATGTAAAATGTGTTTATCTGGTCCAGTCACAGAGTTTGAAAAGCTTCTAAAAATCACATAATCCATAGGAGGTATCAGGAGAACAAACAGGGATGAGAAAACAAATATAAACATAGTGATCATCACCACAGACCAAACAGTTGTCCTCTGAGTCTAGAAATTAGTCCCCAGGAGTAAGATATTTCAAAAGAAAACAGGGGGAAAAGAATCAAGCACAATAGACAATTACAGAGTAAACAAAAACAGACCTAAAACCTGTTCCCAAAGCATTTGAGCTGAAAACTGACTTATGAATTGGAGCAATGCACACTCTGACGCTTAACCATCTTCCACACGCTCCACAAATACACAAAGATCTAATTCTTTCCTTATTTTTTCTGAAGATGCGAAGCTTAAAAACATGTGGCATTGGAGAGATGAACAGCGTATAATCCAAAATAAATGCTTTTGTCAGTTGAATATTTACAGAACTTGGTTTTATTTAAACAGTTCTTTCTTCCTGAGTTATGAGAAAGGAGGAGGAGAAGCAAATGGCCTAATTTTCTTTTACCAGAAAACAAGCTTTAGAGGGGTTGCCCAGTTCACAGAAATGAGACAATAATTAATGCAAATTCAGGACCACATGACTTCTAAAGACTCACTTTCTGGAACATGCCAAGGATGCAGGGAGAGAGATGCCCAGTTCAAACACAGATCAGGCATAGAAGGGTTTTTAAATCTGAGATTTCAATGTTAATAGGTGTATCAAAAAAGCATCTAAGCATCTCTATCAGCTTGAGAACACTCACAAGTAATCAGCCTTCCTTTCAAACACTTCTTGCTGAAAAACAGACCCTGTAAATGCTTTTGAAGACAAGAACACAGAGAAGGAGGAATATTTACACAAGCTAGCCATTTTTTAATAGAATTAATCAATAAATATTTAAATTTAGAATATGTTTTTTAAAAATAAAATCATTATTTTATCTCCCTGGAGTACATTATTTCCCTTTATGGTGGATTTTAACATGAGACAGAGCATCCACAGATGTGCCTAAATATTGCAAACTTCTTAGAAGAGTGTGTACACATGTGTGTATGAGAAAATGGAGGAGGGTTTATAGGATCAAAAATTATTATTTTCAGTATCCAAGGCCTTAAAATTCTATTACAAAGCAGAGTAAAAGGATGAGGGGGGGGAAAAAAAGTACAAGAAGAATAGGTTTTCTTCAACACTCAGTCAGGCCCCAGCATTATAAGCGAGCAAACACAACTCTGAAGCACAAGATCTTTTTGCTTGATACCAATTTGAAGCTATGAAGTATAGGAAGCATAATTCCTATTAATTTTGAAGATCTTTTGAAAAGGTATTTGCATTAAAATGGTTACTAAGCCTATTCTATAGTAGGTCTAAGGATTTTTAACATTGTCTTTTATTCCCAGTGTGTGCTAACTACATGAGTTGATAACATCTTCTTTTTAGAAGTTATCTTTCATATGTAGTTTACATAATGTGCATGTAACTTTGTAAATAGTTAAAAAAAATAGAACCCAGTTTAACTTAATCATCAACTAATAAGGAGTCCAGTACAGCAGCAGTAAAAAAACAGCTCTTTTTGAAAGCTAAATATATGTTTAGAGAAAAAAAAAAAGGAGCATAAGTCTGTACATACCTATATATTTGCATCAGAAATCCTTGCATTCTGAGTCTCTACTTTAAACTGTAAACAAATGCTGATTTTTAATAATGATCAGAAGAGAGAAACTGCCAAGAATAAAAAGTTATTCCCTGAGAGAAACCGTGTGTACACAGAACTCGCATATTATGTCTAGCTGTTGTTTATTCTACAAATATATATTAATATTAAAGTAGTGTTGTGTTTTTCAGCACTGGTGTTATTAATTATTACTGAAGTCCTCTGTCAGCATCACAGCTTCTCAACGGGTCCAGCAGGTTAGAGATGAGAGCTACACCTTCATTCAACAAGTCCACGTCAGTCTGACTTGTCCATGGTCAGTCCCAGCAGGTCTGAGCAACCAAGACCTCCCAGCAAATTAAGGCACAATGTTTGAAGATGGAAAATGGTGAAACACCAAGGAAAGAGGATGGAAGGGGAGCGAAAGGGAAGGGGAGCGAAAGAGATGACCACAACTGATTTAAGCTACCATTTGTAAACGAAGGAGCTTGCTGCTCAAAAGGCAAAAACCTCCCCCCAAAACCACTACAAACCAAAACACCAACAAAATCCACAAAATGCCAAGAGAAAACAATGTATGCAGATTTAGATGGAAGTACCCCAAGGACTCAAAGTCAGTCCCATGATGTTCCACTGAAAAGCCACTTCTGAAGAGATTTCCTTCTGGTTTTTATTGGGACTCAGATCTAATATACATTTATCATAAATGTACTATTTATCAGATCATCTTACTATTACAGCTCTAAAGACCACTTTGATGCTAGAGTTTAAATGGAGGAGGTATGTTAGGTTTGGGTTAGACTTTCTTACCTTCTCCTTTCCTAAAAGCATATTTGGGAAAAGCTGCTTATAAAGGTTTGTACCTTTATTTATTTGCTAGTCTAGTAATGCTGCTACACAGCTCCCTTATTAAACAACTTCAACACAGATGAAAGCACAGATGAAAAGTGCTTTCGTGTTTTTAAATCACTTAACAATAATAACCATATCATCTTTTATGACTTGGGGAGGGAGAAAGTAGGGGGAGGCAGTTTTCATTCAGCATTTTTCCATTATTAAAAAAGGATCACAAATTATTTTTATTTTTTTTTTATTTCTCACTAAGGCTGAGCTTTCTAGACAAGAGACAGTTATCTCATCCTAATAAATATTTTAGACTGGGATCACGTATCTCTCAGGGAACCATTAAAACCAAATTTAAGTCTTGATTCAAGAGAAGTGCAAGTTACATATGTGCACTGGCTCTAACAGGGAAGTTGCCTTATAGCCTTTTTCCCACACAAGCTCCCCTACATCTTAATTCCACATTAAGCGCTTCCTCCTCAAGCTTCTGCCACCTGCCTCTACCTCAAATTTTGTTCTATTATGTAACTGCACAGATATTAAAAAAAAGCAACAGATTGCAGAATGCCACTCAAAAACCTTACATGACAAAGAAAACCAGAATACAAGAAGTGTTACTTAATGTCCTTAATCCAAACCTATGTATCAAACACTTAATTTTCAAAAGGTCACAGGTTCTGGAAAGAACCACTAAAACTAAATTTGCCAAAACTCAGTTGGATTTGGAAGGGACACATTAATTTGAGCCGAAGAGTTGAGTACGACTCCTGTTTGATGACAAGATGATCAAAAGCTCATCTTGGTGTTACTGGGAATGTAAGGAGTGAGGGAAAGTCTAGTCAGCACAAGAACCTGTAATAGTGACTGTCCCCTCTACAGCAGCACATGACTCACTGCTGACACTGAATATCTGATGTGAAGAACAATCAGATAAGAAAATAACATTTATTTTTCTCAGCAATCAGAGCTGCCCTGGAGTAGGCTGTAACAACATTTAGATTCATCAAACTGGTCTGGGTTGCTTTGGTTTTGGTTTTTGTATTAATTGATTTTTTTTTTTTTCCCCCAGGAAACCTATTCAATATATAAGGAGAAAATATGCAGCATGAAATAGCCAAGAGATGATTAGTATGGCATGGTAACACAACTTCATGGGAAAGAAATTGAGTGTATTACACTTTCCAAGTGTCCCTCTCTGAGAATTCTACTCTGATAACTTAATTTTCTACTTGATGTTAATAAATATTCCAGACAATCTTAAGGGGCATTATAAGGGATTTATTATAATCATTGTCACTGTATTTTTTTAACTCCTGTTAACGTAGCTACAGTATTAATCAGGATACAAAAAGCACATAATTTTTAAGTATAAAAGAACAAAAAATAGAATTGGAGTTGACATACAGGAAGGCATCAGCTGCTGTTCTTTACTGAAATGATCTCACCATACAGAGATGTGCTGTGATAGATACAAAGCAATTCAACATCGGTAAAACAAAATTCTAAGTATTTCAGAAGACTGTTGGGTCCTGTTTAATCTGATTTGTGGGGTTTAGCCTTAATTTCAGTAACTTCAATCATATACACTGGTTGTTCTAACATTTCACAGCAGAGATTTATTACTAAACTAGATCTGACTTGAGAAGGAGAAAGCACTGGATTCAGTATAACAACTGGCTAATAAATTTTGCATCAGCTGAAGCCCAGACTTTGGCTCAGGCAGAAACACAAAATCCACGAGCTACGAATGTCAAGTGAGGAACTCTGCAATAGTAAGGTTTGCAATCACCCCTTTGAAATTCAGTTTAAAAGTCTTAACAACTCAGTCTTTTAAGCACAAATCGCTTAGAGAATATACGTCGAGAAAACCTTTCAAAGAAACCTCTTTAAAGAAAGGTTTTTCAAAATCTCCATTTTTTTGCCTTAAAGAACATCTACCTTCCCCATGCTGGGTCAGCAAATGAAGTCAAAGTAAGTATTTTCTTTAAAAAGAAAAAAAAAAGAAGCTTGATAATTGGTTCACTTTGGTGGAAAAATACACGGCCTATAGAGAAATTCACATATTACCAGAAGATTGCAAAATATTCCAGATATTCAGAGATGTCAGAACTATTCTCAAGCTTTTGACATATCCTAGTAGGAAGTATAAAAGTTTCTATTCATCTTAAAATACAGCATTCAAAAAGGACTCCTCAGCTTTAAATAAATCCTGTAATGTTTGAATGCTCTCTCAGATCCACCGAAGGACTTTACGGATCGATTGACTAATGATATTCAGGGCAAGTACTGAGTTACAAACACATTTCTATCTAAATTAGGGAAAATCAAGACAATGAACAGCTCAAACATGCATTGGACCTGTCATTTTAGCCAAATCTCTGCACATCTGTTTTGAAGATGTTCAGAGAATAAGCTTGGCACAAAAATACTAAACTTATTCTGAATTACTTTGTACAAATATTATGACTAATATGATTTAAAAAAAAAAAAGAGTTTAAAAGAGGGATTTTATTCCTTAGGTTACATGTAAGTAAGTAAGTAAAGTAAAGTAAGTAAACATCTTAGGAAAAGCACAGCAAAAGTAATGCCAGACTAAGATGTTTCAGGTAATATCAGTTATGTCATCCTTTGTGACTTTTTGCCAAAACTTCCAAATGCTGCACCAAAGTAGCACCTACAGCAAAGAGGAACTTTGGTTGGTTTTGGCACATTTCAAAAGATGCAAACAAAGTTTTTAAGTTTCATTCTCAGAGCTAAACTTCCACTAACATTCAGTTTTCCTATTAAATGCTTTATTCACACCAGCTTAGGCAGGTATTGATAGTTCAGACATCAGCTTCTTCATGAAGCATGAGACAAGTCAGAACAGAAAGACAATAAATTACTGCAGAGCAACCCAAAAAGAACTGTTTCAGACCTCTGAGCTCTGAATATAGTTTTTGTTATCAGCATCTCTCTGAGGAACCATCATAATCAAAAATGGAAGTATTGCAACTCGGCCTTACACTTACACAGATTTTCAAAACCCAGTAAAGTACGATCAAGCAGCAGCTAAAAACAGCTGCTGTGAGCAGTTCCAGTGCCATGGTGAAACCAAACACTCTGCAGTAAGTCAAATACATTTAGCTTTACTAAAAGAAGAGACAAAATATTGAGGAATATATCTGCAATTGCTTTAAAAAAAAAGGCAAGCTTTTTTATAATAGAAAAACAAAAAAATCTCTAAAGACTATTTGGTTCAAGCATGTTTATTTCCTACAGAATTTAATCCCATCAAAACACCCACTCAATTTAGAATAAATTTACATGTATAAATTCCTAGATGTCTGCAGCTGGAAACTGCAAGCATAAGATGCAATGAACAGTATTTCCTACTATATGAACTATATTTTTATCCACATAATGTTAATGTGGAAAGTGAGAACATCTATCAAGTCTTAATCTGGATCTACTTGCCATGTTATCTCAAATTTCATCTCAATAGAAGAACTGTTCAATCAGAAAGAATCATCATCCAGACTTATTCTCTAAAGAAATTTGCTTTCCAAACTTAACAAAAGAAGGAAAATAAGGAGTTACTGCTCGTATCATCTAACCAAAAACCTTACTTTGGCTCTCTGTCATTTAGACACAACAACACAGACTAGCAGGGGAAAAATAGTAATAAAAAAATAATCTGAGTGTTTCAATTCAGTTACCAACAATTTGCACTCCCCTTCATAAACAGGGGATAGATAGGAACACATTAAGAGCAGGAGGAGGATGAACAGTTGTCAAATCAATAATCAAGAGAAAAAGACCATCATGAAATGCTGAATAATGACCTGGAAACTAAAATGAGGCACTTGAGCTGAAGCATGAATCATCCAGATAGGGAAAGGTAATATTTAGATCAGTCCTGTACACTAAGGCAGAAGGAACCACTTTGAAAGTGGCTCCAGTGGCTCAAACGATCCACGTGCAGTTTGATGTGTTATCTTAGGTAAACACCTATGAGCAAAGAAAGACCCTACAAGAACAGAGATTACCTCTGAAAATAGAACTGGATGTTTGACAGACCAAGCACAGAACAAACACTCCCAAATTCCTGTACACAAATGTGAGAGAAACAGGGGATTAGACAAGGGTTTAATTATCAATACTAGTTATTAGATAGTTTGATCTAAAGGTGAGGACAGACACTGACTGCTGGCAGAATGCTTTCAACAACATGTGTGACATGATATCAAGTACAAGAAATGACCTTTCATTGAAAGATTTCCAAAAACAAACCTAAAATTCCCTGAGTCACATTAGAAATGTGTAGCAGAGAACTATCACATGCCATTAACAAGCACATACATAAATCAGTAGAGTTTCTGCAATTAAAGATGTACTAGATAATTTACCTTCCATTAAGAGGGAGCACAAAAGCTATCCATTTATGCCTCAAAGTTGCCTATACCTTACCTTATATAAACCATATCTGATTCTTCAACTGAAAGTAAACCAAGTCCTTTAAATTTAAAAGCCATTCCTAATTGTTGACTGAGTACCAATTTAACCAAGCCATTTGGCTGAGTTAACCAGATGATTAAACACCATTCCTATGAAGCCATGTTCACTAATAGTTTCAACACTGAGCTTTACAATTTACGGAGAGAAGCAAATACCTGAGAGTAAAACTATGTGTGTGTGCACAGTGCAAAGGCACATTCACAGGTTTTTCAACTAAAAAAAACATTTAAATTTCTTATTCAATAATTTATTGGACATAACAGGTATTTAAAGCAAGGACAATTTTATAAAAGAAGAGATTATTTCCCCTTGCTTATAAGTTCACACAGGTAGGTAATTTCAAATATTAGTTCTAGGGACTCGATGCTGCAGTAACATATTACAGCCAATTACAAAAGTAATTAGATGAGTTTCCTCCTTTCAGTTTTTATGGGGTGGATGGTAAACACTATGGGTAAGCAGTGACAAAATGAAGTCAGAGGAACCAGCATTCCCATTCCCACTGTTCAATAACACAGCGGTTAAGCACAGGAATGGAATTCCAAGGCAGCTGGCTAATAAAGAATGTATGTTGGCCCTAGGGGTTTTTACCATAACAGTGTTTTATTTATCTTTTCAGTACAGGTAACACATCTAATGTGTTGAAGACTGACTAATTTAAGTGAAAATGCCATTATTATCCCAAAATTAACCTAGGAAACAGAATACAAATTAGCATATTGTCTGACCCCAAGATCCATGCCAAAGACACCACCTGGTTAAGGGTCACTATCACTTGTGTCTGTCAGGTGTTTAGAACAGCAAATCCTGGTCTGTCTAATTTACAAATTCCAAAAGTACCAGAAAAGCTGAGAAAAGAAAGGACTTTCTAATTTAACACAAAACAGTTGAAATAGTGGTAAAATAGCATCCATTCTCCTACAGTTCTTTCATTCAAACTCCTTGTGACACTGGTATATTTTAGCAAGGACCAGAGACTGTTTACCCAGAATTAGTGTAAGAGAAACCAGCTCTGCCTTTAAACATACCTTGCCTTGGAAACTCATCCGACTCCCTGTGAACCAGGTCAGAAACTCGATTCCCATAGTGCATCCTTGTGTCATGATCATAGGCCTTCAGTGTCTCACTTGAGCTGTAGGACTTCTGGGTTGGAACTCTGCAGTCCTCACTGTCCAGGGAAGAGCTCGTGTAGCGACACTCCTTCCCACAGCGGCCCCGCGTCAGGGAACGGTGTCTTCTGTCTTTTATATCCATTATTCTGAGTCAGGAAAGCCACTCTTATATTTGGGGTCAGTCACTCTCACCTAAAAACATGAAAGGATAACAAAAGTGAGCAATGCTGCTGCCACATTTTGGTTTACTCTACTCTCCCTGACTTTTCCTTGAAGAACAGTGCAGCACAGATCGAGAAGAAAGGGAAGACTCACATGATGCATCCTTAGAATTGAAATAATTGACCTGAATGGGTGGGGAGAAAAAAAATTAAATGCTGCAAGAGAACTGCATTCTATCTAAATTATCATCCCATTGAAGAGTTCAAAAAATAACGATAAAACAAAAACATTGTCATCTTTTGATTTTTGAATGAGCCCTGCTAACAACACAACTGACAGAATTATATTTGTTCCTGTTATGCAACAGTACAAAGAAAAGCAGACTCAAACCAGCCTTAATTATTCCCCTTCTTTCTGCAGGAGGGCTTGCAATTAAGACTGAATCATGCTGGAGAGTTGCATAGAGGAGATTATTCCTATTCATCCTTAATGCATTACAAAGCTGTATGTTATATCCTTTAACATGTTCACAAGCAGCACCAACTAATTTTATTGCTCCTAGTTAACATAATTCAAGGCCCTGCTCTCAACAAAAGGTTGGGCTGGGTATCTCCAGAGATCCTTTTCAGCCTTGACATTTCTGCATAGTTATGATTCTCTGACCACACTTTGGGAATTGGCTGCTCTTGTGCACCGCAGAACACGACTGGATGCGCTTCTTCACAACCCCTCAAGATGACCAGTTTATCCATCTCAGCAGTTGGAGCTCTTGAAAATTGTCTAAGTCTCTTCTTGCTCACTGGACCAGAAAGAGAGATAGCTTATTACAGTCTCCTTACACTCTATTTAATTAGGACACCCTTACTGTCGATATAGACTTTAATATATTCATAGTTAGCATGCATAAACTTCAAAATGAAAGATACTGTAGAAAGCCAGAAATACAGTAAGCACAAGCACCCTAACCACTGGGGTACTAATTATTTTGAGTTGGTATTAGTATGTATGTCTTTCTCTCATGGCATACTATGCCCAGGTCTGTGCAAGTCCTGAGAAATCCTCATGACAAAACTTTTTGCTGTAAAAGAAATCTTCCCACGTAAAAAATACTGAAATTTGCTAATGAGCAAAAATTGGAACAAAACCTCTTTTCCATATGTGGCTAAGGAGGTGAAGAAATGGTTTTGGCAAATTTAGCTGGAATAGTTGAAGAACTTCTCCTTGCCCCTGTCCCCTCCCAGTCCAGGTTGCTACTCACAAGCCCACCCAGCAAAGCAAGGCCAGGTCCTGCCCAGCTCTGCCACCAAAAAAGCAAACTCCAGCCAAAATTGATAAAATTGTGGAAGGCAGCCATGCCTTTCATTGTAGTAGTTGTTGGCACCTGCAGGAGAAGAGGTCATAACACCAGCATAAGTATTGGCTTATTGGCTGGAACAGATTAGGGCCCTCAGAGAGAATAAATGTACTTGGCCAGAGGAGCTAGTGACCTAGAGAAAAGGTTTCTGGGCTTCATTTAGATTTTGACATTTAGACTTCGTGTGGGTTTTGGGTTTGGTTTTTTTTTTTCTTTCTTTCTCTATTTTAAAGAAGAAAGTTAAGTAACCATGAGAAACAGCTGCTTTAAGCCACCCACAGGTACTCTGCAATCTGTGAGCGATAGGAAGTGTAAATATGCTTGCTTTTTTACTCCTTTTTCACTTATTTTTAACATTTCAGAGGGAGAAAAAAGTCACAAAACACAACACACAGAAAAGCCAAAACAAAATCAGAGACATTAAGCACTTAAAACTGACAGGGTTAGTTTTATAATTTCAGATTAAAGAGAAAGGAAGACTCAATACACATTCCTGTTTTTCATCTCTCTGAACATCTAGTGGCTAAACTGACTACTCTATATCTGAATTGTTCTGTAATATTTATTAAGCTGTAATTTGGTCCTGTAATATTTATTAAACTGTAAAGCATGTTAACCGTAAAGCACATTAACACTGGTGGCACAAACACTTGCTTTCATTTAGATTAACAATGCCTGGCTCTTTGATCCCAGTTCAATACTCCTTCATCAAATTCAGATGTCAATTTATCACAATTATAAACAAATAAATATATTACAGCATTAAACAAAACCTGCCAATTACTCTCTGGATGTATCACGCTATTATTGAATACAAAAGCCTGTTATTCCATAGGAGTTCCATATTGTCTGTGAGGTCAGCAACCAAACAATTTTTTGCTTTTGTGGCTACTAAACTTTAAGCTTTCTGGCCTAATTTTTAAGATCTCTGAAAGAGCATTTATGTCCTCGTTACTATAGTTAAAGGAAGGATTTACTATGACCGAGATAAAACTTCTGAGTGTTTCCAGGATATGAGCTCATTAAAGCATCTTCTCAGGTGGACAAGAGTTTTTGAAACTGTTCCCTCAATAAATATTCTTCTGTAGAGTTTTGTACAATTACTCTACAAATACCAAAATAAACAGAAATAGTAAGACAGTGCTGTACTGCTGATCGTGCCAGGAAATATTCCTCAGTCACCCACATGTGCAGAACGTGAAATGCAATGTCTGCACTGTTTCTACCACACCAAGTCTAACAGGTTAACACAAGAAAATAAATGTATAAATATGATAAATATGTCCCGAGAGCTTTACTTTGGCCTTTCTTAGGGAAACCTTGTTACAAGATTCAGGCCTCATAATAATTTGATTAATAACTTGATTTTTATAATGCCAGACCATTAAAAATTGGTTGAACTTTACTAAATTTTAGGAGATGCTTAAAAATACTGTAAATAAATTTTAAAAATATATTTTTATTCAATTACATGATCATATTTATTACACCACAGTTATTTCCTGAATTTTTTATTACTTGAGGACAGCTCCCAAACATGTGAGACTAAATACCTCCACCTGCAACAAAATATTCTCATTCTTCTCTCCTCTTCACCTGGGCTTTGGGGATTTCTATGAACTCAAAGCAGTCAGGCAAAAAGCAGTTCCCAGAGCATCATCCAATAACCATTCTCAAAATTCATACAACAGTATCACTATACGCTGCTTTAAATACCATGAAGTGAAGTTGTAACACACTCCTAGAAAATTTGTTTCATTTTTTTTCTTTTTCATACTTATCTTTTACAGATGAAATACTGATTCAACTCAATTCTAAACACCTTCCCTGTTAGATAGTGAAATCTTTATGTAATGTATTCCTGGAAAGGTAAGGTGTGATAGCTTTGGTTAAGTGAGAATAATGGTGAGATTCAATTGGAGTTTAGAACTCCTGATACTCTTGGAGTTGCTTGTCTCAAGGGCTCTCTATGAACAGTTTATTTTGAGTAATTGACCTAAATAGTAACTGATTTAATAATTTCTTTTGTTTCAAAGGATTTAACTAATACTGCTCATTCTGACCCACTTACATTACAGAGCAGTACAACCACTAAGAACTGATTTCAATCAGTTTTCTCATCTATCTTTAGTTTCATTATCTCAGAAGCACTAATAGGAGCTCCACCTTTGAATGAGGTATTTATTCAGAAAATACTTATTGATGATTTATAATGGCCAGCTACAGAGCTGGTCAAGCTTCACAGGAGTGTAATCTCAGCTGATCTGGGCCTTCCACTAACAGTGAACCTAAAGCAGTAAGTGGCACATGCTGTATTTGCTGCTGACATACTGAGATCCTGTGTGCTGCTATTACATGTGTCTAATACACTTCCAACTTAGTGTTCACCCAATATTACATTTACTGTGCTTATATGAAGACTATTTACCTGGACACAACTACAGCAGTGGTAATGGCAGCATAAGTGGGGTAGTCCAAGGGCACGAAAACACTATGACCTATGGGGAAGAGAGAGGTGGGGGGGAGGAAAAGAGAGAGGAGCTGAGAAATGAAAACCGGTTTTTCGTTTAGGGGGTTTAAAATCTTGACCACATTTTCTTGTGTTAGCACAGTCAAATCAATAGGAGACATGGAGGGAGGGAGGGCTCAAAATGGCTTTTAATGGCTTAGCAAAGCTTATGCCAAAACTCTCTTTAAAGTTGATTCGTGCACTTCTCTAACTCAAGTCATGTGCTTGTTTCCTGCATTTTCTAATGATCCTCACACAATTACAGTGGACATGGCCATTAGAACTGCCACTCGCAGCAGGCAGAGTGCAGGAATCACTTGGAAGTTCCAGGGAAAACAAAGCCCTTCGCTGTGCCCCAAAATCACCTGGCTCAGCTTGATCCAAACATTACAACAGTGCACACGGCACTGCAAACAGCCTTCCCCCCCACCCCTTTTTTATTTTATTTAAAACAGGTAGTCCATCATGTACCAACCTGTTCATTAAAAGGTCTCTTAAAAGCCTGTTCTCCTTTTCAGGAGCAGCAATGAGAAATAAGCTTGTGATTTAGAGAATCAAATGCTGTTGATAGTTTTATGCAAAGACTGTTTCTGAAATGAGAAAATGCATTAATTCAGCTTTGGTGCAGTACAAATTTTCAGGTAAAAAATATAACAGGTATTTAAATGCTGTGGTTTTTGATGATTTTAATATTACTGAAAAGGTACATCTCTATTTCTGCATCCCTTCTGTTTGTTTTTTTTTAAAAAGGCAGTAAATAAAATGCAATTTTAAAAACAGATACTACTATAGTATGTACACTTTGTTAGATGAAATAATGTTGATCACAAATCAAAAGTATATTTAGACAGTCTGTTGGGCGTAATAATGCAACCTCATTTTTCACTGAAAAATTGTCTGATTTTTCATATTCTTATTTTTTTTCCTCTCCAAATACTGAATTTTCCATTTAGTCTGCCACTGTATGTATGTGTTAAAAATTAGATGCTTTTTTAATTTATTTTTTTCCTTTAAATAAATAAAAGCTACAGGAAGTATTTGCAGACTAAGGGCAGTCAAAATGGTACACACAACAACAAAATCAGGCACTGTGCCAAATCTTTATCTCTGATATGTATTTTTATCTATTTAAATATACATATTTTTATTTCCAGACTATCTTCTGAGATTTCTGTACTCCAGGAACTTACAAATCCCACAACTGTTTAAATCTATTATGAAAATAACATCCCATTAAGAAAATAACATGCCATCAAGAACGGATGAAAAGCCCAGGAACTACAAGACAGTTTTCTAGCAGTCACTCTCACATCATTCACTGACTGCTAAGGATTAACCCCTTATTTTTCCCTGTCTGTTGGGCCATGAGGATTGGTGGATGTGAGCCCAGGCTCGTCTCTGTGCTGAGAGGCCTCACAATTGTAGCTCTGAGGACAAATGGAGAGTTTCTTTCTTAAGGGCACTTGGTCAGCTGAAAAAGCAGCAGGACAAATTCAGATCCAAATTCATAATTGTTATTAAATCTGGCTTCTGGTTTATGAAGCTCCCGAGCTGAGGATCACCACGGATTTGGAACCACACCAGTACAACTTCCCTATCAGCGAAGCATCTGTGAGGTTCGCAGGTCTGAGACAGAGTGGACACATGAACCAAGCAAGTCTTCGTGTTCATCTGCTACAAACTGAGTGTTTTTCCCCCTCTGAGAGCACATAAGAAATAGCAAACTTCACAAACACATGGGAAAGGTTCCAGAGCAGGAAGAAAATTACTGGCCTTTAAGCCTCAATTGCACAAAACCAATGCAGTGCTTTGATAGCCCGCATAGTAAATTTACTTGATTTTTCTTTAGAAGTTATGTTAAATTCACTAAAATATTATTTGGATCGTACACAATTCAGTAGCTGATCATCAAAAGAGAGCACCAACTATCATGCTGATTCCCTTTCCAGAAGCTACACCAGCCATTAGGAGCAGATTGTGTCACAGTGACTCAGAAAGGTGGCCATGCTTTGGAAAAGCTCCTTTTTCAGAGGAGGGCTTATAAACCCTACAAAGCAGCACGAAGCAGAACATTATTAGTTATACAAATGAGGCTGAAATGACATCTTTTCTTCCTAGATACAAAGAGGCCAAAAATGGTAAAAGAATTTGAAGGCCAAGTAAAGAAAGTGACAGATTAAAAATCTTTGTGTATTCTGCTTCAAGCATGTGAAGTTTTCTCATCTTTCCTTCTGGAGAGTGTTCTTCCTTCCTTTCAGAATGAGGCATTGACATGACCCCCATTAAAAAAAAAAAATTAAAAAAAGAGGAGCTCTTACCCAAGGATAACATATTTCCACTCCTACCTCAAAGCTGTTTTAAAATATTCATAAACAGCCACGAGAGTTAAATCTGCACTATCCTTACTCTACCCAAGAGGTTAAACACCATAAGAGGTCACACTGTGAGTTTGCTGCACACTGGAAACCCCAAGTTCCAGTCTCCTGCTCTCAGAATAGTCATCTACATGCTTCCATCATTCTATGAAGTCAGATTAAAAAAAAAGCAAACAAAAAACCAAAACAATACAACAAGCCAAGGTCTCTATTAATACAAATACTTAAAATTAGTATAGCTGAACAAGTTCACAAAATGGATTTAAAGATCAAATATAAACCAGCCACTTCAAAAGACTAAGTTTGCTAGAAATAATTACCTAAAGAACACTATTATTCTTCAACTGCCTAGAAAGAATAAACAATAATATTATCTACTGTTAAAATGCTGTTAATGAAGAAAGGTAGAATAATTCATCACTGTATAATTAAGACAATGCAGTTAAGCATGCTTTAACGATTCTGTATAATAGCTTCCTATCACTGGAGAGTACTTTTGAAACAGGGAATAATCTTCTAAAAAATTTTTGATTAAGTCCTTGATCAAACTGAGATAGATCTGAATGCCCATACAAGGAGTGACAACTGCTTTATTTAATTGTCCATTGGCAATGCACTTTTTTGAT
>JAWWLV010000030.1:4785916-4858283 GCA_035041135.1 Platyrinchus mystaceus
TGAGATAGATCTGAATGCCCATACAAGGAGTGACAACTGCTTTATTTAATTGTCCATTGGCAATGCACTTTTTTGATTCTAATCCTGGGGTAGAACGCTGTCTTTAATTAAACTAATGGGATTTTTAACCTTACTAGCAATGGATCCAAGACAGCAAGCTGGTTGAAGCACAAATTGTGCTCCAGCCAATCCCCCTCTTTTGCTTTCACCAACACCTGGTTCATTTAATTATTTGCCAGAATTTTCCAGAGTTCTATCCACTTGTCAGGCTGCTTTGCCTTTTCGTTTTCTTAAAAACCTTATTTATGCCCAAAGTTTCAGTTATGGATTTGAATGCTGCTCATTTCCAGCAGCCTTTTCTAGACCCAGGCTAATCCAGCAGCTGTCTCTGGGAGCTCCTGGGCACAGTGCTTCCAGATTACACTCCAAGGGTTTGATGGAGGACTGTGCTAAGAAGCTGGAGAAATGTACTTCTCTTTGCACCCAGGCAGGTTGAATGTCAAGAATTTGAAGATAGTTCCTTCCTAATTCTTTCCCACTTCCTTATGTTAAAACATTCTGTAATTCCACACCCGTTGAGCACCTTCATTCCTGCTGCCAACAGCAAAAGCCGTGCCATTGGGAGAAAAGATCAGCCAAAAGAAAACCCTTCGGAATGCACCTTTAATTTCTTGTTTACTCTTAACAGATGAACACACTGTTAAGGGGGAACTTTTCCAGAATCTGAGATCCAGCAAAGCTCCTGTGCCCATCTCCTCAGAGGATGCTACTACACCATGATCACACTGCTAAAGAAGTTTCTTAGCTATTTTCAAACCTCTCCAAGACTATTCTCAGAACTCATCAAATGTAGTAATCATGCAAGCAGTTAGGAGTTTAGGTACTTTACTTATCACTTCAGTTGAGAACACCACCTGCTTTTGACTCTACACTTACATCATTCTCTCTCATTCTGTCCAAAAAACACTCCCTTTCTGTCTTTAAAGCTTCCATGGAACCTCTCCTACTTCAATTTGATACTAACAATTTTCATATGCTCATTAGCAAGATGCTTTAATATGCTTTCTCCCTGCTAGCAGTGTCAGCCTATGAAAATATCCTTTGAAGAAGGCTTTACTAAAGACTATTTTTAAGGCTATATAAACTTAGGATAATAAAATTCAACAATATTTTAAAATGCCTACCAGCAAAATGCCAATAAAGCTATTCCCAATTACACAAGTAAATAATCCACTCAGCTAAGGTCTGATACTCCCCTCATTAGAGAAAAAAAAAAAAGGGAAAAAAAAAGAAAAAAAAAAGTAAAAAAAGGAAAACTGAGTCTTTTTATTTGTGTAAACTGGTAGCCTTACTCCTTGGGAGTTCTTTGCCTTTGTAAACACACAGATTTTATCAGAAATAACAGCTTCCTAAAGTGATTCTTTGTTTTAAAGGTTCAAGGTAAGCTAAGAAAATGTTAAAAGAAATAGGAATGGAAGACAACAGAACATCATGATAAGGCACACAAAATGGATAATATGAGAGCTCAACAGCTTCCATACAAGTATTTTCTGAAGCATTTTAAAACCTAGATTGCCTCAGCCAGCAATGAAACTTTGCATAATAAAGTAAGAAGGCTGCACTGTAAGTTTCTCAGCTACCAAGTGTTGTTTCATCTTCCAGTAAAGGAAAACAAATTGCTTTATAGATAGTAATTAAACCTTGCAATGATGCATAAAAATAATACAACTATTTTTAAAAAATAACCAACTGTAACTCAAAATCTCTGAAGTGAATTTACAGCGTCCACACAGTAAGAGGTTGGCCGTGACAGAACTGAGGTCCTGTCACCCTGAAAGCTGGTCCACCCAAACCTGCAGTGCAAGGTTTGCTTGCCTGTTATCACAGCAGAAGAGGACAGAGAGAGTTCCCTTGATTAAAGGGAAACTTCTGAATAATTTTAATTAAGAAAAATACACTTCCAGGAAATCAATTGGTGCAAGGTCACAAAAAACAGCAAATATCTCATAATATTGTAAAGCCACTGTGCAGACATTACTACATCCTCTGGTCCATCTCCAAATCATGAAGGAGAAGGCCACCTGCTTCAGCAGACATGTTATCTACCTCATCATTTAGCAGTACGTGTAATCTAATGTTCACTCTCACACTGCAACTTCCTTCTGCAGAATTCTTGAATAGGACCATCATTTTGCTTACTGTCCTCTTGCTGTGCCTCCAAAGAAAGCCTGGCATTTGCTGGTGGATAAGAGCTTTCTTGTGTGTCACACTGTCAGCAGTCGCTGCTCACGTGCTGAGTTGTCAGGGAGAAGCTCATCCTGGCTCCTCAGCTGCCACACTTCTCAACCCTGTACGGGATCTTCATCCAACACCCAGCAGGAGTTCCCTGAAGGCACCTGGAGACACCAAGGGCTTAAGCTGTACCAGCACAGAATGTGGGAGCTCACGTGGGGATACTCTCAGCTAAGCTACTGCATGAGAAATGCGACCAACCATCTCCCCACTCGCTGCGTGTGGCAGTGTCATAAAGCAACAGTCATAAGGAAGTAACAAGTTAAAAAATGTTCTTGAAACTTCAAGGAATCTTTACAAAATCCATTTTGTCCTTGCTTTCCATTGCCCTTTCACAGATTGAACAATAACCAAGCTGCAATGTCTAATTTCTTCTCCAGACTAAGCTCCCTGCATTAAAGCCAGCCCCCACAATTTTGCCATCTGGTGCCTGGATTGCCGTGCATCCAGCACAGAGATCCCTACAATTCTTCAACTGCCATGGTCAAACTTCCCAGGCAAAAGCATCAGCACCCTGTGAAAAGGAGAAAGATCCTAGGGGAACCTGGCAAGTAGTATTTAAAGCGAATTTAAACCAAATGTTGTTTCACCTACCACATTTAGCTGTATCACTGAGTCCTGCAAAATAAAATTCATCACTTCAGTGAAGACACTTGATTTAAACTAAGTATTTATTGTATCTGTACAGCTATACAGACATCCTGATCTACATCCATGGTATATGGAATGCATAGTGGTTTAAAATTGCCTATTCTCCAAAAGTATTGGAATTAATAAAGTTTATAACTCTGTTTTTCAAAACAGAAAATTAACTGGAGGCCTGAAACTTAGTTGATTCTTTTTCTAAGGATTAGTTAAACACAAGCCTTAAAATGCCCTCTTTGTTCCAATGCTGTATTAGCCACCTAAGTAAATGATTTTTTAGCAGTACTTTATAGATGGCAACAATATTGCATCAAGTTCTCCTCCCACAAAACAAGAAAGATGTTCACAAATTGGAGCAAGTCCAGGGAAAGATGCCAGTGTCTTAAGGGACTGATCCATGTGAAAAGATGAAGGAACTGGGCTTGTTTAACCTGTGCAGGGACGGCCAGCAGTGGCCTTGCTGTTCCTAAGAGGCTATGAAGAAGGAGCCAGGGGCTTTACTGAGGGGAATCAAAGGGGAGTGAGAAACCATAAGTGCCAACTGAAGTACTGCAAGTTCTGAACAGAAATAAAGTGGGTAAAAAACACTATGAGTACAAACAGGCACTGGAGAGGTGATGCATAGGCTGGGGGATTTTGCTCATTTTCAAGACTCAACTACACAAAGCCCTTAGCAATCTGGTCTCAGTTCAGCATTGAAGCTTGGATTAGGTGAGCTCCAGAGGCCCTTTCCAGCATCAATGGTCTGTGACTATGATATTCTTAATTTAGGAAAAAGTTCCATAGTAATAAAAAAGTTGTGGTTTGTTTTTTTTTTGTTTTGTTTTGTTTTTTTTTTTTTTAAAAAAAAGCCAACACAACTATTTATTTCAGAAACAAGCCTGTAAAGTGAACACATGATGCAAGCTTTGTAAGCTAAGCACACAGCTTAAAAAGTCAGAGCTTTATAAAGTAAAAAGTCATCTAAGCTTGCAGGTTTAAAGCTGAGTTCAAAGTTTGAACAGCACTATAAGGCAGAGTCTGCATTCTGTCTGCAGACGTGCAGTCTGCAGAGGACCAGCAAACATCTCTGCTGTGGGGTCCCTGCTACAGCCACACTGACAACACAGCAGAAATGGAAAGCCAGAGAAAAATTAATGGGCTTTGTTGCTTCTTAAGTTTCACAGTACAGACCATCTGAGGGAACAGCAAATGTCTGAAATACAGTTCTAGAGTGAAGAAATTCTACAGGAACTAAAAGCACAATTTGACAAAAGTAAGAAGCACAAGCTCTACCACAATTCCCAAGACACTACTGCAAGTTCCTGAGTTTCCAAACATGTCATTCGGCAGTGTTGACTTTGAAACAGTCCCTTAAAAATGTGAAAACAAACCCAAAAGAAAACAACTCTGCCATATGTTATAATGACACTACCATAACTCTAAAGAAAACAACACATGAGAAGGAACTGTAACCTCTAACACCCACCTCTCCACCAGTCAGAGCCACATTCCCATGTCATGTAAATCAATACAAACCTATTCTTTTTCCACTGAAGATTTCATCTTTTGTTTGGCAGCCCAGCAAGCATGGCATTCACATGGGCCTATCCTACAGATATGTGGCCAATGACCAACTTGAGCTCTGTGTGTGTGACACTCAGATATATGGTACATTATTCTATCTGAAAATCTATAGATTGTCGTAAAACAGAATAAAAAAATTAAAGCTAAAGTTGTTATGGTGGTTTACCAACCAAATCCTTCTATTTCCACTACTGAATATGGTACCTACAACCCCACAGAAGTCAGTGGTGGTTTCTCTTTCTGTGCAATCCCATCTGCCAAAATGCAAGAGGCTTATTGACTTTAGCCAATACACTGGGCTGGTGGGGGGAGTTAATGTTTCCTTTCTGCTGTATTTAATTCAAAGGAGGGGTTGTTCTCTGTGTGTGGAGAAGAAAAGCTGCTAGGGCTGGGTATAGAGACACAACAGTAGCCCAGCAGAAACTGTGAAGGAAGGAATACTTACACCCATTACATAAACTAGTGCTGATAGTTCTTGAGATGTGCAGAGTCAGTAAAGTGTCCTAATTAATCATCTCCTTTGTAACCTCCCTTTTTTGCAGTTCTGTCTCAGATGAGCTCCCATTCATGATGACAGGTCCAGAATTCTCGTGTTCATGAACTTATCCCCCAGACACACACATCTGGCTCTGGATGCACCTCATCCCCTGGACAAAGACTGCTCTAAGCAACATCCTACTGCGCCTTCCACCAATGATTTTACTGATGCTCCACCCTTTCAAGAGTTTCTCCTCATCTAAAGAAAAGCATTGCAATCCCCTACTCTAATAAATGAAGTTAGTGAGGCAGAGAAGAGCAAAGTGCAGAGCAGCCCTGCTATTTAAAGCCTCCCTTGGTTACAGTAGGTCATTCTGCCTTACAGGCAGTGGGAAAAAGAGTCTCCTATCTCTGTACCTCTTAGAGCAGGAAGGAAACTGAAACAAATACTATAAATGCTTTATTATCCTGAACTGAAATCAATAAACTATGAACAGTTGTAACCTAATTTACTAGCAAACAGAACTGAAAAGATATCTGACAAAGCTTTTCATATACATTAAGAGCCATCAGATTGTAATTTTAGGTCAATATCATGACACACAATGACCTAAGTAAAATGATCCATATACCATTACCAATTTACTCACTTGTCCAAATTACCTCAGTAAATTCTAACTTGCATGAAAACTTTTATGAATTATTAAAATTAAAAAGGCAAAAACTAAAGGAGAGAAATCTTTTTTCTTGATGCCATTGTTGTCAGTGATATGCTCGTGTGGCTCTTCAAAAGCAGGTTCTGCAGAACCAGTGGTGGAAACTGTGACTGTGAGTTCCCAGAGGGGTCAGATCTGTGAGCTCAGTCTGTGGCCCTGGAAGGTGGTCCTTGGGTACTAGCAAGAGAACTCCAGGCACCTCAGAACTAAAGAGGTTTTTACAAACCTTAGACCTCTCATACTTCCCAGAAACAGTCTCCTATCCAAAAAAAGAGCAGGATTTAAAAGTGTATATTTGAGTATTTAGTGAGTGGCATAACTAAAGCCACTTACAGTGACATCTCTCATATCACTTATGGCAGGCACTGCCACAAGGTTTCATGGAGGACAGAAATCATCTAGTTCTGCCTTTTTAATAACAAAGAATAACAGGAGACGCACAAGACTGTATCTGAACTTCATGTATTAGGCAGCAAGTAAGAATCCCTCCAGTCTTAGTGATTCATACTGCTTCATTCCAGCAAAAGCAGCTCCCTGCACCACACAGCCAGCTTCCTATGGACAAGGGCTCTGTGCTTATACAAACATATAGAATGTAAAGCAGAAAAACAAAACAAGTCTTCGTTCAATTGGACTGGGAAAAAAAAAATAACAAAGCAAAACGAAGCAACAAAGACCAGAGTCTGTGAGCACAACATTAGGCTGGTTTCAATTCTAACACCATTAAGGACACGTGATTGTTATTTTTTATTTCAGCTACCATAAGAGCAAAGGATTTCCATTTGCACCACTCAGCTGTCCCATTTCATGCCCATTTCCTGAGCAAAGCTAAAAATTTGACAACCCCCAGACTGAGCAAGCAGATTAAGAGTTAACAACTGAGACCAGAAGCAACAGAAGTCAAGCTTCAGCAATTTAACAACTGTCCAACTTCACACTTTTGATTAAAAGGTAAGTTTTAGTCAAAGTCTGATATATGTACACAACTTACAGATTCCCTTGCTTGAATTTTTGCATTGGGGATTCTTTTAAATAAACAAACATGCTATTTATTTATTCTGGCTATAAGTCCCTTTTCTCATTCTCATAAAAGTATCGGCAAGGACAAACTGTTTGCATGAATCCTTGTTGGTTTAATTAATTTTTTTAATTATTTAGTTTTATTTTTGAACTTCTGGTCAACTTTCAACTCCAATTTTTAAATATTTAAGTAGTGTAATAAAATGGAAAAAAAAGAAAAAAATAAAGGCACCAGGAAAATAAATACAATTCCTTAGGGATAGCATGCAGATTGGGTTAATCTCTGCAATTTGGAATTGATGGTTACATTTATATATTACAGGATCTGCAGAGGAGACATTCTACAACACACAAATCTCAAAAGAGACTTGGGCAACTGCTCAAGAGAGATACCTGTAGTAACCTAAATTGCAACTGAATTTATGGAAGTAGAATAACCTTGAACTGAAAAGAGTGATTTTTAAGCACAAAATAAACTAGTTATGTTATTTCCTGTAAACATCTTCAAGGGAATCTATATACTCACATAATATCTTGATGGAATCCTCAGTTTTCCAGTTGGATTGGTTTAAATTTTCAAGCCTAGTATCAATTCTGAAAGTAGCTTAGATATTCCAGCCTGAACAAGCAATGTTTCTCCTCTGTCTTGCACAGGTGAAAAATTTTAGATATTTGCCTTTTTTTAAAGTCAATTATCTATCTGAAATGGTTTTATATTCAGTATAAAAAACTTACATGAGGCTGCTGGAATATTTTCCAATAATCAAGACTACGGAATTAGGAAATGTCCCATTTAGAAATTGAGTTTTGAGTGACAAAAGGGAAATACAAACTGGTCCATAGTGCCCCCCCTCCATTTAGGCTGCACTAATGTTAGTTCTGACACAGTGCAAATGCCTCACCAGACACATGGGTCAGATCAGGGCTTCAAATATACATGACATAAAAATTGTGATTCAACATGAAATGGTGACATATCAGTAACTAGATTTTTTAAATGAATAAGGAGAATTTTTAGAAGTTATTTCTTTATATATAGAGACTTGTCCATATTTTCTAAAAATTCCAAAAATCAGATTAGTCTAAGTCTGCTTATCTATGTAGAAAAAGGTTAATCCTCACTTTGCTAAATAATATAATTTATAAGAAGGGCCAAAAGCATGTTCATTCCCACTACAAACTTAACTATGGAAAAGCAAGGTGTCACATCACGAAAAACACCCAAAATTTGTACTAAAACATACACATATTAGTTCCCCATTGCTCTGTTCAAGCTCCACAGTTAAACCAAACCTCTGTGACTCCAACAGAGCCTGGTACAGTAATAACAGGCAAAGTAACAACAATGGAAAAGCATTTGGGGTAGCAGAGAATTGTGCTCTAGATCAGTGTGTGTAACAAAACAACACAGACAGATGCAATGGACAACTAGCTACTAAATTTGTAATGCAGCAAACTACAAGATTTTTAAAAAATATATAAAAAAATAAAAATAAACCAGTAAAGGTCAGAGTATGGTGCACACATTTCACAGCACTGTACTGTAAATACTGTAAGATTTCATTTTTCTCTGTTTGTAATCAGAACTTCATTAACATTCTTTGGGTTTCAGCTACTTGATTTTGACCCACTTTTGTATCTCAGCTTTTGTAAGCTTCTTAATTTTGACTGTTCCACAAACCCATCTGCATTTCTGGAAATTGTACTCCTTATTTCTCTTGGTTTCACAAATTCTAGGTGGAGTTGCATTTGAAACAACCTACAGTTCTCTTTATAAATGAATCCAGCACAGGGCAATAGCACAGATTTGAAGAATTCGGCTATTCCTCATGTGCATTTCCAAAATTACTGAAAATTAATGAGTTTCAACTGTGTGAATTTATATGCAACTCTTTGAAGTAATCATTACTCCCCAGGAAAAGCCAATTGAAGAAATGGGTTGATAAAAGGAAAATAACTAATACACTATCCCTGTACCTGCTGTACCATTCAACAACACTTGTTCCAAAATACACTAATAAAGCAAATTCCACGTCCAAGAAGTAATGCTGATCAAAATTATGAATTTCTAAGTATGCTGAACATGCTTTAAAAAGTGAAGTCTAAAGACTTTCCTTCCCTGGAAGGCAAATTTTTTCTACCAAGACTCAATTCCCTTTTGTCCCAAAATAAATAAGATTTCACACACAATTGAGTTTATCTGCCTCAAATCGATTAAAACATTAAAATCAATCTTTAAAAAAAAAAAGTATAGTTAACCAATCTGATTATTACTGCAAGTCTTGTAGGAACACAGATGTGCTGAATATGAAATTCACTGTTGAAAGGTACTTTGGAAGGTATTAGGCATTACCAGGATGCTTTCAAAACATGTGCAGCCACTTACAAAAAGTATTCAGGTGCTTTACCCAGTTTGAAAGGAAGTGCCTTTTCACAGCATTAGTTTTATAATGAGTCTTTTTAAGCAAATTTCAAAGAATGTATAGTTCACATAATTTAAACTGAATTCACTTATAATTCAGTATTTGACAGAGCTAATGCTTAATTGTTTCTAAGGAGTCTACAAATGAAAATATTTCTTTTCTTATTCAACAAACATTTAACTAAAATGATATTTTGCTCTGTTTTCACACTGAGGATTGAATTTGACACTATTAACAGAGAAAAGCAGCCTGTGCTAATAGTTAATGTGATTCTAATTATTGTACTCACAATTTTCCTTGTTTTATATTAGGAATAATTTAATGAGACCTACATTTTTAATATAACACTAACACCGTAGAAGAGGTTTTCTTCCAACAAATGCTGTTTCACCATCCAAGCAACTCAATTCCTGACCAGTGAGTTTACAGCAGCAGCATGAAGGTTTGAAGCCAAATGTGGACACAACTGCATGTCCTCAAAAGGCCACAACACCATGGGCAAAGCTGGTTTAAGCTCTAGGTAATGTTAATGACAAGGCAAAAGCTGGTGTTTCCTTCTCAAGTGTTTTAAATCTTACCTGAAGCTGCTTTCTGTTTAACAGTTAATACACACTTTTCAAATAATGTTATAAATCTACTGTGTAGATCTTCAGAACCAGTTTTATCTTCTTCACACAAAGATAATGATGATTATCAGCTCTGCAGCTCCTATAAACCACTTCACCTCCACGGAGTTGATGGAGATATGTTGATTTGCATCAGCTGAGAATTCTGCCAGTTTCTGCCCCAAGCATCATCATTTTCAAAACTCTTTTCCAGTGAAAACATGAAACTGCATGCCAGTAAAAGTTTTGGGTTTGTCAAATATATGTTTGCATTAAAACATAAATACACCATTTAAAATTTCAGTCAAACTCAGAGTACTCATATCAGTTGATTCTACATATCTGGGCAACAGGGATCAATAAAATCTGTGTCACTGGACACATGCCACTGTCACACAGTATCTGCAAACTCAGTTGTATGCACACTTTAAAATCTAAAAAGTGGAGAGTTATGAACTGTTGTGTTGCCTCACATATTAATCTAAGAAAAGAAACTTCTCAGGAAAAAGATTTGTATCACATCCCATCTACAACTCTGTAAGAGACCCCTCCATTTCTTAACCTTCAAGGAAAACATAGCAAACCAGTGCTGATACCCTACCTCAGTGATGGAAAGTTCACCAGGTTCTCTTCCTACAGGACACTTGAAGAGCACAGAAAACTGAAATTCAAAATCAGGGCAGCTGGCAATTCTATTGGTATCAGTTCTCTTGCACGAGGCTTCCCAGCACTTGTTTCGTCCCAGTAAAGACCAGAGGAGGACAGAAGGGCGTTGGACAACTGGACCACCCCACCCAGCATCTCGTTTGTAACAGTGGCAGTGAGTAGGAATCCAGGGAAAGGGAAGAAGAGAGGATGTTAGGTCTCACATGCCCAAACTCATAGTCTTTTTAGCTCATTGACTCAAAGTGATGAGAAATAACTCAAGTTAAAAGTACTTTTCAGTGTCTTCTGAAGCCTGTGTTGATATTTTGCGCCCTCAGTCTGCACTGGAGTGGAGGCTCACATGCCCAGGCTCCCTGCTGGATGAAGAACCACTTTCATTTGTTCATTTTAACTCCAACTGGAACTCCTTATGTGGGGACTAAACATGCTGGAAAATGGCATTGATTTTATTTTTTTAAACAGAAAGCCTTTAAAAATAAAAGAAGAAAACTGAGAAATCTTACACAATCTTAGGAGTTGGGCAAGGTGACCTCCAGAGTTTCTTGCAACCTCAACCACTCTGTGATTCTGTGCTTGTTGTCTCTAAAATTGTATGTTCTTCTAAAAGATCATTATGAAGGATTGTCAGCAATTCCCTCTGTACATAGATGATGAAGAAGAAATGAAAAATGAGATGTAAGATTTGGAACCAGAACTTGTAGTGCTTCATCACAAAACTTGAAATTAGTTGCTTTAAAGCACTTCCAAGGAGACCAGGACCAATACCCAGGCAACTTGGTGAATATTTGCATGCAAGCCTTAGCTTAGTTTCCTTTTGAATCAAAGGTTTTGCTCCTCATTTCCCCTTACACATGACATACACTTCTTTTTCATTATGAAACATAAGAAGATGGGAGAATAAATTCCACAGACAGGGCAGATGGAATGAGAAAACTACACAGTAATTTATAATGGACAAATCAAATAGCATGGATCGTGTTTTAAAACCTCCCCTAGACCTCCAAAGGCAATTACAGCAGAGGAGTTTTCAGAGTTACACCTGACTGAGATGGAAAGGTCTGTGTACATGAAATATTAAAAATGAACTCACTATAAATAACCTCTAACTGAAGCACAGCCCCAGTGACAACTAACTTTTTTTTTTTCCTTTTTCTCTCATTTTTGCCCCTTGACATAGCAGTGTGAAGGCTGTAAAAGAAAAGATGGAATATATATCTATAGAATGACCTAAAATTTTCCAATTCTCATGGTGTTACCAGTGAGAGAAACGCACAGGCATGTTTGTGGCCATTACCTTCACATTCCAGTTTCTTTACGGCATCAACAAATATAACTGACCAGAAAACAGAGCAGTGTTAACTACAATACAATCCTGCTACGTAATTTGCAATAAGATATTTGATTTGTAATACTATAAAAAGAAGACTATTCCATATCTCTCCTAAAATATTTGTAAATTATATCACAGATTAAGAGGTGGCCCTAACCATCTGAGCACCACTTGATACATGCTTTATGTTAATAGACATTCTCTTGAGTAGCTGTGCTTGAATATGTTATAAAGAATAAAAGGAAACACCGTTTAGCAGTGTTTTTAAAACCCTGAGCAATTTCCATAATTTGTGACAGTCGGCAGATTTTGATATTATCTCACATTGATTGTTATGTTTCAAGATGACAATCATTACACTGTTATCTGCACTTGGAGCAGTGGAACCTAACCTCCTAATTAGGATGAAAAACCACTCCAGTTGCAACCCCAGTAAGTCACAACAAGTCAATAATTTTAATAAGAATTAATTTTAAAAACTCCACGAGGTTGTATTGGAAGTTATTCTGGCATGTCTATTGATTAACACTTGGTATTGCATCCTATAGAGGACTCATTAAATACAGCAATCTAAATGTAATATTTTGGCATTTCCTGGAATTTTTAAAATATATTTTACTTACTATAAAGTGAAAGAAAATAGAACAAAGCACTAACAGGTTATTAAAGTAAAGTACCTTTTTGATTGGATGTGCTGACTTCACACTGCACTTGAGAGCAATAAGAAGGATTACTTCACTAAACTAAAAACTAAAAGGATTTGTGACTTTGTGACTAAGAAAGCTGACATTTCCCTTGATCAAATATCTCACCAAATCTCACAAACTTATAAACATAAAATATCTGGTTGCTGCCACATACAGAATCAGTCATATCTTGATTACTGTGACCCTGTTTATTATGACCTCCCCAGATGTTTTTCCTTTAAGGAACACATAAATCTGGTGTATGTGCACTAAAAAAAAAAAAAAAGGGAAGAGATTTCTTCATTTTCCAGTTTCTGCTTGAATTTGAAAGAACATCAACAATTCTAAACGCAACATTTGATTTTTGAGTGCTGCTAAAACATTTACTAACATGGTGACGCAGCAACATTTATTAACATGGCATCCACCTAGACAAACTTGGAAACCATTAATATTTGCTATAATATAATTATACCTATTTAACAAAAAAAGCTTTTATTAGTCCCGTTTTCATTTGTCTGAATTAAAAAGCTTTTAATGTTAATATTTGAGGCTTACCATGTAAGAAATGTCTTTTTTTTTATTTTTTTTAGCATGGACATTTATACTCTGATAACAAGGCTGGACAGAAAAATGAATTTCAGTAAAAGGCTGAGAGTGATGCAGCTGTAACTCAGTGAACCTGCTCCAAGCTGGGAGCTGATGCTAGGTGGCAGTCCTGTGTAATTAAACACCAGCCATTCCTTCCCTGCATCTGATTCACTCCAGGCATTTTTCACAACAACCATCTCGAACATTTGGAATAATAATTTAAACAACAAACGGATCTCTTTTTTCTTTTACTTTCACCACCTGAGAACTTTATTCCTTATACATAAAAAGTCCCAAAATTAAATTTCCCATCCATAAACCTGTGTTTTAGCACAGCTCTCAAAACAGGAGCCGGACTTTGCTTCCACCCTACAATGCTACGCTCCTGTTCCTGGTACTGCCCAATTTCCAACTCCTGTGTAGGTTCTGACCTCGCCTTTCTCTGCATCTCAGGAACAGAATTACCTCGTGTTTGAGGTGTGTACTTTTAAAGCCCGTTTTAGTCTCCAGATGTATTTGACTGAAGAGCTCACTTTAATCTGATCCCTTTAAATGCTACTGCTTTTAACAAGTTCCATGTACACCACAGAGCAGTTGCAATTATTTGTAGCTGCTGCAGATAAACACAGGTCACACATACTTTCCTATACAGATTTTTGAGAACGTGTCTTGCTCTGTGCAATGTTTATTTCCAGAAGGAAAACTTGTTCAGTTCACTCAGGCACTTGAATTACAATTCAGAAAGGTCTCTTTCCCAAGTAAGGTAAGTCAGCCTGCTGCAAAAGCACCACTGACAGAAAGCTTTTAGGGAAAGTTTCAGTACAGTGACAACTACAGTAAATATAATAACAAACCATGTCAGTTATAGTCAACTTATTCAACAGTGAGAACTGCTTATACATCACACAGTGTATGTAAATAATACAGTGAGGTTCTTCCTCATTTGAACTCGCACCCAAAGGGGGATACAGAGGAGCTCTTACTGTAATATTAATACAAGGACAACATATTTGTTTTTTCTGCAAAACTGTTAAGGACTGAGAATCACTTATTATGTATGAAGAGGTATCAAATCTCTCTTCCCAGATTTTACTAATGATGCAGATACATTTACTGCATTCATTACAGAGTACTAGCTGGGACTGTACATGCAGAATCCCAACTCAATTAAAAAGCAGAGCAGTCAGTTAAGAAGTCTCAAAATCACAGCACTGAGACTTGGAAATGAAAGCAGAGGACATGTAGCTGCTCCTTCACTATCCTAAATCAACTTGTCCAAAACTTCTTGAGTCCAGTTACAAACACATCTGAAGTCATTGCTTCTGTTGGGGGTCCACAAAAACAGTTTTCATCTAACTGACCTTAACACTTATTTCTAGTTCTATTGAATGTTCTAGAGTGCATATCACATTGTTCCTTCTCTGCAGACTTGACCATTAGCCCACATTTTATTATCCAAAAATTCTACTTATTTTGGGCTTTTCTAATGCAGAACATGAAGACTCTGGTGTCCAATCATAACTAAAGAATCCTCTACAGTGACAGAATCTGAGTATTTCAAATGCACATGTCAGTTGTTTCGGTTTCTACAACAGAGTGAAGAAACCAACTGTGTCACTGGAACACAGTAAGAACTACTTAGGATGTCAACTTATCCAGAAGAACAATATAATCTGCAGAAATGTTTAATAATAGAGGGGGCAGTTCTGTTTTGGTGTATCTTACTAATATTTACATACAACAAAGTGAATTTCTGCAACTGTGGTTTGTCACTCAGTAACTTTAACTGAATTTTTCTCAGGCACGTGAGGACAGTTACAACAAAAAGAGGTTTGTAAAGAACCCACATCTGCTGCAGGGCTGAGTCAGTCCTGTAACGCCTGATGTGCCACCCTACTGAGTAAATGCTTGAGGAACCAAACCACAGCTGTGAACATTTTGCTTAAAAAACCCTTTTCCTCTCCCTGGTCAAACAGTAATTGTGGCCCCTGTGGCTCTGCAAGGACCAAGGCTCTTCATTTCAATCTAAATCATCTCAGAAAGAAACAGCACTCAGCTGAGGAACACTGGACTTCTTAACTCCTATGTAAGTGAGAGCATTTCTTCTCCCCTTTTCAGAGCTTTTCTAGATCTTTCCCATTGGATCATAATCACTTATTTTTTAGTAAAAGGTTAAAGCCTTTCCGGAAATGACAGCAAGCCAATGTACTGTGGCTTTTTTCACAATGCAACAGTTTATAATTGACTGCTTATGTAGTAATTGCTCTATTTATAGAGATTATTTGCATGAGAGAAGTGATTGACATCACCTGGTATTAATGATAGGGAAAGGGTTCATTTCACAGTTATGACCTAAAGTTTCTACATAAATTATTTTCCCTTCCTAAGATGCTAATGTTTCACAGTCTTGGAAATTTATCTATGAAATTAAATGCCAGCCTTATCATCTTTTGTACATGAACTAATAAATATTACTGTTCTTTCAAAATTACTTTTCCAGTCTTTGTGTAACTGTCTAAAAAAGACTCTTCCTGGTCACTTAGCACAGCAACACTCAGCAGTTTGAATCTCTGCTTTTTGAGCATCTGTTTCTAATCTAATGTTACTTTTCCTGTAAGTATTCCAGCACAGTATGGGTTACACATCTTTTACTTTTGATGGATAAATGTACTTGATGTACTACGAAGCAGCAGCATTTGTATATTACAGAAAAAAAAAAGTAAAACAAAAGACATTACAGATGGAGAGAAGATCCTCCTTGTTCAAAGTTCTGACTCTCCAGGGAAGATAGAAAATGTAGCTGGAAAAAAAAAAACCTAAGAAACCTATAAAGGTATTATAGCCATTCTCAGGAACATGGGTTTGTCCCACGGGAAAAGTAAAGCTGACAAAACCATCAAGAAGCAATGCAGATTGTAACTAATTATCAGATTTATCTCTCATATCACTGCATTGAGGTCAAGTGAGACTAAATAGTCACTGTGCAAGAAAACAAAATATTCACAGAAGGCTTATAAACTTGCAGTCTAATTCAGCTATTCATTAAAAGGATAATAAAGATCATGGCCTTTTAATTATTATGAATTTATATTTCTTTTCCACGCTTTTGTTCTGGAACTGTAGCTTATAAATACTTTCAGTGTAACATAAAGCCACATCTTATAGGAATGCCTGAAAATATTGTCTGCCCATCATTCATTTGTTGAATTACTTGTTAAGAGATGAGAGTTTGAATATGACTACAATTAATTCCTGACACTACTTTCTTCCTAGAGCCCAAGCCTACATAGGAAAGATATTACTCTCTTTTTACACAACACACTTGTTCTTCCACACCACAAAAAGCACTTAGATTATTGGTAAGTAAATTATCAAAATAAAAAAAAAAAAGACAAGGATTTGCATTCGTGTAGCACTATCTTCTTAACGCCATCACAAATCAAAACTTCCCATTTTGGGAAATTATACCAGGGTGTTACAGAAGGCACTGATAAAATGACTTGTACAAAGCTTAACATCTTAATTCAAGGCTTAGCTTCCCATTTGACAAGCTACTTAGGAAGTACTAACACCTCTGTTGCTCACAGCAAATCTTTGAAATCTATCAAGGAGGTGGCCTAAGGGTTAAATAAAACATGCCTTTGCCCCTTATGAGAGTTTATTTAGTTGCAGCAGGGCTCTAGCACAGAATTTTGTTTCCCCCTCTCCACCCCTTCCTTTTGGCTGCACACAGCAGGAATATTGATAATTTAGGATGAACTTCCTCGACAGGTCCCCTCTCTGCTGTCCTGAAAATGCAGAAGGGTTATGAAGAGAGAGAGAGATGGAGGAAGCGGGATAACGCTTCCCACAGACCTGCTGCCTTCTCCACATTCAAAATGCAAGAACTGAACTCCCAGCTTTGCACCAGCAGCTGGACCAGCTGTCCTTCCTCTGTCTACTCCATACAGCACACAAGGGAACAGAGACCTAGTGGGACCCCTTTGGATATCAGACCTGCACTCCAGGTCGCTCACCTGCCTTCCCTCCCACCCCAGCCAGCCCCAATCCAGCCCCACCACAAAGAAAATTCAAGGTTTCAACACCCTGAGTATCCTGACAGGGATTATTTCAGATGTGTATGATCCAATGGACTGTGCTAGTGGGAATTTCCTTGGAACCAACCTATAAGCACATCCACACATGGATTCTTATTTACTGGTAGACCAACTCAATCTCAGTTTACCAGTGCAACTCATCAGGATTTTTGTTGTGGTTTTAAACACACTCTTTGCATCTTTCAAGATGTTAAAATTCACTACTTTGTTGAAATTTATTTTCAAAAAAAGTAAGAAAAAGACTAGGTCTAAAGCAGAACATCTAAAGAAGTTCTTTAAATATACATCATGACCTTAAGCCAACAATTAATTCCATAAAATTAAAAGCAGACAAAAGAATTGTTAAGCCAAGTCTGTGTGTAGTGGCAAGACATGGAGAAAAACCTTTGCTTTCCTCTCTCTATATACATTTTTTTGCCTTTTTTTTTTCTAGAGGTAACTTTTATCTGTTACTATGTATGGAACCAACATCCATTATGTGAAAAGAGAGTGTCTTAATCAAAATTACTTCTTATGCAAGTCTGTTTAATAAAAATTCATTGGTTTAATCTAGAAAGTGTAATATTAATGAAAACTAAATTATGTCTCTTTATCATTCAGTTACTGATGCTCGTCTAAAGATTATAAAACTAGTTCTCTTAAAGCTGAATGTATTTTAAAATACAATTAAAAACTCAGTGGCATTTGCTAATGCAACAAAAACCAGTTAGGCCAATACCAATCATCTGAAACATCCACCTCTTCTTATACAAAAACAACACTCACGTAACTAACGTAACTAGGATGTTTAACAGGTTTAACAATAATAGTATTATTGTTTCATGAAAATCAATGTTACTTGGAGTGAGCAAGCAACTTGTAGTCATCTGTCTGAAAGTTTTAGAAAAATATTCTCTTAATACATAAGCTTGGTAAAGAACTAGTGAAAATAACCAATGACAAAACAGCTGTTTTGGATACTGCAGAAAATTTTTTTTTTCTTATATTACACTTTAAAATAAGCAATCATGTCTCAGTTTGGTCAGTAGGACTCCTGTCTTAGTGCAGAACTGCAGAACCCAGAAGAACGGGCACTTTAGGTAATAGCACTGCAGCACAGATTCATTTATGAAAATTAAAGTTTTTAATAAATAAAGAGCTGAATCCGTGCAGCTGTTAAGGACAGACTGGAAATGCAATCCAAATTTTCCACAGATCAATGAAAAAGCTTCACCTGCAATGACACCCACCGGAAAAAACAAAATCTCTGTGAGTCCTCTGAGCTTCTCCCCTCACGCAGACTTCTCGTTCAGACAGACACCCTCGTACAGCAGAAGCATGATTCCTTTAATCTCCCATCTGAACTCTGTTCTTCAGATGAAACCAATTTCTTGGACTTCTTCCAGAACACAGTCCTACAGATCTCCTAACGCCTCCCAGACTCGCGGCCTCGCTACTTGCAAATGCACTGAGGCACCAGACCAAACTCCAATTTGCACCTTTTAGAGCTTCCCCATTGGAAACCCGTGCCCAGCAGCGTATCTGAGTGACTCAAAGCACGTTTTCCCCTAACAAATTTATTTATTCAAACAATCAAACCCACAAAGGGCTGCCTTCATTCCTACAAGTGTCTCCCAGCAATCACCTAAAGTTAACTACCTTAGAAACACATTGGCTCGTTCTCAGGGTCTGCCCACCCTTCTAACTAGGCCATGCTCCCCATTTAGGGAAAAGTTGGTTGCTGCTTAACAAATTTATCTTTATCTCTTGCCCTCAACCTTTTTGTACAAAGTGTGGCACTGGGACACAGAGAAGAAAACTAAAACCAGCTAATTAGTGATCCGGTCGTGGCCCTAGATAGTCTCTTGAAACTATTTATCCTGAGACATTTAATCTCTGGACATTGTTTAATTCATTAAGAGACTGAAAAAATGAAGGCAATTTATTACGAAGCAAAATCACTGAAACACTTTGATAAAAATAGAAGCACGGACCTCTCCCACATCTGTCAGAATAACTAATGCAGAAATGGCCAAAATCTTGAGACAAAAAGCAACAAGTCTGAGACGAAGTGCAGCATGCACATCTCAGGCCTGCAAATCCCACCAGCACGTCTTGAGTGCTGATGCTTCCCATCCAGAAAAGAGACGTTTTACCGGCTGCTGTAAACTGGAGGTGGCTGAAGTCCTCGAAACATGTTTTTGTATTGGATCTTCTCATCTCTGTCATCTTTCCCTGCTAAGTACAAGGGGTGAGCTATGAGAGTGGTGGTGAGATCCTTTGGGAGATGCCACCACAGTATAACTGAGCACAGTTATGCTGTTACACGAGAGTGTTGTCCCTACCCTCTCTGCCAATTGATGTAAAGAAAAGAAAAACAGTACCTCTACATGTTTCATATCATATACATCAATCTTTTCTAGGTTATGATCAGCATTTTAACACTTAAATTGGTTTAGAAGCCTTTCCTTCCCTAACTCCCTTATTTTTTTTCAGGTCTGGTACCATCTCCAATTGCCCATTATCTACAAAGCCTCTACCAGATTAGGATAGCCTTCTCTAATGTCTCCTAATGGTTAACCTTCTTAAACTCAAAAAACATCAAATGAAGCCACACTCCTCTGGTGGTATCGAATGCAACAGGGGGAGGTGATTTCAGTTCTGTTTACTGAACTCTGAGGGAGAGGAAAGGAGAATTTACTTTCTCTCTGCAGGGAACTGTTGTGCTTAATGGCTGGCAGAAATATCTCAGAAGCCCCTCACTGGCTGTGCTAAGTTGTGGTAAGGTAGCTGTGGTGGAGCTGTAGCTATCTAAGGACATAAACAAGACAAGGACAATAATGGCTGTCATTAGGCCAAATCGCAAATTTAATAAGAAAAGAAAAAATGTTTTGGCAAACAAGCTGTGATTTTTAACATATTTCTCATTCCTCTTGCAACTAAGAAGCTGTCACTGAAATTTCAGCCCCATGTCCCACACAGTAATGTTTAATGCTCTTTCACTTTCACTATCAACTTACAAAAATGCATATTTTCTTTCATGCACAGGCTAAACCTTGACATTTAGAAGCATTCAGAATCAAGATCTCAAAATCCAATATGAAAAGCATTTGTGCCCCTCAAGACACATCGCTGGCAGTCAGGTCTGTGGCTACTGACAGCAGTGCTATGTGACAGAGTAATAACTACAGTACATGACTACATACATTATTCACACTAAAGCAATATTATCAATTACAATCAGAATTCATGAAGCTCTACAAAACACCAGGTCAAGATGATTTAAGTGTCATTTTCCATTCTAATATCTACAAGCTAGAGCTTCACAAAATGAGTGGGATATAGTCAGTAATATACAATCTACTTCCTGGGGAGGCAGTAGCTAAAACACTCCTAACTTTTATGCTAAGATAATAGTTGAAGGGTGTTGACAGTTTTAACCCACATCCTTTTATTTAGAAAGACTTCTAATCCTGAATCTCGGTTCTTTGTTTTAAATCAGGGCTGTATTGATTAACTGTGAGACCAAACGTATCTCAGCAGTGGCTGAGTCGGGTATCCACTATGGAATTAGGACAGTTAAACACTGGAATCGATCCTCTCATTGTAAAGCCATGGCTGCTGTGGCAAGCAGTTTCTCTAAGCTATTAATTTTATTATTAGCACACCTGGAGACATTGTTTCCCTGAGGGAAAAGCAATTCAATTGTGTGTGCTGCAACAACTCGTGGCATATGATCAATGAGACAGGTGGGACCACAACCTTTCTCCTGGAGCTTGGGGTGGCTGTGACAAAGTAGTTTGTAAAACAGGGACGATACAAACTAATATTGCTTTGTTTTATGCACCTCATTGTAAGCACATGGAGAGATTACAGTTTCCAGTGTCTGGTACTTTTAAGCTGTTTTGGAGTAGTTCACCACTCTCAATCTTCTGCAGGTCTTTCCCTATGACATCTGCTATCAATTGATGTTCATCATCATACCTAACCACTGGCTCCTTCCATCCTTCCCCTGTGCCCCCAAGGGAGCAATACACCACCCTCCCTTAAAAGGCAACAGAAATACACGTTTAACATAGAGGAGAAAGACTAATTACAAGTTTCTGCCCATTTAATTCTATTCCATAAGCATATTAACAATGAAAAGACACAAAGCCCCATAGGCCTGGCAGCAAAGCACCAGCTATAATTGACTTTCTAATCACAAAATAACTGACATGTCTAAAAAACTCTGATCCAGCAATACTTGAAATTTAGCCAATGTTTAAGTAAAAGAGTCAGTAGAAATTAGCAGGAAAGGCAGATAAAACATGGACCAGTCAGGTATCACAGACATATATAAATGATGCAACAAGAGTTCCACACCCCCAAAAAACCCACCGAGCCTCACGCAAGGAGAACAAATCAACCAAACCCCTCATGAAAATAAACTCCAGTACCTCTTTCAAACCTTTCAGCAGCTTTGGATCCTTACCCTGTTCCCTTCCGAATCACCACTGTAGCAAAAGCAAGTTCTGTGTTGTGAAACTTTGCAAGAGACGTTACACGTGTTGTAAAGACCTCACATTAATACAAATATTTAGCATTTAAGACTTCCTGAAATTTTCATGTCAGTTGGTCCCCAGACCACTGTCCAACCTATGCTTATTAACCGTGGTTTTATCTTTTAATATTCCACTGCTGAGTATAAATACAGTCCTTACCACCCATCAGCAGGGGTGCTATATTTCAGAGAGCAGGAGGAGAAATCAAAACAAGAATGACTTTTAGGAAAATCCAGAGCTATTACTTTAAAAATACAAATTTATGTTTGCTTTCAAGATGCTTCCCCTACCATTTCTATA
Organism: Platyrinchus mystaceus; assembly: GCA_035041135.1. NCBI lineage: Eukaryota > Metazoa > Chordata > Aves > Passeriformes > Tyrannidae > Platyrinchus > Platyrinchus mystaceus. Next base: position 4,807,854 of record JAWWLV010000030.1, read on the forward strand.
TGTTGTAAACTGTCTTATTTTAAAAAGCAAACCATTGAAGAGCAGCAGATTCTTCTGATTTACAGAAGACCAATTTTTTTTTCCCATAAGTTAATCTAGTCCTTATATAATTACTGAAAAAACGCTGTTGTCTGAAAATTCCCCTCTCACCTCTCCCCCCAAATCACAGAAACCCTACAGGTTTTAATTTCACAGGCATCAAAAATCCAGTTGAAATAAAACCAACTTTCTCTATTCTAACTACATGTTCTGAAGTAGGATTTTATTTCTGCTGCACAACGCAGACACATACAGCAAACAACCAGAAACTCCCTCAAACACGTTAGTTTTTAAGTTCCATTCCACCACATCTTTTTTCCCCTCCTCCTGCCCAGTATTTGGCCTCACGTAATCTACAAGGATGCAGATATAACTACTGAGTCTCTCGTTTTACTGCCTGCTCTGTTTGGGTTTTGTACAGTTGATTAATAGTTGGTCATCAGCAATCATCTACTAAATTCCTTTTGACATGCTCTGGGGCCTTTTACAACATCAGGCTAAATGCCAAATATTACATATATATACATATTTCCCCAAGAGAAAGGAAAGTTTTTATCTTTCCAATTTCTATTGTATATCTACCTTGATTATATAAGAATTTTTATGTTGTTAAAAAAGAAAAGATAAGAAAACCATGGAAATGCTCAATCAGCATTCATCATTCTGTGTGCTTTTCTGAAAGGATGAATTGCTTCCTAACTGAAATTATCATCATCATCTGATACAGACTGAATCTATGTAAACTGCATTACACAATATGAAACCTACGGTTTGATCCAAATCATCATAAGGCAGAACAGTGTAAGAAACAGCAATAAAAAACCTACAGTAAAAGAGAAAATCAGCATGTGAATCCTTCTGCCTGCATGCCTCCTTGCACAAGCTTTATAGTAAGCAGTAAGTATTTTACAGACAGAGAAGAAATTTGAAGGCAGGTTTGCATGAGGAGAAAGACCCTGACCAACAGGCCATCACCTTCCCAAATATGTCATCACTGATCTCCTTTGCACTGGGTATCAGCCATCATTAAAGCTAAGCTTTTATTAATTCCAAGTGTGACTACATAAAGTTGAAGGGACATCAGGCCTCCGGATGAAGCTCCACAAACACACGACCTGTTGGCAGTGAGTCACCTTCAGTGATCGCCCCTCACGAGCCCACCCACAACAGCCATTTGATCAGCACGCCAAGGCAGCAGCTCGTGTGAATGTTTGCTCTGCCCAGGGCCTTACAAACTACCCTCTGTGCAGGGAAACAATAACAAAAAACAAACATTCGGGCATCTCTAAGACCAGCAGATGAGCAGGAACGTTTGTGCTGCTTGTTTTCAGCCACAAGACCTCAGGCTTGGTCCCCAAGAGCTGGTTTGCACTCTGGAATAAACCTTTGTGCAGCTCCTGTGAGCACCCCAGACACACCATTTTTTATGACAAAGAACAGGGCAAGGTTTGTAGGATACAGAAAAGAGTCACACAGTGGCTGTACCCTCTGATCTGCAAACCCCTGTATACACACAAGGGTGCTCAGTTTCACCAGAGGAAAAATCATCCAGTCCTCTGGAGGGTGCTCCAAAGCTGTGCCTCCTCCTACCTCTTAAGAGTCCAGCACCCAGAAAACTGTAAAGATAGAATCATCTCCATACTTTACTTTAAACCAAACACAAGATATAGTAATTGCTCATCAAATGGAACAGTGACATCAGGTTGGGGGGAAAAATGTTGTGGTCAGTGTGCAACCATGCATGGTGTGCTATCATTCTGAGAGAACAGACAATCTTGGAGAGTGGAGCAAGGACGTGACTTAGAAGAAGAAAAGTTTTAGTGACCAGGAGGAGAAGCAGAAGGACAGGGATGGTGAGCAGCTCTATGCCAATGCACTGCAGTGATCTTTAATGCCACACATAGTCCACCAGGTGGTGTGTTGTAGCTCAACCATACTCAAACCCCTCCTGGCCCATCAGGAAGTCCACAAACATCTACTGTCCTACAGGCTGGCAACCAAGGACAACAACACTCTGTGCCGTATCATTTCCATTTCAGATTGTGATGAGAAAACATTGATTGCAAGTACGATGAAAATCTGAGTTTTTAATGATGATTTAATATGTTTTAAATTAACCTATCATTATTGCCACTTGTGCACGAAAATCATTGTTGGCCTGCTGTATATCCATGCCTAACTTGTGCAATCAATAAGTGAAGAGACTTGGGGTTCAGTACTCTCATTCTGACAACCTATTTCACAGAATACTGAACACTTTGAGCCATATTTCCCAAATCAGTCTAATCAATGACTAATCATGGAAAACACGTATCCTAGTCAGCAGATGCTGTAACAGAACCAGGACTTAACCTTTATTCTTCAGCTTCCACTTATTTCTAAATGTGAAATAAAATAAGCCCTTTGCCATTCACCTTATGCACACACAGAAAAGGAGAGTGGGGTGAGGGTGTCTGTGTGTCTAGGGAAACCTTCTAGTTACTTTAGTCACTTGAACTTTGAGCTCTCTGACTCAAGGAGAACTTTTCTGCACAGAGAAACTATGATATGCCTTAATTTCAGCAGATTTAAAGCGGCACAGTCCTACAGCCAAATAAACATCTTTCACAGCAAGCTTGAGCAGCAGAGTCAGCACCATCTCCTACACATATCTACATATAGTATCTGAACACTCAAACCAGAATTAAAGGCAGAAGAACAGTTTTACAGCTGTGTTTTACAGGGCTCACTTTTCCTGGTGCCTATAAAATTTCTATTTTGTTTTCCAGCCCACCACTTCTGCCAGCAATACCCCACGTGAACACACCCAGGAAGGTTGGCTTCTACTTCTCTTAGTGACTCAGATTTTCACAAATTTGTTTAGTTATCGAATACCTATGTCAGGTACTGAATGTACACTTTGATGCACAATTTACTGCCAAATCATTTCATCTTTGCCTAGGTATGCCAGCATGTAAATGTTTAACTATACCTTGAAATTTAAATAAATTAGTAGTCCCAATTAAGCCAGTGAGGCTACCTGCTATTCTTAAGCATACAGTTAATTATTTACTGAACACTGGACATTAAATTACATTTATCAAAATGAATAAAAATGTTTTTCCATCATTTTGTGCTGAAAATATTATTCCTACATTGTAACACTACCATTTATTATCTTTATATGTTTATGTGATGAAAAAAATAGTAAATAATTCATGTTTTGGAGGATATTTGGAGGATATTTTCACTTTAAACCCCAATTACCTTAAATATCCAACGTATGTCCCTGCTTTTAGAGATGTGCTGACCCACCCAACAGACAAAACTACTGACATACAGTTCTCATCCTAAATGTCACCTCTTCATTCCAATACAAAGCCCTTGTACTCCCTCAACCAGTCCATCAATATAGAGATTTGTTCCACTTGATAACTGTAGTATTTGATTAACTGCAAATGAACTCAAAAATTAACAAAATACCACAACCCCACCATAATATTATAGCTCTCCTAATACTAATATCTTATTTTCCATCTGCTTTACCAGTTATTAAAGTCCAAAGAGATGGGGAGAAAAACATATTGAAGAAACTGGATGATCTATATAAGGTATGTTTGGAAGCATATTTTTTAGGATCAAAAAAGAAAGATTAAGAAAGAAATGCATGAAATTTTGCAAACGTGAGAAACAACAGTTTGGATTCCTATGAGTATTACAAAATGATTACTATTACCAATAAATACTCATACTTTTTTTTTTTTACTTATCTGTGTGTTTCCTCCCTGGTTCCACAGTGTATTCTCACTGGATTTCAAAGCACAGTCTAATGTTGTAGAAATACATCTTTGAGGAAAAGACTTAGAGAAGTAATTTCTGCTGAAACATGACAAGTGCTGCCCTGACTGACAAGTTGAGGATGCATAATTCAGAGACTAGAGCAGCCAGAACTAAAGAGTACTTGGATGCATGTAGAAAAAAGACAACATATGAAAAATCAGGATTTTTTTTTATTAAAACAAACAAACAAACAAACCAGAACACCCCTGAAGATATGAGGAAAAAGTAAAGACAAACATCACAAATAACTAATTGAAAGGGACATTCAAAGTAAGGAAAGTAAATTCTGGTATAAATATGCTGCATTAAAAGTCTGATCTGACTGTGGGATTATTGTACTCTTAAAGATATTCAGCAGTTTGTCCATATGTGATAAAAACATTAGATGCAGTCTAAGAACATGGTTAGTCAGTCACTTGTAAACAGCCTGACTTACCCTGCAATAATAATGTGCCCATGTCTGAAATGGAAGGAAATGCTTAAGCACACAGGTTTGGTACATCTCTAAACACGTGAAGTGAGGCAGCTCTTCCCTTTGGATATATCAGGGGACACAGTTACACTAACCCCTTGGTCCTGACTGCAATAATTCTGCTCTTCCACTTGTAAACCATCATTTCATTTCACGTTGCTTCTGCCATTTCCTACAGATCTAATTTACCTGAGGTACAGCAAAAAAGAAGATGAAATCAAGGTACTCTTATTCCCCTAACACGGCATATACAGTTTTTGGCACATTAAAGCTTTAACACTGTAGTTTCCTCTTAAGATTGCTTATAACTTTTTTTGGTAACTTTTTTGTCTAATTTACTTTATTAAGACCTAACATACTATCATGAAACTTTTCCTGTCACTGAAAAGCAGACATGCTTAGGATACATGTGAGCAGCTGTTTAATAACTCAAAGAATTACTACACTGTAGTTAAAAACAAGAAGTGAAGTATTAAACTGGTAGGGAATTTAGACCAAATCTAATTTCACAAGTTGGAATTTGTCCAAGACACTGTATTTAACACTTTTACTCCTGTGAGCACTGAGTGAGCTCTTTAATGACCACAAGTGGCCAAGACCTCAGTTTTAGATCTCATCTGATAGACAGGCTAATGAGATTTCCACCACTACTAGGCTTTGCTCAGATTGACAGCCTCTATTCCATAATATTTCCACATTTCCAAACCCCAATGGAACCAAATAGCAATGCTGTGCAAAAATGATAATATGGAATCTTTTTTCCCCCCAAATCTCAAAAGCAGTTTGACTCAGGGTCAGGATGAGCTTTAAGTGAGCACAGTTCTTTTACTTTATCTGTACTTTGCAATCCTTGACATAAAAACACACAGATCAGAAGTTACCACATCAGAAAACCCTCAATGTATCATGACTCCAGAATATTATTTACACAAATTCAAAGGATTATTACTCTATACCTACATTAAAGCACAATACATACACAGTAGACTGGAATGTCTCAAAAGGATGTGCCTTGTGCAAGCTATAAATAATTCAGATGGAAAAAACCCAACTTGAGTCAACCAGAATATCAGAATGGAATAATTACTCAGAATGCTTCTCTGAAACACGAGTCTGCCATTGATCCAGCGATAACCACCTCTCAATTTATCAGGAAATCATTAATACTTTTTTCATGCGCTGAGTATTAATTAAAATCAAGCCTAAGCGTAGCTCCATGTAAAGTGCACCTCTTAAATACAGAGCTGAAGCACTGACAGTGGCTATGGAACAACTGCTGTAGAGAAGTGCTTGACTTGTAGAACACGTGCTGCCTCCAGCCTGCTGGAATTATTCATCTCTGCCCATGCTCTTCACTTAGAAAGCTTTTTTTCAGGACAAAGAAGGTCAGAAGTACAGATTAATGGACTGGCACCAGTATCTGCCCATGCACAAGTGACATCGTTCACTGCAGCATCTTCCTTACAAACCTGAGAGGGTCAGGAGCCTCTGGGAAACTGCCTGGGAATAGGATGGATAAAATCCCTGGTGTCATCTACTTACTCCCAGCTGCTGTCATTCACAAAGCAGCTGAAGTACACAAGATCTGCAGTACATCCTACAACACACCAAGTACTTGAAGGTGGACCAATTTCCAGCCATGGATTAGCAAAACCACTCATGTTTGGCTTTCCTCTAATAATATGAAAAACTAATGGCTTGGTGAAAGGCTCTAAGGAATCAAGAAAGTACTGCACATTACTGTGCATTAACAAATGCAGGTGTAATAACAGTACATTTTTTCCTTAAAACCTGAATCCCTGTATTTGAGCAACTATACCACAGGGTGACTATGCTGTATTGTTTGACTGGGTTTTGTGCTGTGGCATTAATGTAATGATTTTTATTAAAATTACCACGTAATGGGGTTTTTATCCAACGTCTCAATATAGTTTAGTAACTCTGAAAAGCATGTGGGGTTTTCATTTATTTCGTCTTACTTTTCAAGCACAGTCCTATTAACTGGCTTACCCAAAACTTTTTGATGCATCAGTAGCAAAGGCAACTGATGTCTGTTCCAGCTGCAATTTATCAGTCCTAACATCCTATCTCCCTTTTTTCCCCCCTCTGTAAATATTCTTGATGACATTTCACAGGTAGGTAAACAAACTTAGAAAGAGACAACACCCATTCATGGTTTATAAACACTGGTAAAAATTAGTATATCCTCAGGAACATCTCTCACTTAAGTACCCACACTTGAGAGCAGTCTGTAAGTAGATTTTGATGTTTGCTGTCAGCCACCCTCTAAAAAGTTCCAACTATCCAAATTAACAAGGAACTTATCTGTCAACTACATGTTGCATTTTAAGCCAATATCTCTCCAGTCCACCCTTCCAGGTCTGGGTTCATCCTCACACCTTAATTAATTCTACTAAAACTTATCAGACCTGCAATCTGAATCCTAAAAAAAGGAAAAGCTTTATTAAGGTGTGTATTTTCTTTACTTAAATATAGAAATAAATACTTTAATGTTATGTACATAATATAAAACAATAATAATTAGCTAGATGCTACAGTAATGATTTAATGATTATGTCATTAGCATGAGAGAATCAAAAGTTTCAAAACAACAAAGCACTTCTCTCCATTGCTTCAAGACTGTGTTAAAATTACTTAAGGAAATATAGAATTCTGCTCTTATTTATCAGACACTTCATGGCATACCTGGTATTTTCTAAGCTCTGTGCATTCCTTTCATGTGCTTTGTGCATACCAGAGATCTTTTTTAATCTAGTCACTGTCAAAATAATGGATAAAACTACTATCACTTTGCTTTTTGCTCTCCAAATTGATTTTTATAAACAACTCATCTAGTCTGGAATTTTTTTTCCCTAAAAATATACCCATACCATATGAAACAAAAAGAACAGAGTGGGGTGCTAAGTCTGACTTCAGTGACAGTCAACTACCTGTTTGCTTCACCAGTAAATAGTAACCTAAACGTGGCCAGAGGATCACTGCACTACAATCAATGTACTTCACTATTTGCATTACATCTAAAATTGAATATAAGGAATTTTAACATTGTTATTCACTATAACAACTGTCAGTCAGAAGATTATAAGATGGAATCATACTGACAGAGTAAGAGGTTATTGGAGATGTGGATTCCTGAGAAGGATTTCCTGTTACTCCTGTCTGAAGTTGCTGCTTTTTCCAAATTCATCGCTGAGTTTCTCCTCTGCATAAATCCTCTACGGGGCAAGCCATGTTTATCACAAAAGACAGGATGACTCCTGAGGACTGAAACCAGCAGAGCTTTATTTGCAACTTTACCATTTCCCAGCAGCCTTTGTATTTTTGCTTCCATACCGTGAATATGGAAAATCTGCAACTGCTTTAGAATACAGGTCACATATTACACCTTGCTAGAGAGTACAAGTGTTAACATTATTCTAGTAAACAAAGGGAAGAAATGAAGACATGCTGGTATCTGGGATATGGGGCTTGGTGGGTTTTTTTGGTGGAGTTCTTTTTGTTTGGTTGGTTTTTTTTAATGTTGCTGTTGTTGGTTGGGTGGGTAAAGGCATTCTCTTCAAGTCAGTCACTGTAACAACTTTAAGATAAAAACAGGGTTAACACAAGGCTTGGCTGAAGATTCAAAGCAAAGCTGTAGAAGATCTCCTGCCATAGGTATGCATAGGATGCAAAGCTGCATCCAAGCAAAAGCTGCAAGGCGAAGCCTGTGCAAAGACAAACCCAGTCCCTTTGGTTCCAGGGACTGGCACTGAGGCTGTGGGGGAGAAGACAAGACAAAACTCCACTACCAACACCTGAACAGCACAGTCTCCCAATTTCATTTGCTTCTTTTATGACCCCACCTCTGCCTCAATCATCGAAAGATAAGGTGCAGTCTAGTAAGACACCGAATAACAGTCAGATCTGGACACAAATCATCAGCACTTGGTGCTTTTCTGATGAACTTCAAAAGAGAAATTAAGATCTATCATATTAAGGTATTTCTCTATAAGTACAGGCCAACTTTTGAAGCAAGAATCTGCACTGCTAAAGTGAAAGCCCTCCAGCATTCTTCTGACAGCCTGGGGTGCTCTAAACAAGCACTAGTGAAAAATTTTATAAGCATCTTTGGCAACTGCTGCTGCAATGGACTTGTGCATAGCAGAGAAGTTGGAATAACACAAAAATATTTATGGAAAGATTTCTGATGGTCTTTGTTAAATTTCAGACAATCTTGATTCACTACTACAGTACAAGTAAGTAATGTCTAAGTAATATATCACAGAATATGAGGAGAAATGGGCATTTGAATTCTCTAGAAAAGCTGTCTGGTCAAAGTTGAAAACACTTTTCTTTTATGTAAAGTTAAGTTGGCCCTATCACTTTCATTCACAGATGTAGGGCTCAAAAAAAAATTATATTCCAATAAATGTGAACCTCCACTCTGTGGATTTTTTATCATGTATATACTAAAATGCCAACAATATGTCACACCTAAGAAACATCCTTTTATCCTATTTTAAAGCCAGTATTCAACTTAAATGGTAAGGCCTATCTCTTGATCTTGTTTTGTAAAGGTTGCACTTGCTGCAGGCTTAACACAACTGTGGGAGACAGTATGGAAAGGATCGATAAAGCAGCATTACCCTTTGTGATAGTGAATCTCTGCAGGACATTCCAGCTTAACTCTGTTGCCTGCACTTACACTTCACACTTTCCCACTGAGAGAACGGGCTAAAACATAGTAATGGACTTATAAGACAAGAAGAGGTGTGTAAAAATTCCCCTCTTGCTCCTGCCCTGCAGTTGCTACCTTTCTGCAAGTGTCATAAAATAAATATTCTGTTAAATTACAGACTTTATTTATTAAGACAAAAAAAAAATACTCACAAGCCCTGCTGAACACAGGTGCCCATGCAATAGGTTATAACTTCCACATTAGCAGCATGATTTAAAAAAAAAAAAAAAAAAAAAAAAAAAGGAAGAACTACATTGCCAGCTACAGAGCTATATATTATCACCATGAATATCACCAAGTGACAAATCTCTTTGGTGCTATAAAAGTATCAAACATGAAAGAGTTTCTGTTTCAGCACAAACTGGGCTGTTGGAAGCCACGTGCGTGTGATTTTAGCGTGGCCATTGGGCTGTATTGCTGACAAGTTCTCTATGGGAGAATCTGACTTATAAGTAAAGAGGGTTCTTGCTGTCTGAAAACAGATCTGAAGAGACAGGGGTATTTTGGGCACAAAGCAAAGTAAACAGCTTCAATTATAGGCAGTAGAATGGGAAAAGTCACAGGCACTTAAGTGGGTCAGACATAAGATGAAGACTGGAACAAAGTCAGCAGAGAAGAAAAGAGGAGGATGTTAAAAACAGAAAGTTTTAAATACAGTTTAGAATAAAAGTTTCAGAAATTAGGACAAGTGTTTTAAACTTGAGTCAGACATGAAGGGTCTGTCAGGTGGAGGATACAAAGGTGGAGATGACTTAGCTATTACAGCAGAAAGGGAACTTTCTTTTAATAAACATAGAGATTGCTATATAATCACATTGCAAAGCATGAAAAAACATTGGTACAAAGGCTAACACCAGAGCCAAGAGGCTGTTGTGTAATAGTACTTTATCAAATGTGCTAAAAATATAAATAGGCACATACAGAAACAAAATCAGCTATCAAAATCTTATGCCTTTTAAAATTTAAGCATTCCAGAACAGATTACAGCAAGCCACTTGTACAGTGTGTCCTTGAAAAGTGGCACATAATATGTTTTATATTCTCACTCAGACTATTTGGAGTTTGAGATCAGAAACTTCTTTTGAGTTTCTCTAAAACAGTGCAAACTGATAAAGAATTAAATGTGGAAGGGAGGTAAGCATGAAATTGCAAGCAGAAGAGTTAGACAGGTGATTGCAGCAGGTGGAAAAATTAAATGATTCATCTGCAGACTGAGACAGACAAATGCCAAAGCTGTTTACATGAAGGAGGCATGGAAATAACACTGATTAACTCCAGAGGCCCTAAACCTACCCAATTTGGTTGGAAATCCATTATCTAAGTTTGCATGTCTGCTCTCCCTAGTAGAGGAGCTGTCATTTCCCTTTTGTGTCTTTTTCCCTCCCACATCACTAAACCCAACATCCATGTCTTCACCCTTCCCTTTTCCACCTTTACCTGCAAGCAGCTAAATCCCATGAGGTCATACTTGAAGCTGGACCTGGATGCAATGGGTTTATACCTCAAAGCAGTGGATCTGTGGACAATTATTGTAGTCAAGAGTCATGAGCATTTTGGGGAGAAAGGGAAGCATGTGTGGGGAATGCGGGGAGTGACTATACACTGCTGATTTCTTTTTTCCAGGGGTCCTTTACCATACCTTCTAGGGAAGGTTTCTACAGCAGAATGCCAATCCTCTGTCTCCTAATGGGAAGTTATAAAATGTCAAAGTGACCGGGCAAATGGTGCAGTATGAACAGACCAGCAGAGGAAGACAAACTGCCTCACCTCTCCAAGACTGTTTAGTTGTAAGTAGTAATTGCAATAAAATAAAAAGGATTCAAAGTATTTTTTTTCAAATAAACTCTCAAGAAAAACTAACTGTATTAGAAAGACATTTCCATAACCAAGCTTTAAAGTATGTAAATATTAATAATTTCACAAGAGAAACTTCAAGCTATAGAACATGCAATGTTACTTGATGCAAGTATACAGCCTGTGAGGGATTCAGATCTATAACCTTTCTATGTTGGTTTCTTTTGTTTGGGAACAGGCTTTTATTTGTTTTGTTGTTTGACTGGGTTGGTTTTTTTTTTAATTTTAAACATCAATTGGCTATGGAAGACAAACCAAGCATGTTCCTTCTTGTCAAGGAAAAGCCTTGCTAATGACTAAGCAAAGACACTGGCTGAAAGAATCCTATATGATACAGACACATCATATTTGTTTGTGATACAGATAATGTACTCAACTTATTAAAAAAAAAAAGCAATAAAGTCAAACTACTATTGCAAAAAATTTTGTATTTCATATCTATCCAAATACATTTTTTTAAATGAAAATCATTTCATTTGTTTCCATGGTTAGTGCAACAGGCACTCATTTCCCAGGGCTCCACACAGGTATCACATGGAACCAACACTGGGGCTCTCACCTGCAACCACTTCTTCTGCCCAGGCCACAAAATAGACAAACCATTTTCCCCAGACAACAAAACAGATGGTGAGCTGTCTAAAGACTCAGGAGGCCAAGAGGCCTCTGCTGCTCCTGAGCGTGGGTGATGTCCGAGCACATCCCTGTCCCTTTGACTGACCACCCTGCTGGATCCCAGCCCTGATCCAAAACCCTACAGGAGCCTTCCCTTGGCACCAACGGGCTGTGAATCAGCCTGCAGGGTTTGGCTGGAAGAGCAGAAATTCATCCAAGTGCCAGGGGGAGGCAGCCAGGGTACAATGCTGAACGGTTTCCCACTGAACTGACGGCTTTTCCAATCGTACCCAGCGCTCCTGCCAACCACTTTGTCAGCCCATAAACAAAGCTTTCTGCAAATATGATAAAGAAAAAACCATCTTGTTTGATGCTCAACAATACTATAGGACATCTTCATTACCAGGTGTTTCTACTCCAAATATATTCAGAATTTAGACTTACTAATCCAAATTTGTTTTGTGCTAGTTAGCCAGAACAATTGGTGAGTAAAGTAGTCTGGAAAAGTGCAACTACATGTAAAATTACTGTCTACTGTTAATTACTGCCGGGGGGTAATAAAGAATAAGCTCAGATGATTTTTTTCATGCTCAAAGCCGGTATTTTTAATATATACATCATATTTACTCACTTTCAGGACATACACCCTATTGCAACACAATGGGGAACTAAGCAGAAGTTATTTTTGATCCCAGCTATTTTGCTAAGTGCTCTAAACATAAATTTTGTCCTTTCTAACCTGCCTTATGGTTTTTTACATGTGTTGAGTACTGGAGAATATATCATTTACTGATGTGCAGAACTCTCAGTTTAAGACCCAATTATTCAACTGCCCATCCAAGTAAGTGCAGGTGCCATGACCACCTTTCTTCAGAGCTACTGCAAAACCTCGTGTGTCATGGAGTTTACACATGGAATTGGGTGTCATGGTCTTGCTGAAGATGAACTGTGCTGTAGGTAAAACTAAGCCAGAGGTACCAGTAAAGCTCTATCTGTTGTATCTTCTTATAAAGTGGAATCTATTAAAATAACAAAGTTACCTAAAAATACTTTGACTGATATAACTGCATACTAATGTTAGTTAGCAACCAATTCAGAATTAATATCGAGATTTTCTCATGCTAAACAATGCAGAAATATATATATTGCTGTGTACTTACCTGTACTTTATGTATACAAAATATATCTGAATGTAATAGATATTTATATAAATATTTATAAAATAAGTGATTCTAATAAAGTAATCTTGTCAGTCCTTAATTACTGAACGTTTAAATTAATAATTTCTCATTTCCTAATAAGTCCTGATTCACTGATGAAATTCCAGCAAAAAAGTGGTTAAAATTCATCTTAGCTTTTCCATGCAAAATTGGATTTCACTTTATCAGAAAACTTTCCAATGCAATATGACTCGTTGTTACATACACAGCCTGCAACTTAGGTAGGGCACTATTTATCATTCAGACAACTTAAGTACAACACAAAAAAATCACCTTGAGACAAATGAGAAATTCTCTCTTGGGAAACCCAAAACTGTATTAATATGATAAGAAGTAGAGCTTCACTTTTCCTTCATTAACTCTAGAAGGCATTTCTGATATAGCCATGTAAGAAGTTGGGAAAAAAAATTTAAAAATACAACTAAAGAAACCTCCAAGGTTCAGGCATCCTTTTAGTCATATCAATCATTTTCAGCTCAACCAACTTTTTTCATTGTTACAAAAGCATTAAAATCAAGATGGAATTCAGCTGAAGAATTCAATGCCCACAGGGAACTCAGTGCTTACATAATCTAATCCATTTGGGAAACAAAAAGTTCATGTCAGGTATTTAGTAACCAAAGCAATTACCAGCAGCTGACTATTGAAATTGGGCTGAGTAATATTTCATCAGATCTCATCAATCCTGCTGGAACAAAGAAAATCGTAGGGGGAAAAAGAACTCACTCAGTGTTGGCTATATAGCTAAGATAAATTAAGATAAACTGAAAAAAAAGTAATCATTGCAGTTATCTGTTATTATTTCCTAAATACATGAGTCAATTTATAATAAAAACACTATTTCCCAACCACTAAATGTGGGTAGCAGAGTGACCATTTCCATTTCTGTGTTTGCAGCTCATTTATGACATCCAAATACTTATTTGTATTGAGATTCTGTCTGCACATCTTCCCCTCTTCTTTTTTCCTGTTTTTAAGAGGAGAGTGTAATCCACCCCTGAGAAAGCAACATGTCTAGCATCCTTGGATTAAGAATATTCAGACCCATTAGCTGAGCAACTTGTAGGAAACCTGTCTGTTCCATGTAATGACGGGTGTCCAAAGCAGATGTGCACTCGCAGCACCTACCAGCGTGTTTAAGAAGTGCTTCCACTGAGGATTCTTTAAGTTAGGATTTCTTTCAGTTAGGATTCTGGAAATAGTTAACATTTCACTGAAAGAAATTATCAAAAAAACACATTTTTTAAAAACCTTCACTGAAAAAACCAGCCATCTTTTCAAGCAGACAACATTAAGTTTACATAAATTTCCACCTGTGAACATAAACCAGCAGCCACGCAAATGTGTTTTATGCCTGCAGAATGCATCACACCAGGCATTTCAGTTTGATTAAATATTTTATGCTCATAGTTTAAAGTGGCTTCATATTTAGTTTAAAATAAAACCCCTCATCATCTTAAAAGATCATCAAGTAGACCTTGAAAGTACTGACATTATGCAAATGCTGGTTCCAGATAGGCCTGTGTGTGTATATGGGTGAGCATGAGACACATCTGCTTTGGAAATTCACTGAGTCATCCTCGGAAAACCAGAACAATTTCAACTCAAAAGAAAAATTCTCTGGTATGCAGAGATCCCAGCAATAGAATGAGATTTTTCACAGGGAGCTGAGGACCAACACTGACTCACTGAGAACCCAGATAACCTCACGTCTCTGCCTGATTAAAGTGAACAGGAAATTCAGATCAGAAGCCTCTATCATTGTTACCATGGCCCACCAAGAAGCTCATCTCTCAGATATCTCAGCAAAACCCCTGGGGCACCATTACAGCTTTTCTTACTCAACTGGTATTTAAGGGAATACTTGGGAGAATAAAGCTGACTGCTTAGCAAACAGCATGACTAGTTAGTTATCAAAATTCAGGAAGAAACTGTAATTAAAAATGAATATTTTTGGAATGGTATTCATTTGGAACAGCTGCTGCTTATTGAACAATTAGTGTCCTAGGTGTTGGATGTATCTTAGATGAATGCTAAAGAAAAATGTAATGCAAATATCATAAAAGCCTCTCTTGAGAAAAAAATTAACAGCATGGCCTTTCCTGCTTGGTTTCTAAGACCAGCTTGTTGATGTAAATTATGTTTCTGCTTAATAGAAAAAAACATTGCAGTTTTGTCCCTGTGATGCATCTATTTCACAGTGTTCCCAGTAAAACCAGTTCTGCTCCTGGAGTCACTAACATGGACAAAATAATATAATCCTGTGTAATCTTCTGCCTTCGCACCTTTTCCTGGTTCTAAAGGATTCTAGTTATCAAAGATTTTCTAGCGATAACAACTCTGTAACATTTAGTTTTTTAAAACAGCTAGGAAATGCAGAATTCATTCTAAAGGCAAATTAATTATATCCCTGGTTTTCACATGGCAGAGGTTTGCAAAGTTTTTAGCACAAAGCTGCCACTAACCTACCTTTCAACTAACCTTCAGCATAGCTTATGGGGCATTTCAAAGAAGATAATCACCTTCAACATATCCAAAACCTTCTTGGAGGCTCATTCTTATCCCATGATTCACAATTTCTCTGAAGCAAAATACTCAAACATACCAAATAATAAAAAGAAAATAATCAGGATATTCATGACTTGCTAACAAGTCTGGCAGGACGGACAGAAGTAATTTAACTCTGCCCTGCTGAGTCACTCGGGCTGCCCATCTACCCAGAATGAACCTAATTAGCTGGTATCAAAAATGCCACAGCTTGAGCAATGGGCAAAATGTATGAGAGAAATAAAATCAATCAGCATGAGACACCTTCATTTCCATTTACTAAATATTAAGTGCAGTAGTTTTCCCAAATTAACTCGCAGCTAATGAAAGCCTTATTTAACAGGAGGCTCCTCAAAATCAGAATGGAAGAAAGATCGTTTCCGAGTGGCCAAGTTTACCCATCCATTTCAAATTCTTCCAGAGTACACCACATCACAGCGTATTTCAACTTGCATTTGTAACAGCACATTCAACCACACACACTTTATTAAAATAACATTAATGGTCTGTCTTAAACGCATAGAAGTAGGGACAAAAATTCATGCTGACACTTTAGTATGGTCTTCTACTGCTATGCAACACACACACACACTCTGCCTCCACCAGACACAATAACTGAGATGAAAACAAGAGTACCTGTCCAGCTTTGTAACCTTTCCCCACAATGCTCTTGCTGCACTGCATATGCACACACATCCAAACACCTCAACACGTTCAGTAGGTGCCTGTCTGTCCTCAGTCAGCTGATCTGGATTTAAACATGAGATTCACAACTTTGCCTTTTTAGCTGTATCAACCATCACTTCCACATAACAGCACTACAGCTAGTAAAAATAAAGATCCATTTTATTTCATGTATCCATATCCTTATTGATTAATGCATTCATTCTAGCAACAGGAGCACACTACAGGCAGTAAGAGGTTCTATTTAGCACTCACTTCATTTCACTCTCTTCTTCAGCTTATACACAGGTTGTAGCTGACATTTCCACCTAGTCCACATGGCAGCATTTTGACCTTGCTTTTAGAGGCTCTTTAGCATAAAATAATCTTTGTGGTTAGAGCCTGCAATGTATGCTGAATTATGGGTACTTTACAGAAAGGAAATAAAAAAGCATAGTCAAATGCTGACAGTACTCCAATGCTTTTCCCACTAGTCCTCTGAAGAACCAGCCAATTACCCTCCAATTGACACAAGTGACTGAAAAAAGCATACTTATTTCTAGCAGTCGTAAATTCATTTGCAAGTAGCTCATCAAAATTAAATGTATACTTATTACAGACACAAAGACATGCTTAAATCACATTAAAGGGATAATTTTATGATACTTGTAATTATTTTCCCCCCAAAAATAATTTCTCTATGCTGTATGTAGTAATCCTTTGCAAGCTTTAAACTTAAATCTGTTTCTTTACTAAAGTGTTTCCTTGCAGTATGTGTATGAATACTGGTTTGCTATAATAGGATTGCTTGTGAGCACCAGGATTCTGGCATTGATCTTCCCAGCAGAAAAGGGAACACCGCTCCAGGGGGGAAAAAAAACACACAGAAAGGACTGCATGGTGCTTTGGGGAAAATTTACAAAAAGGGAAGCAAACCAAAATTGCGGCTAAATCAGAGATGGCTGCAATCCTTTTGCAGTCATGACAAACTGGCAAACATCGAGGACATTAAAGATTTTTATCTACATTATAAAGATCTTGTATTAGCTAAGAAACAGTTCTGGTAGACTATGAGAAAAGGCAGATAAAAGGCAAAATAAAGGGAATAACTAGCACTTAGGGCTGTCTGATTTAAAGCTTTACTTTGAAGTTTATTCACAATGCTTGTCACTAGTTTCTGAGTCATACATACATATATGTATTTATGGACACACCTTTTTCTTTCTTTTCCCTGCACATGTGAGAACTCTTAGTGCTGTAAATAACAGTAAGAATTGACAAAGATAGAAATTTGTGGCAGAAAACACCCTGGATAACAGCATTTCCATGAATCTTGCTCTGTATTATTACTTTAATTATGAGGGTATTATACTTTTTTTAGACAGAATGTACATTACTGTCCAACAAATGAAACTGCCTTAAGGACTGAAGGCATAATATACTTTCAAAAGGCATATAACTGACAATAGAAAAAATAAAATTGAGAATTAACATTTAAGTTACAATATGCAATAGCCTGCAATATCCTTCAAAGAGAAAATTACATTTAAAAGCCAGGAAGCAAACAATTTAGTGAAGGACCAGATAAAAATATTCTCCAACAGTCTCATAAAACATTGCAATAATTTTATTCAATTAGGCTTTACTCTTCCTTAGCAGCAACACACACATATCACGGTATCAAAATTCTTAAAGCTCATTTCAAATCAAACAATAGCGAATTTCAGGCCTCATCATTCAAGCCCAAACCCAACCCTGTGCAGAGGTTTTTTGTCTTTATAGCAGGAGCAGCTACTCAGTGCTTAAGATGATTCTCATTTTCTAGTTCTCTTTCCAGTCACTGTCCAGACAGTGGACACCTCTTTCTGATTAAGGCTACCTTTCATAAAGCCCCTCATCACAATTGCCCTCAGCACCGATTCAAACTGCACTGCATCCTAAACCCTTCAAATAATCTCCCCAAAGTGGTTTAATTTCACAGATTCACCACAGGGAGCTGCTTCAGGTCTCCTCATTCAAAAGTGTCTGTGTTTGAAAATCCAGATGTGAACTGTTCCAAGTGTCCCTCAGAGCAGGGAGCAGAGCAAAATGCTGCTCTCACAGTTCCTGTGCCCAGGAATCAGAAGATTCTAGTCCTCATGCAATAGGCTTATTCTTGAATACTTTTTCTGTCCTCTTATGTTTAGTTACTCATGTATTTATTTTTATGTTTCCATCGTGCAAGAAAAATAATGGGATGATATTTCATGGTTAAGTACAGAGTAACTTAACATTGTAATCAAACTTCCGAGCTGTGACGGGGGTAAAGGAACTCCTGACTTGTGGTTTTTTATATATGAGCAGTTGACACAGGGACCACCCTAACAGTGAGTGTGAGGTGACAGGCAACCCTGCAAGATCCTCTAGGGGAAAGGCAAAACCAGCATCCCTAGTTTTATTCACCATACGAATCTCAGAGGAATTACTTAGCAGCCCACCTTAATCAAAGGTGAAAAGATAAATACTAATTCTCCAGATCTGGTCTAATTCCTTACCCAAAGGCTGATTAGTTGAGATGTGTGAAGAAAGGGTAAATTTAATCTTTCATCCAAATTGTAGCAGGTAGATAAATTACAGAAGCCCACATAAAATTCACCTTCAACCACCACTTTCTGATAACAGAGTTTCTCACCTTCTCTTTTATCAGATCTGCCTCAAAATTTCCTGAAGCAGAATTTCCCTATATTTAGAAACCAATCAGTGCCAGTAGCTGCAAGAACTGCCCTCCAAGCAATCAAGGGTGGGATACATAAGTCAAGAAATCCAGTGAGGCAGAAATTTCTGATCAGACTTTAAAGGAAGCTCTTAGGAATCCACATTCATCCAGAAATTAGGAGGCAAACCTTGTCTCTTGCAAAGCACGACACAGTTGTGAGGATGGGAGCGTTCAGGTTAAATTTCAAAAATAAACAGGACTGTCAAAAACTGCTAAGGAAACTTTAAAAAGTGCATGATCACTATGATTGAAGAAACAGTCCAGCAGAACATAGGGGAAACAGAAGCTGTTCTCAAGCACTGTATCACAGGCTAAAAGAATACTTATCTGGATAGGAGATGGTTGATGCAGCAGTGGATTTACAGCATCTGATCCAGGTATCTCCAAACACTTTGTATTTTGAGGAATTTTACCATGCAGAAAAGAATTTTACTAAAAGAAGATGAAGCAATTTTTCATCCACTTTTTGCATCAGACTGAAACAGGGTAAAAGAGGGACTATACCTCCCAAAACAGAAGGTATGGTGTTGCCACAGGAGTTTAGAATTACCTGATTTGTCTTAGGCAAAGCTGTTGGATTTCAGAATTGCACTCAGGCCAGTGAAAGTGTAAGACCTAATCAGCTGGGTACATCACAGCAGTCAAATTAAAGGCTGAGTACATGCTATGGACACTCCCTTACCAGTACAAAGGCACATATTTATTCTCGTTTTTTTCAGTGACAGCACAATATAAACTAAGGGCATGTCTATCTCTCACTCTTTCCATGGCACCAAGCACTTCAGTGCCAAGGTAACACATACAACCACAAACAGGGGCAATTTGTTGCTGCACTTGCACTAAGAAACCCCTGAAGAAGCAGCAGATCTTTTTCAAGATAGATAAAATCATGTTACTATTAAAATATAAGTTCTGATTTATAGAAATAATGATTCTCAGGGTTCTATGGGTTAAACACAGTAGAAAGTAAAAGACATCCTGTAATGTATTTCAGAAGAGAACTGACCTGGAACCAGATGATTTAGAAAGCATGCTTCAAGACAGAGAGGTGTTATCAAAGAAAAGATTGTTGCTACAGTTACACAAACTCTACTTCAGTGCCATCTTACAAGACTGCTGTTCTGCTAAATTAGATATTGTTAGCATTTTGCACAGATTATTTCAAAATGCAGCACATATTTATTAACTGCAGCCTGTGGCCTACTGTTGACTTTTTTTCAAATGCTAAGATTTTTAATTTCCATTTTTTTTTTACAAAATAGAACATTATGCAGCCATTATCAAATGGCTTTAGTTCTTATCACGAAAACCAGGCTAATCCACTTGCCTTCTGCAAAACATACACTAATATGAACCTATGCTTGCTTCTTATCTGCTACTACTTAGCTTCCAATAACTATTTTGACACCGGAAAACTGTATCTGTATTAGACAGTGTAAAATCCAAACAATCTTAAAAACTAATCCTAAACTAATCACTGCTCATTCTCATTCAGAGAATTAGAAATTATAACAGTTGCTTTCTATTGATTTTGTGCTAACACCAAATTTAAATTTCCACATTGATCTCAGAAATGCACAACTTTTCCCAGTCAGAAACATCCACCTGAAAATTAACAACAGTTTTTCAACAGAAAGACTTCTGGAATCTGCTCTTCACAGCTCTTCCCATGAACTAGAAACTGTAAATATTTATATTTCACCATAGCTTTTTTATACTTCAGGACACATCAGCAAAGTTCCCCTCAGCAATTAGGTAAGGGGCTAACAAACCAAACCAACCAACCAACCAACCAAAAAAAAAGAAATAGGAAAAGAGAAACCACAGAAAGAAGGTATAATTTCAGTAAAGGTCTCAACAGACATAAGCCTGAAAATATGCAAATCTACAGTCAAGTCTTAAAAAGGTTTCAATGTCTCTCATAATATCACTCCTACAGCCAAAAAGAAGGGAAATCTTCAGCTCATTGACAATTCCCCAGGAGTTATTGGAAAAAACTGATAAAGCTTATTTTTACTTAACTAAAACAAAAGGAAATCATAATCATAGCCATCTACCTCTTCATAAACCCCATTCTTTTACAACTCTACTTTTGCAATCATATTGCAGAACCTGTTTACATCTAGCAATAAAACCCTGTCCTATTAAAACACACGACAGTGCTGAAGTAACACAGCGATAAAGCTCTTCCAACTTCAGCAACGTCTTTCCATACGAAGCACAAGACCGAGCAGATAAAACCTTGAATCTTGCTCAATAACTTCAAAAACGCAGCTCAGTGTGGAATTGCACTTTTCCAGGAAGGAACCAGAACATTCTGTGATTCCTCTTTTTTTGACATGTTAATTGTTCTTCCACACACAAGGAGAAGAGAAGCAGCGGTGTGCCGTATTTATCCAGTGAAAGTTGAGCCACAGGGGTTGCGGTACATTCCTTCTCCAGCATCAGCCAAATTATCTCAGTGCCCAACTTTTAAGAGGGTGCAATAATACTTCATCATTTGAGAACTCTGGTAGGCTTATGAATCATTTTAACAGCATGAAGGCAGATTGAGATCATCTCCCTGTTATAGGAACCTGGAGACAAGCGGCAGCCCTGGTGAAACATTTTCATACGTTCTTACTCTCCACAATAACCTTAAAGAGACACTACCACACATCTCTATCCTCATTTAGCATATACAGTAAGTTCTTTTAGGATTGAAAATGAGCTTATGTTGTGGCTAAAAAATAACTACTATTTTATTTTATATATAAATAAATATAGATATAAAAATTCCTATGCAAATATAAGTAAATATATATATTCTATTTCATACCTACATACAAATAAATATATATTTGTGTGTACATATATATTCTATTAGTGTATATAATGTATATTTATATAAACATATGTATATACATATATATATATACACACGTATATATGTTTATATAAGGCTCCAAATCAGGTAATTTTGTCTACCAAGAAAAACCACACTCTCCAAAATCAGTTCTTGGAAAAAAAAAGCATAAATACCTTTGTAGGTATAAGAAAATGCAGGATACAAATACTAAATTGAGTACATTTGATTGTAACAGTCCAGAAAGAATAAAGAATTTTCATGTTATTTCCGTGTTATTACTAACAAAATTAGGCAACTATGCATACAAATGAACTGTGCAAACAAACCTTCACATAGACACAGGGTTTTTTTAATAAAATGAGAGAATCTTAGACACAACAGAGTGGTGACTGATGAAATAAAGGTGATAAATTAACTTAATTCTTAATGAGAAAGCTCACAGCCCTTAGAAAAATCAGTTTATTTAAATACAAAATGTTAGACCATGTTCCTCACAGAAACATAATCCTTTAAAGCAGGTTTTCTTTTGACCTTTTTTAAGCAATTTTAATTAGAAAGAATGGATCAAACCCTCCCTTTCAAGGGAAAAAATACACATCCAAATGTGAGGCCTCTGAAATGCAGTTGAAGTTCCGTCTTGGCATTCATAAGAAATTCAGATATTTTTAGGGAAAATACCTCAATTTTATTTTCAGTTTGCCTCAAAGTAAAACAGACTGAAAAAACCCCTCCATTTTATTTTTGGTTTGACTTAAAGTAAAACAGGCTTAAAATACTTCAACAGAAGGGCTGCCAATTTCCATTAGGCAAGCAATACTTACACTTCTCCTTCCAATGTCACAACAGGAAGTATAACTGTGTTTCTAATTATGCCACAGAGGTTTCTTGCACTAACAAAAAATTTGATCCAATGCATCTCTCATTAAAGTACTTGGCGAGGGGAAGTAGGTCTGTCTAAATGGCAGTTCAGGGAAGAGAACTATCCTCACTTTTAAAATCTAACGTGTTTTCCCAGAGAATCAGCAATTGACACTACCTCAACTTACACCCTCCTTGAATTTAAACAGCAAAGGCTGGAAGGTTGGAAAGAGAAAATGCACCCTGAACAGAGTAAATGCTGAGTCAGATAAGGACACTCCTGCATGAGCTGTGTTTTAGAGAATGGGCATCTCCTCGTCATTAGTTCATTTTTCTTATTGCTCTCTAAGCTCTGCCTCTAAGCTCAGCCTATGCAGTCATGGCTGCAGATTTCCCAGGACAGCAGTCCATGCAAGTCTGGCACGTGGGTAAAGGGCAGGCAGGGCAGGGACTGAGCCAAACACTCATCCTGCTCCACCACAACCCAACCACCGGCTGCAGCGGTACAGAACCCACCCGGCAGTGCCCGAGCTGGGGACAAGAACAGAGACGTGGGAATGGCAGGGTGTTTTCAGGGAGTGTATCAGGAGAAAGCAAATAAAAAGAGAGTCATAAAAGATGATTGGCAATTCAGACACTAAATTTCCAACAACATTTTGATGTGTTGGTAGAGGTCCCTGTTTTAAAAGCACATATTAATTCTGGCTGTTCTGAGATCTACAGTCACATGATAAAGACTTATTTTTTCATTCAAGTGAGAGATCTGCCTCAATGTGGAAACTGAGGCACAACTGCAGGATACCACTGATACACAGTGTTGAGCAAACTCCAGTGACTTTGGCCCTTCTTTCCATCCAGACCTTCCTGGGCTCAGTGTCACAGGCTCCTAGACTCTGTTTTCTTACAGAAAACAGCAGCAGTGGCACTCAGTTTTATTACAGCAGGTGGCTCATAACCCAAAAATATTCTATTTGCAGGTAAGTGAACTGGCAAACTGGCAGTCTCTCAACAGTCTTCATGATTGTAGGGCATGCAACAAAAACTTCATTAATAAAAATATCCAGCTAAAGAACTTACATACTGACTGACTTCAGATTCAAGCTAAACACCAGGTGAAGTACCTTTCACTTTCTCTCAGGAAAACAGACATGCTCTTTGGTTCTTGAGTCACGAGGTAAAAGGAGCTTCAAAAGTCATGTTCAAACAACCAGAGACATTCAGAGCAACTGCCCTGGGTAAATTTTTAATGCTAGCAGGAGTCACTGTTGCCAGGGAAGAAGCCTGTCACTATGTGAGAACGACTACACCGGGAGAAAGCAGGTGTGGGATGCTCTTCCAGGCCCACTTTAAAGGGATGTCTGTCTGCTCTTGGATTGTGACAGACAGTAGCATCAAAGGTTTGGCAGGATGTGCCTGGGGGCTTCTACTTGATCCTTCTTTTAAAGAAGTGCCAGCAAGCTCTGAATCATGGAAGGAAGCAGGCCTTACAAAATACATGTCCTTATCAGAATTCTTCTCCAATCTAGGAACAAATACAGTTGGAAGAGTCTCAGAAAAGGTAGGTTAATTTATGGTGTGACCATCAGTGTAGTAGCAGACAGAATAAAAATGGAAAGTCAAGTCCCCAGAGTACCATATGGCCAATGAACACTTTGTTCTTCCCTGGCCATGATGTAACGTTTGGGTTTTGTGCTGTTCAAATCCTTCTCCTGAAAAACAGCAGAGCAGATTATCTGTTCTGCTTTCAGAGAACAGACTCAGAAATCTGGCACTGAGGAGTTCCTGGGAGTCCATGACCAGGAAGGTCCAGCACTGGAAATGGGGAAATGAATGTCTTCCTGTAAAGTAGAAGAGTGTTTCCATCAAAAAAAAAAGACATTCCAAATGCAGGATTTAATGTCATTTTGTTTAGTAATTCACACAGCCATTTTGCATGTGTGAAGGGCACAGATACCTGATGAGAAGGTGAGGGTGAATTCTTTTATATGCTGCTCAAATAGAGAAGCTATTTTATTTCACGTAGTCTTTTTACTTCCTTCTTTAACATTTTGGGCAAGTGCATTTGTCTCAGCATGATTTTAAAGTAAGTTCAGCAAGATAAATTTTACAAACTGGCCAATCCATCTAACAGAAATCATCGAGATTTTGCTCACTTAACTCACTAACAAGTTTTAGTTGAGAACAAGGGAGTCAGTTTTACAGATAATTTTTAGTTTCAATGTGGCCAGTACTTGACTCTTGCAGCATGAGGATTTCTGCTTAACTTCCTCAACAGAGATAGATCAAAAATCAGATTCTGTTGATCAGACCCTTAAGAAAAAAATCAGCAGCTACTTTATTAGTGCCTTCTGTGTTGCAGAATTTCATCTATAAGAAATTCCTAGTGAGGATATGAACATATGCCAATTCAAACTCACAAAATAGCAGAAAGAAGACAGAAGTCAATTCTATCTAGGTTAATCAATGGTTTTAGGACATACTACAGGAACTCAGCAAAGGCAATACATACTGCTGATCTTATCTCTATAAAGATACAGGGAGCCAGGGATCCCTTGAGACTTTTACTCTTGATCTGGAAGAAGACAACCTAAGGACTACTCAAAGGCCAAGTGACCTAGTTTAAAACATATATGTATAAAAGACTGACATTCATGTGGCCAAACACAAGCTTTGTTTGTTTGATTAAATGGCTCTGTACAAATGAACCAGGCATATCAAACCAAAATCACAATTATTAGTCACAAGAATTATTCAGTAGGCCAACAGTATGCTATTTAAACAACAGTACTGAACAATACATTAATTTATTAAATGATGTGGGTATCCACTAATAAAGTGAAAGATCACATGGCTGGATTGAACAGCAGGTACTGACTGAACACTGCTTCTTGGCCATGTCAGACTTAGTGACATCTAACATCTAATTGCAAAGGGCTGAGCACAATCCATCACATCTCTGCCCAGGGCTCCACAAGAAGTGGCACTAAGCAGACTGGGCAAGCTGGATCCAGGGGAAAATAGCAATCACAGGAGCAACTACCCATTAGCACATAGGGTTTGGTGAACAGAAGAGCACAGACTCCTACAGGCACAGTTTCCCTCCTTTCTTCCTTTCATTCAACTTGGACTGAATGATTTTGGCACTGCCCAAGACGTGGATCATATGGCTGAAATGTCAAACTCAGAACCAGAATATAATTTACAGTCCAAAATACATTTTAAAAAGAAATGTGACCTGCCTTTACACATGTAAATTCTTCCTTTAAACTGCTATTGGCCATTTGGCCTAGAACCCTGTGCTAGGGCCAAGCAAATCCTGCTGTGAACATAGAATTGATATTTACAGCCTTCATTCTCTGCCTGCTTAGCCCTAGAAAAAAGGCTTCAAAAATATAAGGAAGTATTAAATGTCTTGAGTCAAACTTCCAAAACATTTAAGCCACACACCCACCATTTAAGATTATCTCCTTTGTCGTAGCACGTGAGGAATGAACCACTACCAACCTGCAAAACAGTACACCCAAAATTAATCCCTCTCAACATAATGGCATGAAGCCTAATTCAAGCTATCTGTACTACTGAAGAGAGTTCATAATTACATATAATAAATATGAACAAAATATAATCAGGAACAAAAAGAGTTAGTTTAGTTTTACTAAAACACCTGCACTGTTTGTATTTTGGCCAGTGAAGGACTCAGATGTAAGTGCCTCAATGCAAGGTTTTTCAATGGCCATTATCAGTGTGTGGAAAGGCAACACTTTGCCAAGAATGCCCCTTTTCAAGCTGTCAGAAGATAAATGAGCTCCATGTGGTTCTTTTAACCATGACAGTGACTGCATCCATTGAGGTTGAGGCAGTATTTTTTCTCCATTTGTTTTCATTATTTTCCTGTACAGCATCAGCCCACTGAAAATCATCGATCCACTCATTACAGCTGCAATTACTGCCAGTCTTGATACCCAACTCTATTCAGCATATGAGCAACAGTTAACTCATGAACAGAGGAACATCCTGTGGAAAACAAACTTGGGACCATGTTTGAGGGTTCTGAAGAATACAGGCATCTTCAACAGGTTTAAAGCACTTACTCGAGTATCTGGTTAAATTCAGCGTTACATACATTATTGAAATATGATAGCAAAAGATAATCACAAATGAAAGACCCATTTATTTTATTTCTCATCTCTGTGTGCTTAGCAACTGAAGGTGAAAACAGAGCCCTGGAAATGGCAACAGCCACACTACCACCTACCTGCTGAAAACCCTGATAGAAACCATATTAATGTCAAAGACATTTTGTCTTTAAAAAAAACCCTAAAAAACCATGACCACACACAACCACAGGAATCAAAGAAAGAGACATAAATTGTTTAACGGCTATGCCATAAAAATTGCCAGTCTGATTTTGTTTTTTTTTTTTAACTGAATTCTAAGTGCCCCTTGATAGAGTGACTTGATAATTTGATAATTTGCTCAATTCAGCTTGATTACAAGTCTCCTACTTTGACATTATCTACTCAGAAGGTACTGAACCAGTACTCAAATGACTGACATTAGAGTAGAAAATCACTTGACTGACAGACCCTGACCAAAAACGTAATTAACTCATTACATACATGGGTATTCCTACAAAAACAACCCTATGAGATATCACTGCTGGTCAAGGGAGCTGTCAGTGCTGTCTCACCTGTATCACAGATGGGCATTAATCAGTGAGATACAAGAGCTCTCTCCAACAGCTGCAGATTGGCCTCATCTTTCATATAAACAAAGCAACTCTACAACCTGTGAAACTTCTGCTGAGAAGAGGAGGAGGACTAAAATACAAAGACTAAATTAGACACCGGACTGAAATAAAGCACGTGAGTTAAAGAATATATACAATCAAGGATAGGTACTGACACTGTACATGAGATCTGTAAGGAAAAAGCACAGGATAACAGATCCTGCAGAAATTCCTCTCTCTCACTGTGCCATAGTCCTGCCACAACAAGCCAAAACCACAAAAAAAACCCCAACCAAGCCCCAGACAAAAAAACAACAGTAACTTTACCTCATGTTTTCCCCATCTTTTATCTTCTGACCTTATCTTTCAAATGTTAAAATTTTTATCCAAAAGTGTGATTTTAACAAGCTGGCTATTTTACAACTGCAATATAGAAGACAAATAAATTACAGTGTAGTTTGATTTCTTTGAAACTTATGCATACTCACGCAGGCAACTTTTTTGTTCTTTTTCTATTTTTTTCTCCTTAAAGGAAATCATTAGGAGAAGCAGAGCATTAAGGACAAATGGTACTCAACACTTTTATAATTACAGATTTTCCTATGATGATAATCACATTAGACTTGGTTCTTCTTCTCCAGTTATGGAAAATCAGACATTTCCTTGGAGGGAAACTCAATAAATGCTCCAACCACAAGGGAAATAAATAAATAAAAATAAATAAAGTGAGAGCTTGTAAACCAGGAAAACAGGTTTCATTCCAGGGTTCCTGTGGATGAGGGAGCCTTTCTACCACAGCATCATCCAAAAGAAACAGACACTGCACATACAGAATG
The DNA here is from genome assembly GCA_035041135.1 of Platyrinchus mystaceus. Lineage (NCBI taxonomy): Eukaryota > Metazoa > Chordata > Aves > Passeriformes > Tyrannidae > Platyrinchus > Platyrinchus mystaceus. The sequence continues at coordinate 4,835,844 of JAWWLV010000030.1, forward strand.
TAGTAGAGTCTTGAGACCTTTTTTAACTCTCAGTACACAGTTCCAGAAGCAGGGAAAACAGCACAGACTGACTTCATCACCACATTAAGACCTGAGGATAAACATCCTTAACTAAATAAACATCCCTCACCCCCTCTGCTGTCAAAAGCTTCCCAGCTACAAGGCTGAGTAGAAAGAATATGAAATTTTCCTAGTAAGAAGATGGAAAATTAATGGTCTTTTTAAGTCCATGTCAGGTCTGCCTCTTTAACTAGTCAGCAATCTTGCCTATGGTGTTTTCTACCGTATTCAGAAAATTCTGTGGTTTGAGATTGTTTGGGGTTTTTTTGTTTGGTTGTTGTTGTTTTGGTTTGTTTTTTTCTTCCTGCTGTTGCTGTTTTAGAAGATACCATTTTACCTGTGGCCTGTATTTCCTCACCTCTAGTTCCAAAATTTCATGTTCCAACAGGAACTTCCATTCCAAATGGAAAACCCAAACCAGTCTGTTTGCTGTGCCACTGCTACCATGATGGTTTGCAATGCCACTTCTGTGCAATCCTCACATGCTCTAAAAGCTAAACAGCTGAAAGAAAGGAGGAACATACAGTCCTGCAAGGAGAAGGGACTGCAGCTTTGAGAAAGCTGCTGTGAGGGACAACCTTAGAGATGGATAAATGCTACTGTTCTTTACTGTGCTTGTCACAGATTAATTCACTTGATCTGATCTGATGGTTGCACAGGGTGCTAACAGGAGCTAAGTGCCACTGGCAATAGGAACTGATTGGTTCAAGAGATGTTATTATCTCTGGAAAAATGCATTGGTAAAAGAAAATCATTTCAGACCAAGAGCTGATGGAAGTAACTGATATCACCACAATTTTTTCCTGTTGACGTAATTACCACAAATGTGCATATTTGAGCATGTTTCATCACTTGAGCTGCTTCATTTTCCCAGAACATCCTCATTTTCCTCTTGCATGAATATTTCTATTAAAGTTCACCTATATGGTGCACTGGCCAAGTAAGCACAAATCATGTTATAACTCACAGCCCAACCACAGGAGTAAATAGAACCCACCAGCTCTTTCCTGCCATTGTCCAGCAGGAAAACTATGGCATAGCTGCCATCACAAAAATGTGGTGGGATAACTGGCAGTTCACCCATGAACTGAGCTGGCAGGGAAGAGCACCAGCCTGGCTGAGCAGAGAGCTTTGGCTGGAACTCAGGGGGGAAAAAAATCCCTAAAAATAGAAAGACCTTTTTCTTCCAAATTATTATGTTCTGTGACACACAAAAATCTTCAGTAATTCTGTCATCAGAGCATATTTTCATGATTATCAAACAATTTTTCAATACAGTATGTATACAAACTACCTCCATGGTATTTGTTCTTTCTACTATAAACCTAAGATTGGAGCCTAACTATTTTATTTTTAGCACACTCTGCCTCCATAATGGCCACTACTGTAATCAAGTGTTATCTGTATCACAGTGATGTTTCTTAATTACATTAAGCCCCAGTGGAGCACCCCTATAAGAACCACTCAAAAGTCTCATTTATCCAAAGCAATAGTTACAAAAAATGCTAGCACGATAACGTGCCAAGTAGCCTATCTAAGGAAAACACAGTTCAGCTTTGCTTCATTTTAGAAACACCCAAAACTTCAATTTCAAGCAACTGGAATTTACATTGCGGTTAAAAAAAAAAAAAAATAAAAATTCTAACCACATGGAAGAAAAGATCATCTTAATCAGGACTGCTGTTCTTTTCATTTTGCTGTTTAGGCTCTTTAGTCCTAAAGTTATGAAATTTGAGTACTTCTTTTTTATAATAATTGAAATTATATTTGATTTTAACTCAAATATTGCTTTAAATTATTTTCATTTAAATAGTCCAGAAAACAGAATATCGGTACAATAGATGAATTTTGTGAACATTTTTAGAATGCATCTTCAGGAGCTGTTAATAATTAACATGATCAATAAAGCTACTTACTTACTCAAGCACAGTGATTATCACAATTATTACAAGCCATAAATTTATTTCCCTGTACTTATGGGCTAATAGGCTGAGGGCACATAGGCTGGTCCTTCACTGAAATATTTCTCTCTTTTCCCTTAGAATTCTGGGAATAAACTACATCTTTAATTACCCTGGAGAGCAGATTACCAAATTACAAGCATATATTAGACAACAGCAAAAAGCAGTAACTTGCATCTTCTTTTCTCTGATATTTTGGTAGTAGACCAACAACAATATAAGTAAAAGAAAATAATCTGTGAATTCGGGTGGCTGTCTTTAGGATCTCTTTAACATGCACCATGGGAATCTGTGCAAGAACTTACCTACAAGTGGAAATTACATAATGACGTTAAATGTGTTAAATCTATTAATTAAATGTAAATCCCATGCATCTGATGTGAGAAAAGAAACAAGGCAAAAAACACAAAAACACACACACACAAAACAAGCAGAAAACCACCAAAAAAACCACAGAACCCCGATGCTTAAACTCACCAAAAAATTTAGGAATGACATAAGGCTCTTATAGAGCTCATTTAAAATAATTAGGATGTAATAACAACGTAGGGCACATGCAAACTCACTGCAAATACAGGATAATGCCATGTTTTCCCAGCTTCAGTAATTTCCCTCATTTCCCTCCATTGTATGTGCTCGACAGAACGCTTACAGTCTGAAAAACGATGCCAAAATTGTACCTTTTATCATCTCTAATTGTTTCTCAGTCATTCCATATTGCATTTGTTTATCAAAGCAACCCTCACAGCACACTCACACCACTCCTGCCTTTCCTCTGTCTCCTTTCTGCCTCATATAGAGGATATTTAATAATATCAACCATCAATTTCCTTGTCAGGTTTCAATTAGGATAGTTATTACCGATCAATCAGTTACTCATTCACATCAATAACTGTTTCACAGATCTGCTGCTTTAAGAGTTCAAACTACCTTCTCTTCTACTACACTGTTATTCCTTTTACTATGGCAATATTTCGGATATGGAATGTCTTGGTTTGGCTGAGCACTTGTCACTTGCAGCCATGAACTTCATCATCCCCACTGGAAAGAATTTGATTTTGAGTTGGAAATATTTCTTTTTAAATTAGGGATGCACACTGAGGTGCTGAACCTGAGCACAGCAACAACTGGCCTAGGTAGGAGACACATCCAGAGTCTCCCTGCACAAAACAAACACTGAACAAGATCCATATCTTTAAAAAAAAAGGACCGAAATTGTAAAGACCAGAGCTGCAAGTGCTGTTACATATTCATGTTCTTTGGTAAGTTTTGATAGGCTGATTATAATGCAAATTTACCAAAAATGTCATTTAATGGTATTTAATGGTATTTATTCATAGAACACAGAAAATATTGCAAATCCCTAGGAAAAAGAAATTCCTTTTTAAATTATCACACAGAATTGCTTACTGCACCACTTGATAGGTTTTATCCTTCTGCTTCCCCCTTTGGAAGGAGAACAATCTCACAAGAACTTCTAAGTCCATCACACAGATGAAGGAATCTTTTCTCTTTTGTGATCCAGAAAATCTAGATTGTGATAACATGGATTTAAATCTGACTTTATTGACATGCATAAATTGGGCATGACTTTGCTCTAGATTTATCATAACCTCTGAGGATACTTTCATTAAGTCACATACAATTCTGCTGTGCACTCTGCATTGAGACATTCAGGCTAGGAAGAGAAATTCAGAGTTTCACTGGCTTAAGAATAAACTGGTACCATGTGCTAATTTGTGTGTATTTCAAAAATGAACCACTACAAAAGTCTTGCTTAGTTTAACAAATTGCTTTTTTGAGAACTTACCTGCAGACTTGTATCATACAGCTTGTACATTCTCACTTTTAAAGGAATGCAACATGCAATACATCAAGACAGAAGGTCAATAAAACTCCTTCAGATCAAATTTCTTTTTTAAAAAATAAATAGGTACATGCACTAATCAGTACTTAATAATCTCATATTAATATAAAACTCATAATAAGCAATCCCATTTCCATTCCTATATATTTAAGTTCTTTCCTTCTGCTAATCCATTTACTTTCTGGTTGTTTAATTTTTCTTGTAAGCTCCCTGCCTTAATTTTAAGGCTCTGTTTTAGTCTTTCTGCAATTATATTTATACTGTCAAAAACTGAATGGAGATTATTGGGTCCTTTTTTTCAGGTGATATATTAACTCCTAGATGAAGGCTTGAATATTACTTAATTCAGAAAAGCATTCATAATGCTCATTTCAATAATTTGCCAAAACATATGTTTGCACAAAGCTATTTCAACTCTGATAAATTGTACACATTGTTTTTTGAATCCTCCTTAGACAGTTGCTTTTGTTCAACTTATCAATACAGCAATTCTCATTTAGAGCTTAATTTAAAATCATACTTCTTTTAATGTCAATGTTTCTTGCTATATTTTCTTCCTCTGCAAAAGTAATTAAATGAACGTTTATTATGACTTTCTTTTCAAATTGTTCATCTTTCTGTGTTATGGGGTAAGATTGCAGTTGCCCTTCCCAAGAACTGAATCCTCCCAGCTCTATCAAGGACCATTTCATTTCCACAAATATGTACTTTCTCAACTTTAAGGCATTCATTTTACATAAAGGATCTTTGTATAAAAGAAGCAAACCAAATTGCCTCATAATTTCAGAACTAACATTCTGCCTCCAACACACATTGTAAGGTTTATATTCAGAAAACTAGCATATAATTTTACTCCAGTGCAGTCAGAGCCCCTTGACTGACACAGCAAGATGGAAAATGAAACTATCTCAGTTGGGGTGTCTGCAATTCCTGAGTATGCTAACTCTTTCCAAATCAACTCTGATTATTAATTGTTGAGAAGGGAAGTCAGGGGAACTCACAGACCTTATGTGTGAGGCACATAAGCTCCCTGGGCCCCTTCCAACACATACACAGTTACAGAAAAGAGGAAAAAACAGAAATAGCCCTTTGAAAAAGAAGCCATGGAAGTACCACAGCACCTTTCACAAAAACAAAAAAAACCCCAAAACCTGCAGCAACTGAAGCATGACATGCACAAGGCAGAAAGAGAATATTCCAAAAGGCATGTATTTTCACTGTGCCAGTTTGATGGCATATAATTCCTGTATCCACAATGAATTCAGGAAGCCTATTCAGCCAGAGCAGCAAACCAGAGCACTAAGCTTCAGCACTTCGAGGACCACTGGTCTCTGACAAATTTGTGACAAAAAAAATTTCACAGTCAAAGGAAAGAAGAAAATTTTAAGTTCACACCAAAAACTACAGTTGAAAGCACTTTCCATATTATGCAATTATTTGCTCACCAGTGAGGAGCAAAGAGAGACTCGTACCACAAAAGCAGCTCATCCATGTCAACAGTTTGAAGAAGCTGCAAAATCACCAGAGTGAAAAGCTCAAGTTAAAAGAGCTGACTAATGGCTTTAGGAAGAAGCAGCACCATAAAGCACAGAGAAACTGCACTCAGAACTAGAACTGGCAATTGTTTAACTGACAGAAACTACTCTGGCCCTTCAGATAATGAAAAATGCACTAAAACACAGACAGAAACAGGTTCAGAGTACCTTTCAATGCCAAAAGCCTTGCAGCATCCTGTCCAGCTCTTCTGTAAGGTAACTGCAGCATTTGATGCAAGACCATCTAGAAATGTTATTATTCTTACAATGATATAAAAACTTGAAGCAATTGACTAATTTTTAATGCCAAATAAGACCTGGTTCACATAGGAACAAAGACTTATTAATCAATTTATCCTCTCATTAGCAAGAGGTGGCATGGAAAGGTTTGGGATTGGCTGCTGATGGACAGTGAGAACACATGACACGATGCAGGAGGCCAAGACTAAACACCAACAACTCATGGCTTTTTTTGAGCTCTCTCAGCACTGATGCTCAGGACCAGCAATTTTTAATACTACACCTCATGCAGTTGTTATCAATGACCAACAGGAGATGGAGCTGGTTAGCACTGAGAAAATGGCTGGTTCACTTCCTTCAAAGAAAATAAAAGTGTAACAAACTGTTGCACCTGGGAATCAAGTGACAGTCAAAGCCTTGAGACAGCACAGAATGACATCAGACCAAAAAAAAAGATAGAAATAAAAATATTGGTTTCTACCACTTTATTCATCTGCTAAGAAACACTAAAGCAGTGTGTATAAATCTGTTTTAATATTCACCATTTCAAGATTTTAGAAATGTATTTTAAAAATTGATGCAGGGCATTTTCTGACTGAATTGTATCCATTTTTCTGTCTGTAACACCACTTTATGAACAGATCCATATCAACAGACACATTTTCTTGCTCTTTGGGAAACAACTTGAATGCTTAAGTACAACAAAACCTGGAGAAAATTCCAGTATTTTCCATATACTCTGAACACTGGAACTGAAATATAACTAATTTTTGGCTTCCAATTATTAGGCTTCCTTAAAACTAATTAAACTCAAATATTGTTTATCTTTAATCAATTTCAACATAATGGGAAAATTTGATACTTTATTTCTTTATTCAAGAGCAAATACACAGAACAGTCTACAAGAGACTGCCTCAGAGACTTGATAAAGGATTATCTACAGTTACACTACAACCTCACCAAACTTTATCAGGTCCATACACATTTTCACTTAATTTTCCCAGTATTAATATTAATTTTTCATGAAAGCTCAATGTAACCATTTTAAGTGAGATATTCCTAGAAAATTTAGTAGAAAGTACAATGTGTAAGCAAGAAAAAAACCTCAAAACAACATATTCTTACACCTTCTATGATGACACCTTGCATTGCTGATTTTTCAACAAAATCTATTAATTCTGTGGGCAGTGGAAGTGATGAACTTCAGTTGCTGATAAAATGCATAAGGTATTTGTGTCTGGGTGTGGTTTTGACTGATTGACTTTGGTGCCTTCCAAGCTGTATTTCACCAATGGACACTTTTCTAGAGCTGAGGCATTTTGAAATCTCTTCTCTCTTCCCAGCTTCATACAAGCATTTAAACCTCTCTGCCACCTTGCAGGAAATCAGTTCTCTCTGAGATCTCTCAGCCTTTAACCAAAGTCAGCAGACAAGAAAAAAACTTCATCATTTAGGTTGAAGTTGACAGAGATGCAGAAAACACCAATTCCTAAACCTTGGTATCTCATACACAGAAACTAATAATGCTACAAAAATCAACTTTTCAGTCCTGATCTCTGCTAGTACCTCTATCTCCCAAACTCACATAAAACAATGTGATTTGGGTTATTTAAACTGTAACATTAAGTGGGATGCATAATTGTAATTTAATCACTGGCACACTAATGAGCTGAAGCAAAAAGAATGGATCGATGTTCAATAGCGACATTTTTTAAAAACGACTTTTTTTGTTTAATTGGTATTTCATTAGTTGTGCTATATACAATTATGCAATAAAACACAAAATGATACATAATTCAAAAACGTAATTTAAAACTCTATTACACAGTTTCTTCTACAACAGCCATTAATTTTCAGACAGCTCCCATAAAGATTTACTGCACTAAATCACACGAGGAAAGAGTAAGCAATCCTGATTTACATTAAAAGAGAGGAAAAAGCAACAGCTCTGACATTTACCCAAGTACCCGAGCTATCCTCAGGTACTTGGGCTCATATCTCATTTCAGTGATTAAGTTGTTCCAAGAAAAACAGCTCCTATATGTCACATATAGATCAGCCTGCTGCTTGCCCAGTCAGCTCTCTGGCAAATCTTTCTGATGTCCTGTGCTAATGTGGAGTTCCTAATGTATGATTACTGTGACAGCTCAGAAACATGGCAGTGAAAGGGACAGCAGAAATAATATCCTCCAAATTAATGTAAAAATATCTCAACAAATATGACAGTAATCATTTCACTCAGGCAGACACACTCCCTTCAAATAATGTTACCAACAGAAGCATCCTGGTTGGAAGGGGAAAGGAAGGAGGCACAAACTTCTGGAACACTCCACAATGTTCATGTAATATCACCAGTCTAATTTGCCCATTTTTACATGTGTTTTATAGTTACAGAGCTTCTCATTTATTGTACATGAAATAACATTTTGAAATGAGAGTAATTTCTACTTGGTTACACATAAGAAGAAACACATTTCTATCTATGTAGTTCTTCCTGAAACAACTGGGAAAATGTTTGTACAGGTGAAGGAACCAGACTTGAGATGTCAATGTGCATTTTCATTTCCACAAGATGCAAAAGCTTAGCATCAAGTTCTGTTTAGCCAAATACATTTCTTTTTAACAGTTTGCTTTAAATCTATAGGCAATTCCACTCTCATTCCAAGCATTCTAATGGAAACTTAATGTTTCAGTAGCTACTTAAGTTCTTTTGATAAACTAAAGCCTTTGCACTCTTCAGACTTTTTCTCTTAGTACTCTTCCAGTCAAAGGAAGCAATGACAAGAATGATCTTGTTGCCTAATTCTAAGCAAAGACAAGCTTTGATCACTCTCATTCAGGAGAGATTTCACCTGGGTTGGAGACTTTTGCTTTGCTTTTGCCTTCTGTACTTTCAGAATATGCCCAAACAATTTACACATTTAACTATCACAAAGATAGTCTCAAAGTAACTTTTACTGCTTTACATGAAAATTTGGAGTCCTCAAGAACCACAAAATAAGAAACAGTAATCTTTTTTTCTAGACATTAGCTTAAAAAATTGAGCTCCAGACCCTGTAGTACAAACTTCAGCACACACCACTGTTAAAAAACTCAACAGGAGCCTTGTATTTCTCTGTAGAGATTTCAGGTTTTGGCAACCTTTTCCAAAGAAGAATTATGCCTTTCTAAACAGCTACATAAAGGCTAAGGTACCTTTCCATATATACAATGAAGATACTTTAAAATTTGAGATCAATAAAAACATCGTCATTAAAAAAGCAAAGCGTGTGCTGTTGTCTAACAGAATTGCAACAATGAAAACGTTTTAATTAATTAGACATTGAGGAGCTATTCCTCAGCTTAGACAATCCCTCTTCCCATCCTGCACATTCTTACAAAGATAAAAATCTGGTATGGCTCTCTAAAAGTCAGAGAAAGGCTCAGCTGGAGCCCTACGGATCACGTGTGGATACAGGTAATGCAACCTGGATGACTGACAAAGCAGGAACACCTGAACAAGGACTGACATTTGCATCAACACAGACTTTGCTCTAGCAGAGTGAGCAATTCATGGAAACTATTCACCACAGGAAAACTAAATCCACCCAAAGCACAGCAACAGCAGCTGAATTACCAACTCCAGAGGCATTATTTTATAATGCAGAATTGGGAAGAGCAGTGAGCCCCACACACCACAAACACCAAGTGTCTGCTTTTTATCATTTCAGCTGAACCAACACCACTTTAAGGTGTCCTCTCAAATGTCTACCTTCAAATTAAATGTATTTTATCTATATTTATTAAAAAAAAAGGTTGATATATAGTGTCAGACAAAAAAAAAAAACGCAACACTATCTACAGATTCTGACAGACAGCAAATCAAAATAATTCAAGCAACCAAATGCACTTTGTGGAAGTGGCTTATTTCACTGTGTAGGCTAAATGCATTTTGAGGAAGGATTACATTTTGTTTGGCAATTTATTTTATTGACAAAACGTATTTCATCAGATATTGCTGCACATTTTGTAGACAAATGCATGTTGTCAAATTCCCAATTTCCTTTGGTGGATGGAAAGTATTTCTCCACAGATTCTACACTTCTCAGGAGAGCACAATGAATTCCACACAACAGTAGGTTCTGTGAAGGTGCTTGTATTGTAAGTTCACTTAAAATAGTATTATTTTTAAAAGTATACCTGGAATATATAATGAATAAAAGCTTTTAGTATTGATATGTGGGTGGCTGTGATCTGTCACAATAAGCAGTAATCATTACAGTAGGGTAAAAAAATGAAAAATCAATATCTAAGTAACTTTGGGTTCTGTGATTCTAATTTATGCAATAGTTTTACTGAAAATTTACCCTCAACTCAGAATAACTAAGGGGATTTAGAACAGTCATTGCCAAACATTTGAAGACAATTCCTTTCCATTACTTCCTTTCTGATGTATTTTCTTTTACTTGAGGAGTAAACATACATAGTGTCAAAGAACATGTTATAACAATGTGACAGAAACTAGACACAATTTAAGGCAATTACTTTTGATTTTTGTTAAAATTAAGAACAATCAAACTAACCAAAACAACCCTCTCCTGGCCCCTGACAAACCACACACAAATCAGAGATAAAACAGTCCTTGCAAGAATGATGATTCAACAAATTATGTTCATGTGTTTTTCACGCAGTTGTGACATTTCAGAAAAAAACTAAACCAGATATTCTGAATATTCACTCAAAATTTAAAGAACACATTTAACTTCAATATTCTCACATATACTTCAAGAATATTAACTACACATATGTACTTTCTCCTATTACCAACTGTAGTAATTTCACATTAAATCTGAATTTAACTTGAAACGTGAAAACTTGTGTCTTATTCTCATTAGCATTGCACTGAGTGGGATTCATTCTTTGAGTATCAGAGTTATTCTTTGTGAGAAGTCCTGTCTTTAAAAATAACTTATGGACAGATCTTGAAGAGCTGCAGAATTACCAGTGATTTTACCTTTAGGGGTGATTTATTGAGAATTTTTAAAAGACCCCCCATTTGCTATGTGAGCATTTGAAGAATTATGTCCATTAAACACCCGTGGAAGCACTGCCATTGAGAGCATTACCTTTATCAGGCACCCTATCTGTTATTTCTTTTGCAGACTGTCACTTTTTTACTCCACCTTCATCATAAAAGAATTAGTCATTTTCTTCTCATTTCTATCAGAAGTAAGCAAACCTATGGACAATAACAGATAGCTGGCATATGGAACTTAAACACACAGAGCACGAAAGAAAATCTGAAATTTCCTCTAAAATACTCTGTGGGAATCATCTACATTTATTTAGAAAGAGCACCGATACGTAAGCAATGATTTGCCAAAAGCCAGGAAACACCAAGACAGCTTCTAACAAGGGAAATTTTGCCTTTCAGTGAGGAGTAAACTAAGAAGAAGTAGCAACAAGAAAAAAAAATCCTTTTGATATTTGAGGTTGCTGGATAGTCAACAGAAGAGACATCAGGTAAGTGAATTTTCTGCTCTTCTCACACACCAATTTATGCTTTTTCTGCCTTGCAGTCACAAAATTTTAGTCCCTCCTATAGAACTAGTGCAGCTTCCAAAGAGCCATATTAATGACTATTATTCTCCAAGTGACAAAATGCTTCCAAACTGCCTTATTTGCAGGTATCATGGAAGAATTTATACCATGTCCTGCTCCCCAGAAAAGGCCTCCCACTCCAACAATTCAACTAGAAGGGAGTCAGCATCTAACCTAATGAACCACAGGTGAGAGTTCACATGAAATGCATGACCACAGAGTTCACAGACCTGTTTTAATTATACTTACACAAGATGACACTGGCAGTAACATTTCATTTAGCTACTCGCATTTTACAGGATCAATACTTATTTCAAGTGCAATAAACTGAGCAAACTCAACACTTAGTAGGAATAAGCATTTACTTCAGGAGCCAGCACCAGGCAAGGACTCTGCCTAGGGAGAAGCAGACCCACCACAATAGCCCATGATGCCTCCCTGCCTACAGAGCCAGACACCAGGGGTTTGTATTTGCCCAAGACTCCTCCCTGCAACAATAGCTGTCATTTCTTGAACACCATCCCTGCCCACAGCTGATGAAAGCTTTCCCTTTGGAGGTCCTCCTGCAGATCCCTTTACTCCTCACCCATACACAGAAGTTACAGTAGGATAAACAGACAAGTTTCACTGAAACTCAGCCTCTCCCTTTCCAGCCCTCCCCAGTCCATGTTTCTTAATCTGCCCACAGCAAGCTTCTTCCTGGGGAGCTCTGATGCCCCACTTACAACATACAACAGATAAAACCAATCTGCACTCACTGAGGAACTGGGAATGGGTTAATGTCGGTATTTTGGACTACCCTGCACATCTGAACTGGAATGCAGATGGCTTCCACTATTGCCTAAGCAAAACCTAAGGGGGAGCATGGTCTGCTATCTAAACTCCCAGGGAAACAGCACTTGGTCAGCTGCCCATCTGTCTGATGTGCTGGCCAGTTAAAAGGATTACAGGCACAGTTTACTGCTCACTGCTCCACCCAGCTCATCAGTTCCTCCATGGAGGAAGTTCTCCATGTTCTGGCTCTCACACACACTCCAGATGGTTCTTCGGTAAAGCTTCTCAAAAGCATTTTTGCCACCAAGATGTGCCAGAAGTGGTTTCAAAACCCCCACAAGCCAGAAAAAAACCACAAGACATAAATGCTGCAGAAGAATCCAAGAAAATGTGCTCTGTGGTTTTCAGTGTGCAAATCCACATAAACTTGGTACTAACACGTGTAAAATGACTGACATGGCTGTTCATTTCATTGTCTTCCTCTGTTGTCTCATCTACAGCCATTTCACTGTAGAAGGTAAAATTGGTAAAACACCAGTAGCCCTTCAGTAAATCTATACTATCACTTATGCTTGACATTCTTGCAAGTGGATATAGAAACTACCATCATAATCTTCCCAAGGATGGAGGTTAGCCTGGCCATCATACATCACAGGCCTAAAGTTAACCTTTTATCAGTCTGGCTGCACCTCTCCTCCTCAAACCAAGATGATCCAACACAGGTCTGGAATTACACGTTGCTGGTGAAGAACAAGGCAAAAGGGGCATTGGCTAATTAATATTTTCCCATGGTGTCCATCCTTTTCTCCCCATCTATCAGCAGACCCATGAACACTCAAAGTCCTTCTGCAATGACCCTACATTTCTCTAAGGCCCCTTCGTGGTGCTCTTGCTAACCCTTGCTATTTAGCTCCAGCTGAGCTTAAGACCTCCCAATTTCACCCATCTGAACAATTGTTATTTCCCCTCAACACTGTTACTAATCTCCATGTGATGAGCTGAGCAGGTTAACACTACCAAGAATGAAGTTCCATTTTTTTGCACTAGTTTTCAAGCCAATCTGCAGGTCCATCCACATGCAATTAGCTTAAATGACAGCACTCAGGACTAGGGGAGCAGAAAAGGTCCTTCCCTCTGCAAATTCCAGAGGTAGGTCTGTTTCTCTTGGCTTACAGAGACCAGTTCATATCCTGATCTTGCCATCCCAGCTCGTTTCTTTCTAAACCTCACATGTGCCAATTTCCTATGAATTAAGAATACACTCTTGGCTATACAGGTGAAATTACAGATCAGTAAACCCTTTTGAAACCAGACAACAGCTTGAAATTGTGTAATCAGTATCTAGAGGAAAAATATACAGTAATTTGAGAAAGAGCATCACTCTAAAACGAAGTCCATGTTTTGAATTAATTATACTGTTTCATATTGTAAATTGATGTACAAAAATATATATTTGTAAGGCCGTGCATATTTAGTTCTTTGTCTTCAAGGCAAACTCTTCACCGGCTTGCTTTGAAGTAGCAAATTAATAAAACATTAGGTACACACTGATACTATATATCTCCTCAATAAACCAGAAATAGTCAAGCTCTTGTCCCTGTCACACAGGAAATCACACAATAAATGCACTATAAGAGCAGATAGATTGTAGCTCACCTAACCAGTACAGGTTAGCTAGATAGCTATATTTCAATTAAAGAAAAAAGCCAATTGTTGCATGTCTTATTATCATCCTAAACCATCTTGGCAACAATTAATAGCTACCCTATTCATAGAAATTGCTTTCATTATTTTTGAAGCAGCTTCTTTCTTTGAATGCAATGACTAAGAGAAAGGAAACATCTGTTTCTGTTGCTAAGGAGATTGACTATAAAAAACAAGATAAAGCAAATATTTAAAATATTTTTTAAAAAAAGAAAAATTCCTTTCACTTGGATTTAACTACTTGCTTTATAACCAGCAGCACAGCCAGCTATGACATAACAAAGCACCAGCGTGTTTCTTTTTTGCATTGTGACTGTTCTACTGCAATATATTCTGCATATTTATTCTGGGACAACATACCACAACAAATGAAGATGCCTAGACACATCCACCAGCATCTCTGTGTCTTGAGGAGCTGCAGATGCTCATCACCAGAAGTGGGTATCTGCATAATAAGCTGGATTTCTAAATCTATCTGATAAAGTGAGGGAAACTTCAACTGTTTGTGAAATGTGCCACATGACAGTTATGACAGAGCTAATATTAAAAAATAAGAGGATGCAATCTTATAAAACAACAACAAAGAATATCTCTACCAGTAGGCAGGTTGTTTTAATGCACATGTTCACAGCACTGTAATTAACCTCATGTTGTACAAGCAGGGACCAGACTGCCAGGGGGTATAAAAAGGTAGGTCAGTCAGGATGGGAATGAAGTAAAGCTGCTTCTGTTGTACATGCTCAAAGAGGCAAGGTTATACCCATCTGCCAGTAAAGTAGGTGCAAGGTTACAATAAAATAAAATGCCAGTTATGTTGAATTTATAATTTTAAATTATTCTACTGAAACCCAGGCTTAGAAAGTTAAGCATACTTTAGTTTTCTACAGTAGACCATTAGAGGCAGTAGTAGTAATATTGTTTTTCCACTTCAGGTCACTGTCAAGGTACCAACATTGTGAGACATTTATGTAAATGAAAACTTGTATAAGGCACAGTGACACTGAGAATAAATAATAGCTTGAAGACAAGTAGCAAACCACAACCTTCCCTGCATACAACTTCAAATTGAAAAAGAAAATAAAAGTGTAGAACAAATAATATTTGGATTATGAATCACCTTGCCTCACAGACTTCCTGGAATTGCAACACAGCTACAGTGCAGCACAATCCTGTCACTCCCCCATGCCCTACTGACATGTTTTTCTCCTGCATCATTAGTGCCCTTGGAGGACTCCCTATTACGCAAAACTGATTTATCCTTGCAAGGTGTCCCACTCACTGTGTCTCCTTCCCTGCAGTCAATACCAGCCATCTCCAGGATGACATCCCAGCCTTTCTTCAGGCTTATTGTCACTGATTCATGTCCCAGCCTCAGCAGCAAATACATACAGCTGTCAGACAGTGCTGATGGAGGGAGTGCTTCCCAATACAGACATGTCTGTGAGAGCTGAACATTTTGATTCTCACTGCGGTGGCAGTTTAGCTCTTATCTACTTCTTCTGTTTTCTTTCTTTCAAACCTGATTTTTGAAGATCCTATCCAGGCAGATCCAGCTTGCTGACTAAAAGTTAACTTGTAATTTGATTTGAAACTGGTTCAGAATTGGAGTGTGTTTTTTAACAGGCACTGAAAGCCTAATGAACCACTTTGTCCCTGCTACTTCTAGAAACACAAACAGCACAACGAAAAGCAAAGGCAAAACCTCAATGAAAACATCTATTTACAAATATTCCCGTCTCCTAAAGATATTTTTTTTTCTTTTCCTTTAAATACACAAAAATAAGCTGTTCATGAAGGCAATGGCACCAATCTGGACTGGAATGAATGGAACCGAAATGCAGCTTTATCCACTCATTCCTCATATGTGTGCTCTATTCCACCAAAAACATTTATCAGACACCTACAGAGTCACACTACCTCCAACTCCAGTCACAAAGTAATTACAGACAGAGGGTTTCTTCCAAGAAGGATGCTGACTGTGAACCTTTTCGCAAGGTAGCTCTGAAATAGTTCAGTTCAGCATTCATCCTCAAACATGAAGGGCTACATCATCCTCAAGGACACAGAATTTCTCTTGAAACCCCACCAGGTTTCCAGTATGATTTCAGGATCGGTTGCACAAAAATCTAGACTTGCCAGTACTGAGTTTTCAGTACAGGAAAGAAGAGATGAAACCATAAATAAAGGATAGATTAACGAGAGCACCACAGACAGGATTTTATATTTTCCTTCAAGTCAGATACCCTTATTCAGTGCTTGTACCAGGTCACACAGACTATTTCATAGAACACCATCTGTCATGAGCTATATCTCCTTTCTTTGGGCTCTCCAATGACAGACAAAGAATGAACAGAATTTCATTTCAAGAGTTTCTAGGCAAGACCTCTCCACTTCAGCCTCACTTTAAGAAGCATTCAGATAGTTATCCCAACAGTTCCCTCAAGCTTCCACTCTAGACCAGCCTGAATATCTACAGCATTTCCCCCCCACCCTTTCACCCACAGTCCCATACTCCCATAGAAGCCAAAAGATGAGTTTTCTTTTCAAGTATTTCCCCCCCAGAGCCTTTTTCACAGAAAAGCTCATATCCCACTGAAGTATATAGAAAACATACAAATTATACAATGTCATGGCAGAGAATGCAAAATATTGTTAGTAAAATCTGTACCTAACTACAAGAGAATTCTTATGAAATAGCAAATACTATCAGCATCTATTTATCAACACTCAACTTTGTGTACCACATAATAGTCAGTTAAAAAGAAAAGGACTTCAAACATCTATTTATCTTTGCCAGTACATTTTTACTTGACATTTAGTGATAATTTGGTATTTTTATAGTTAGTCTTCCTCACTACATCTCCTCAGTCTGAATACTCATCTAGAGTCCACTAAAATATTTTAAGATACAGTAATCTTTTTTCTTTTTTTTCAAATCTCCCGAGACTTACTGTTCTGCTTGAACTATTCCCATATTCCATACATCTGACAGAGGCCTGAATTTATCCAAAATAATATTCAATTTCTCATCTGCTCATGCAGGACTTAAGAAATGACAGTGCTCCATCTATTTCCTCATATCAAACCTTGTGTTTTAAAGAATGCTGCCAAATAAATTTCTCTCCCTAAGGCCAATGTGTGGGCGTATGTCCCAATAAATATAAAGCCACTCCTAAAAGTAAATAGGTTAAACCCCATTAATATTCCACTAAACTCCAAAACAAGGACAAAAATGTAAAGAAATGTAATCTCTTCTTCTTTAAAATATGCTTTAGTAAAACAGGTACTTGGTGATATGGCATAATTTAAGCATGGGCATCACATTAATTCTACTTCTGTAATCATCACATTACAATGATTCATTTTAATTGCATATATATCCTTGCTCTTTCATTGCTGATAATTCCAGGAAGTGTCTACTTTACTGTATCTCTTTTTAAAACAATTTTCCGTGCATTTTTTTTCTTATTTGGGATACAGACTTTAGGCACGGGGTGAGGAATGGGAGGGCAATACTTTAGCAATACTGATTTATTGGTTAGTTTATAATTTAGAGTAATTTACTCTAAGTAAGTAACAGGATGGTAACCTGCCTTTGCTGCCAAAATAGTTACCCAGGAGAAAAAAAAACAATAGCAGAAGTTACGTTGGTTTTGTGGCTCCATTTCTGAGTGCTAATATTTTACTTATCAAATTCTTGGTTGTGAGTTTGTTGTTTTGGAAATAAAAAGATACAAATACTCAAGAATATATTCTCTATACTTTTGTTCCCTTTAAAAATAATTGCAAACTAATAAATCAAACATGGTAGAGGCATGCAAGTCTGACAGTAACAAGAGGGCTATTTCAGCAATATTCTTAAGTTGTTTTGACTATTCATACCAGTGGAACTTTACAGAAGGTTTACAAACCATACAGAATATGCTGTTTTATATAAGCAGCCCTAAAAATGCAGAAAAATTTGCATCCTCCAGACCCAGGACTAAGAAGAGCACAGAAGTTGGCAATGATTGAGAAGCTGTTTTCTTCCCACTCCCATAGAAAAAAGGAATTTACTATCAAGATACATAGAGCTAAGAAACTAAATCCTCCCTTGAGGAGAAGTCCAGGAGGGCTTTGTTCAAGAAGTTAAATTTCCTTTTTCTTTAAGGTAGTTATTTCTAAAGGCTTTGATCCACCATGATGGGATGATAGCAGCCTTTGTTGAAAAGAAAACAAACAAACAAAAAAAGCCCAAAACAAAAAGCGAACCTAACAAATATGCTGAAATATTGATGTCACGGCTGTGGCCCCTGAGGAACACAGAAGATGCTGGAGAAGGACACGATGGAGGGAAATGTTTGGGAACTTCAGTTGTATGAAGAAGAACAAATCAAGAGGCAGAAACAGGCACTGTTCAAAGGCTGGGCAAACCACACAAAACAGGAAGCAATTGGGAAGTTACCAGCACTTCCTCATCACAGCAGCAAACCCACAGGAACACAAGTCTGAGGAGTGAAACAAAGAATGGACAGTACAGCCTCAACAATGTGAAGTCCAGTGCAGAACTTACAACAAGCTGAAAACAAGAGATGCCACCGGCACCCAGGACAAATTCCTAACCCTAAACCTGCAACTAAGGAAAATTCACTGTGTCATGTGAAGGCAGAACACCTCCCAAAGCCCCCAAAATGAAACCCCAGATCCATTGTCATAATATGTTCCATGTGATCTTGTGGTACTTGTGTTCTTCCCCCATCCTGGTGGTCTGTGAGGACTCCTCTCTAAGCTGGAGGAACTGGTGGAACTGCACTGCTGTGGAAGGAAGGCTCTGCTCCTCACAGGCATCACAAAGCAATAAGAAAAATTTTTTCTTCTGTACCTGAAAATCCTTGCAGGCCTCAATATTTTCCAGAACAATGTAAATAAGCAATATATAGGATCTAGCCACCGTTTTGAAAGGTTTTAGCGGGCACATTCCCAACCTCAATTACTGCAGGGAATTATGAATTGGGTTTCACATTCAGCTTTGCTCCTGACCTGCTGTCTGACCCTGGCAGATCACTCGGGGTTATTTTAAAAAACAGGCAGCAAAAACCAACAAACCAAGAACACAGCAGAGGATTTGAGATTGAGCTATCAGATGTTTTGAAATTTTCACCACGGACCTACTTCTGTCTCCCTGACAAACTGCTGCTGAGATACAGAGCAAAAGTGAGAGCTTCTGGACCAATATCTTTTATCACCTAATGTTTGTCCTCCAGGCATTTCATGTGAGAAGTACTTATCAATCTGTTCTTTAACTATTTGAAGATGGGCTGTGAAGATCCCTTAAAACAAATAAATGAACACGTACATAGAGTATATACAAATAACATACATAGAATATACAGATACATTCTTAATAGTCAAAACAATTTTCAGGAATCCCCTCTTTCATAATTCTGATTATACAGAACTCACAGAAAACTGTCATGGAACTCAAACTTGTAAAACAGTAAAAATAAATTTAACAAATTCCACAATCCAGGAGTTTTCTTTCTCAATAAGAAGAATTACTTATACTGAAGCATTTCTGGTTTTCTCATTTTAATTTTCTTACACTACATAAATTTTGAAAATTTAAAGATTCAGACTCATAGAGTAATTTACTTTGTAAGCATTCAGCAGAGATCTTAATGGTCTAAAAACTGAAGAAATACAGTCCTGGAGACAGAAATTAACCTTCCAGTAGAAAATATGGAATATAACACAACTGACCCATTGCAAACAATGCAGAACAACGTGAGAGTGAAAGAATTCCTTTGGAATTTGGTGCTTCCCATATCTAAACCCCAAAATTTTTCCAAGTGAAACAATATAAAATGTTACATCAAACCAACTTCAATTAAAAGATTTCTTTAACAAACGGCACGATCTGGGAGTAGCTTCCTAAGGAATACTGCCACTGATTTAAATGATTTGAATAAGAATTCTCAGGTGTATCACAAAAAAATTGTACTTCGTAAAATGAAAATCCACAGGAGAAGAAAAAGCTCAAAATTAAAAAAAATATGGTTTTTATTTTCCTATGGGAATCTACCAACAGGTTATGTTTCCTTCACTCTTGAGCTACCCCTAAGCAAGACACCCTATTTCCACTGCTGGACACATCGGGGTAAGTGTGCTACTGTATATAATTACATTAATTCCCAGAGCATTTGTACAACAGTAATTAAATTATAGGGTGTCTTGTGAGCATTCTGACCAGCAGTTACAGACACCACAAAAGAACAGCCAATGTAAAAGTTTCTTCTCTTTCTTTATCTTCCCTCTGCACAGCATATATTACATATACACAGATACAGAACTTCATAATCTGAAGCCAATCATACAGACTAAGTAGTTTTTGTTGTGTTCAGAATCTGAATAAAAGGTCCATTTGAGAGAAGAAAAATTTCCTTTGATGCCAGGAGCAATAAATTCCTAACATCCTCATTTGATCCTGAATTTGTCAGGATGGGCAACTCCTGCAAATGAACATCCAGGTAGGCAGTGGGAAAAAAAGCCTATTTCTCTAAGTAAAGCCTTCTGAAGTAATTCAGTTGGGCTGGAAAAGACTGAAGTAGATTCTGTAAAGGAAAAGTGCTGAGACAAATTGCTTTCCTCTACAAAACCACTTTCCTGCAGAGATCTTCCCAGGCACTTTTCAAGCATAGATGGAACCACTTCGGTCGACAATATAAACACATCTCTGAGCAAAACAACACACAAAGCTGAAGTTGTGAGTACTCACTGAAAGGGGAGGTCTGAAACGCTGTTTCCCAGTCGTTATGGATCGTGTCTTTAGCTCATCAGATGCCAGGGAATTCTTAGTGCAGTGGGCAATGAAAAGCAAGAAGGATCTGTCAGAGAGAAAAAAATACAACTTTCAGAAAAAAATTAGCTGTAAAATACTAGTAATAAACAAAGATTTAACAGTGTTTTGGTACTTGTCTCTCAGTTTTCAACTACCAAAAGGGCCACATGATCTACCCACATTAGGATGTAAGAAATCATCTTCTAGATGTATCCTTCCTTATGTCTCTCATTTTCCCTCCTCCTTGTCCCAAATGCAAACACTCAAGCAATGAGATTTCATAAATTAGCAACTTAATTTTTATGCTGTTAAAAGCAGCAAATAAGAAGGGACCACGTCCTCCCTACACAATTCCCAAAGAAGGAAAAGACATGATGAACAGTATTCCTCAAAACTTTTGCATCAAGGCACTTTTAACTCTGGTTATCTTCATTATGAAAAGTTGAATTTAAATTACTCATCACTTCCTAGACTTTCCATTGTTTCCCTTGTCAATTTATTCTTTTCTTTCTCCATATGCAATACTTTCTACTATGTGTTCTCACATTTTCTTCAGCATTTTCATTATCCTCAAAAGTATTTTTGGAAAAACAAATATTCCCTAAGATGTCCATAGCCTAAGCAATTGATCTATTTTTCACCTGGTCAGTGAAATGATCCAGGTAGAGCCAAAAGTACTTAGAAGATGACTAGGAAAAAAATTGTAGATGACACCCTGCATTTGGAAACTGAGCAATAAAAAATAATGGTGAAGAAGTGATTGGTTGTGCTGCCAAAGAAATTCGAACAGTTGATAGCCACCCACTCAAAAAAATACAAAATCCCCACAGGCTGGAGGTGGGAACAGACAAGTTAACCACCAATACCAGAGCCAAATGTTTCATAAATACATACAAAAACCTATAAAGACAAGCTAATGCTTTTCACTGCTATACAAGAAACTTTTAAGCTATTTTCTTTTAACATTGAGAGCATTTAACACTGCTAGCTTTATCCATTGCTTTCACTATATTTAAATTAATGGTACTTATTTTTGGTTAAAAAAGAAGCTTGATGTACTGGCACTACTTAACTGTGGAGGTTTATCTCCCTGGAAATGAATAGGCACAATTGTATTTCAGGCCAACAGCTTTCCATAAAGCATCAATTATTGAAATAAGACAAAGAATTCAATACACATTGTACATTAGTATCATGTAAAATCTTTAAGGCCCGAATCCTGGCATAAGATTTTCTAAGAATATGAATCAATGTGAAAAAAAAAAACCCACAGTGCTTTTAATGCACAAATGTAAAAGCTGAAATACAGATAACCTCACTAATTAGGGCTTGGAATGTAGCCTTTACTTTCATAATCTCCTTATTTTCACTATTATGCTTACTTTCTTTTGTGCAATCCTATCAACCTATGCCTCAGTGCAAATTACACTTCTAATACACACCTCCTGCTCTGGTAATTCTGTGCCATTCACAGTATTTGCTTATAATTGTTAATTCCTTTACGCCTTCCCTGTTTGTATACCACAATTTCGGGAACTGCTGAATTTGGAATAGGAAAATCCTCAAGAGCAGCATCAGGTTACAGAGATACAGACACCGATGAGCTACCAAGCAGGAGGATAAGTAATTTGTGAGAGCTAAAATCCACCTGACACAAAAACTTCTTTAATCCTCAGGAAAGCCCACCTTTCACAGGCCTTAAGAACTGATCATGGGAAGCTGCTGATTAACACAAAGACATGTGGCCACTCACAGCTAAAATTGAGAAGTATTTTGGCTTTGAACACCAAAATAACTGAAGCACATGGTGCTCCTGCTCAGGGCTCAGCTCATCCTGCCCAGGCACTGTCCCCCATCCCACCCACTCCTCGGCCACCATGCTGCTGGAAAAGCTTCTTCCCA
>JAWWLV010000030.1:4868743-4886423 GCA_035041135.1 Platyrinchus mystaceus
GTCCACACGAACGGCTGCCAAGGAGGAGAAGGAACGGGAACGGAGAAGGGAAGGAAAAAAAAAAACAACCCTCCCTAAAACAGTTTCTCTCCCAAAGAAGAAAAGAAAGCTGCTGCTTCCTATTAGGCTCCATCACCCCGCCCACCATTGAGAACTCCCCCGTCCCTTTGGCTGCCACCCAAAACTCTTCCTCCCATCTCTCAGAAGACGAGAGGAAAAAAAAGTAAAAAAGGAACTTCTTAACCCCCCCCACCCCCAGCTTCGGCAGCAGCCAAACTCCCCACACAGACAAAGCGTTGAGGACCATTTAACTCGGAATGTGGTCTCACCGGCCAGCCCATTGTGTTACCTAATTGCCCAAGGAAAACCCAACATCCCTTTCACACAATGGGCAGGGAGAAGAGAAAAATTCCTACTTAGTTTTGACTTAACTTAAACCATGACACCCCCAACCCCCGGCAGTGGGGGGTGGGGGGGGTTCGGAAGGGTTCTGTAAATACCTGCGGGCTGCACTGGGGAGCCTGGCGGGCCGTATCCGGCCCACAGGCTGTAGTTTGAGGACCCCTGCCTTAATCTATACAGGGAATGCTTTTTCTCCTTCAGTTCCCAAATTCTCCCACTGTACAACGGTGTTTAGCCACAGTTTGTAGAAGACTGTGCCAACAAAGCAACAATCACAATGGAAACACCCCTTGCCTAGATGGTTCTCATAAGCATTAAAGAAAAAATAAACTCCAATTCTAATCCAAGATAGCCGGTTCAGAGGGATTTGGACTCTGGCCTGGAGCACCATTCTCATTCTCAAGCTGAAGTGCCCTTTGCTGGACCCACACTCCCCCAGACTCCTTCGCTGGCACATCCTGTGTGTCCCTTCTTTTAAACAGGAAACCTCATTACAAGAGGGCTTAAAGACCCCTACAAAGACACCTCATTCAGTTGCTGAAAAATATTGCCCTTTTTACACCAACAGGAAATTAGGGAAAATTATAAAGGGGGTTTAAACTTTGCACCAAGAATTGAAACTTTGCTGGCTTTGCTCAGAAGCTATCTGTGGATAGATAACAGGCAGATGAACGAACAAGAGAACAATCAAACTGGTGGAACAATGCTAAGGAACATCAAGAGAGCAGGTAGATACAGAGACAAAACAGAGGATGAAAGACTGCAGAAGAGATTCAAAAGACTCAGGATGAGAGAGCATACAAAATCCAGCCATGAAATAAGTAAGGCATTTTCATTTGGCCAAATAAGAGTTCAGCCCTGAACTAAACTAGGATGATGAAGTCAGATTTCTCCACATCATTTCTCCAGTCAGGAGATGGGCAGGTCATCCTTTATTTCTCCTTCTGAACCTCCTCTAAATCTACAGAAGCCTACATACTCGAGAGCTGCTTCCTTTGATTCCCTTAAGCTTTGCAGCAATCCAGTTCTTCAGAAGCTCAGCAGGGGTAACAGGAGACTGATCTATCTTTGAGGAAGGAGGACATCTTCAGTCAAAGAATATTATTTATGTGAAGCAGCAATAAACTCCTGAAGATACCTGCCTAGACCTGAGAAAGAACAAATTACCCCCAACCTGCTCCATCTTTTCCTGCTCTTACCTTGCCATTTAGTTCCTTCACAAGAAAAACCTCACTGAGAATCATTTTTTCTCTCCATTAAAGATTACAAGCCAAAAATGTGTTGGGGTTTTTTTAGGGTGAGGTGTTTCAATAGTGGAGATGAACAACAGGACTGAGGGCAGCAAGAAGGATCAGTAATGATAAAAACCACAATTAAAACTTAAAATTGATCTTAGGCTGCCTTTATAAATCTTTCATTATACTTACCATTAGCATTAGTTAGATGTCCATAATAAAACAAAAATCATCCTTGAAAGGGCAGGTGGAAAAATGAGTTTTCATGCTTGCTAACTGAAAGACTTGATAAAAGATACTAAGCATTAAGATGCATCCAGATCATTAAGTCTTTGTCTTCAAAGAATTTTCATCATTAGCCAGTTACTTTTCACAGAAATTCTGGATGCACGTAAAAAAACCATTTAATTCTCTTCCCATTATCATAAACTCCAAGCACTAGAAAAAACTTTCTGTGTGTTGCTAAATCTAATGTAGTTTTAGGATTATTAGGATCAATCTTCTAGTGCATTACATGAACTTTAATGCCATCAATTAAAAAGCAGGGGAGGAATAATCAGGCTTAATTGGTTTAGCCAAAATAGAGTCACTGGCACTCAACCACATGCCAATAGTTACAAGTTTTCTGGAACAGAAACTTATCTCACCATCTCTGATGCTACTGTACAATAAATCCATTTTTTAAAAGTGCAGTCCATTTCATCGCCATAAAAACAAAGTCAGACTTATATCTACATAGCTAAGTGACCTGGAAATAATTAAATAATGAAAAGGTACCATTCTTTTTTCTGCTCAATTTAGGCATGATCATAACAAAAACACTCATTTTAGTTCTGCTTTTCTAGCAATAGGTGGCACTGTCAAATACCACTTGCATAAGCATTTCTTGTGCACCATATCATTCTATAGTCAAGTGGAACATCTGCAGGGAAATGTGGCTAAAGTTAATTTTCCTTTCTGCTTCCCAAAAACAGGACTGAGATTACATCTTGCAGTTGTTTCCTGTTTTAAACTGCTCAAAAACATTTTTACAGTAGTTAAAAACTCAAGAGAAATATGTTGCTACTGTTTTGAAGAGTATGATACTTTAGACAAGTGGCAAGCAGAAAAATACGCTCCGTGGTCCAGCAATCTGTATGATAATACTAATATTAAAACACAACAACACAGTTTTAAGGTAGGGATTATTTCAGCACTTTCTTCCACCTTTTTGTGACCTGTTAAAATCCTTTAATTCCCATATTTTCCCAGATTTGCAGATAATATGCATGGTTGCAAAGGTCACATCCTCCTGGCTTGTAAAATAAGCACCTTACTACTCTCCACCTTCACCTTGTTGACCACCTTTCCCTTTCTTCCAAACTCAAGTCCATGCTCTGTGCACCATTCCCTCTACATACTGCTATCTTTTCTTCTCCTACTCCTCTGCAGTCCTGATTTCACAACAACTACAACACAGTCAGAATCCTGAACTCACTATTTCTGAGGCTGATCATGCACATAATACTGTTTTTGAGACTTGCCACTTCTCCAGTGTAATTTTTGAAGTCCCAACTCCAATCTAACATGTTCCTCACCTAAGCTGTTTACATAAGGGATATACTTCATGGGAAAGAAAAGCACACCAGACTAAGTCTCTTTTGGATTTTAATTTCTTTTGCTTCAAAGTAAAATGCGCTGGAAGCCCAGAAACAACAACTGCTTGTCTCAAAATAAAGAAATAATTAAGCACCAAAGCTGTTTGCTTAGGTCTTTTGGTTATTATGGCAAAAGCATTATATCAGTCTTAAAAATACTACATTGCCTTCTACTTATTCTCCACAGAACAGCCACATCTCTACTATTTTGCAGCACTTTCTAATGCAAAGCATGCCCAGACTTCAGTGGCAGAGCACTGACAGGACATGTTTCACTCTCCATTGTCCACTGTCCTCGGCCACTCATTATCTCGACTGCTGTTCCTGCAGAATAACGACACCTCTGCCTACAGGGCTTCTTTTAACTGGAACACACAGCACATCCCTTCCGCTTTGGAGCAACAGCCAAACATTTGGGAAACTTACTTCCTTCCCCCACTGGTAGAAGACAAAAAGCAAATGTGTTTTTAAGCAGGGGGTATGCAGCCCAAATAAAACAACATCTCACTCGCTGTAACAAACTCACTGTGCTCTGAGAAACATTGACATTCTGCTGTGCTGAAAAATTGCTTCTACCGAGAAATCCCCCAAATACAAAAAGCTCCAATAATAATGAAACATATATGAAAATGCTAAAAAGCTTTCTCACCTTTTAAAAAAATCCCTGCTTTGAGACTTGCTGCTTGTGTAAGGACTTCTGCTCTAAATACCCACAATGGATTCTTTTAACTACCGAATGATTTACAGCTGAGGTTAGCCAAAAGCCAGCAATCAGCTCAAAACTACAGCAGATGTTTCCCCAGCTGAAGTCACTCAGCCTAATTCTCTTGCCCAGTGACAAGAAACAGGACTTCTAGAACTCAGGAACTGTCATATTTAGGTTCTGTGATAAGGAATTAGTACCAGGAAAGTTCTCAGGCGTGAAACCATCACACATTTAAATGAGATGATAGCTTTGAATAAAAAAGGTACCCCCCAAAATGGCAACAGATTTTGTTTTAAAGGCTTCATTAGAAAAAGTCTGAACTGAAGAAATAGTTTGGTCAAGTTTAGTTGAACAAAACAAAACAAACAGGCAAGACATTTCACTACCTGGCCAACAGAGGAGCAGTAGCAGAGTGAGCAGTAAAACACCCAACAACCCAACAGAATATCTTGATGCACTGGGCAGAAATTGTTGGGTTTAATTAAGATAAAATTACTAACTGATATTAATCACATCAAGTTTTGCTTCACTGAGTTCTCAGTTACACCCCCTCTATGTCATCAATAAATCCTACTAATACATTTACTGTTAGCATTCCAGTTTATATTTTCACATCACTGTCCTGTGTAAATTTAATCTGTGTACTGTAGCATATTCTAACACATTCTGTTCGCCCTGGTCCCAGACATGTCTCAAGACAGCTTCATTTAGTGCCAGAATTAAAACAACCTTGGCATAGGTGTGTAAACACAGGAAATCCATGACAGTATCTAGCCTGCAACTACCTTAAGGTCTGAGCTGGCTGGTCCTAAGGCTGCCAAGGGGTGGAACGGACCAACCCTGGGAACATCCAGCTCTGTGCCAGAACACACTCACTCTGACCCATAAAGAGAGATAAGCTGGGCTTGATTGCTGTGGCAGAGCAATGACACCCACTTTGGCCCCGCTCCCTCCTGAGCCTGGACATTCCAAACTGAGCAGCCACCACAGCTGTGGTATAACACAGCTCAGGCTTGTTTGATTAATATTTGCAATCCCATCCCCCTAATAACAACAGCCACCTCACCTTCCACCCCACAGGCTCAGCGTGCTGTACGTGGGTAGAAGGTGCTCTGACTCAAAAGTGAGAAAGTGCTGTCTCACAGCACTGTACTCTCATTTATTATGAGGAACACGGCAAGTTAAGACTGAAAAGGCAGGTTTCTGTGTGCAAGAGAGGAACTGTTGCAGGAGACACCAAGAGGTGTGCTCTGTAATAATTTTTAAATTGTCACCTTGATTTATATATAAGTTGAGCAGATACAGCATTACATGTCCTGAATGATTACATTTGTTACATGTAAATCATGGAGGTTTAGATGCTGAGGGCAGTAAATGTTGCATTGATCATTGCTGCAAAGCCAGCTAATCCAGATACCTCCTCAAAAACCTGTAATCCAAAAAGACATATATTATCTTCACTGAGCAATTAAAATGAAATTTTATTTATGAAAGCTTGGGTTGTTCCAATCTGCTTTAAAAAACAAGACTAGACTGCATTAGTCTTTTAGAGGACTTTTGAAAATAAGCTACTAGTAAATCTTCCCTGCATGTGGAACAGTATTAAATTTCAGCTCTGCCTCTAGCATAATTAAGTACCCACCAACAGCATAATACCTTCATTAAATTAAGGTGTTTGGAGTGAAATGTAAATTTGTCTTCAGATATGAGGTTGATATTTCAACCCCTTCCCAGCCTGAATATCATTATGGGGGGCAGAGGAGGGGGAATCACAGAATAAGCAAGAGTTACTGAGCACTCCTCTTCTCTGGCTACTGCATAATCAGTAAATATAACAATTAAATGCCCGTGTCTCTGCCACCTCCCATCAAGGGAGAGAAGAAAATAAAAAGAGAAACAACAAAAAAGCTAAGGATATTTTTCAACTGTTGCCTCACTCGAAACAATTACTACTTTATTAATTCTGATGGCATTCAGGTGAAAGATTTTGGGTTGGGTTATTTTTTTCCATCAACAACACTCCTCTTCACGGGAAACAAAAACGCAAAAAAAAAAGCCCTTTCCAAAACAAAAAAGCAACACAAAGGCTCAATTGTGCATCCACTCAAAGTCTTTATCACTTTGGGTAATTGTTTGCAAGATCATGGACTGGCTGCTAAGAGAGTGAAGTACAACACTGGCTGCCCTTGGCCGAGGGGAATCATTCCTGTCACCTCCTCAATCCAACCCATCGGATGAATGACCAAACAAGACTCATTCATTTTTGGTAATAGCCAGTCAAAACTAACCTTAAACTCAAGCTGTTTTTATCTTGATCTATACTTTAAATAAAGTAATAACTATAACACCGAATCAGGTTTATGCTGAAAGTGTTCTTATTCGGATTATATTCCAGAACCCTTTCATATTAGGCAAAGTGCAGAAAATATCTGACATTCAAGGTCAGGGTTTTTTTGGAAGGCCAAGTACAGAAAGAGGCTTTAACAATGATTTTTTTAAGCGTTTACTTGGGAGGAAAAGGGAGAGAAAAAAAGAGAAAGAGCCAAGTCATGTACAATGTCATTTCCTAATTTTATTTTCTTTGCAGCATTTTACCAATTAATGTAACTGCAGAAATATGAGATACTGAAATGATTTGTCAGTATTAGTTTTGTAAAAAACATTAAGATTAAACAAAGTACTTCTTGAATAAATATAATTCATTATGTTCTTCATGCAACAAAACCACTATCCTTTTAAATATTTCTGTGCCTATGTATATTTACAGAAAACACTTGAAAAAGATAGTTGCAATATTAGTGGTGGTTTTTTCAAGCGGGAAAAAAAAAAAACAACACAAAAATCAGGAGTACCACAGAAGTAAAAAATATTAGGCAAATTATCATGACTTCTGGAACACTGCACACTTTGTTTGCTCAGACTTGAGTTACAATTCCGAACAGTGTCAAAATCTCATTCAGTTTTAACGTCCAGAAACTGCTCTCATGTATTTTTCCAGATAATATATATATAATATATATTTAAAAATCATTAGAATTTATATTTAGAATTGTAAAAAAATAACATTTACTTTAATAACATCAAGATTCCATATATTATAGGAGCTTATAAAGATAAGAATTATCTATGAATCTACCTTACCACTTCAACTACTCTCAGTGTAACTTTGAGCAATATCAGGTAGTTTTCTAGTTTGTCTATGTATCATGTTTGAAGCTTCAAAAGATGATTTACAGAATTTTAGAAAATCTTTACTGCAACCTAGAAAGTGTGTACATTAAAACCAAGCTTGTACTATTAAGTTGGAATAATAATTACTTTTCTGTATTTATCTGCCAGTGTTACCACAGCCAAACAAGAAAAAAAGCAAACATTCAAGCACCCATTTACAGACATTCTCTTTCTAATGAGAACAACAATAAAAGCTATTAGATGGCATGTAGCTAAAGGAAAAAGCTTTTCCTTTAGGTCAAATATATCAGTACTAGCTTGTAATAATCAAAACAGAAAGATTATTCCTTTAAAATCCTTTAATTCTTGATATCCACAGTTCTAATCCGCAAGTCATTGTTGAAGGCCACTTTATTGTTTGTGTTATACTGTTTAAATTTTGGTGTCAAGACATTTTTCCCAGTACTAAACCATTCATGCTTCACTTCTGTAATTTATGTCATTTCAGAAGCCCTTAATTTAATTAAAACCTTGTAAAACTAAGGAGGTTTGACTTCATTTTCTATATGCAAACGAAGAGAAGCACATTACTTGATATTTTGTTTGAACAGCTCATTTCAAAATTTATTATAGGTTGCTATCACACCGAGAATAATAAAGATATATTTTTAATTACTTTTGCTCACAAGAACAGGCTAATACATATTCCATCAATATTATGATCCCCTTGGATGGAGAGAAGCTAAATGCTAACCCAAACAGATTTTAAAGCTATAATTACTTGGTAAACAAGGGAATCATACTAAATACTTATACATTGAGTTCATATTAAATTAAACTAAAAGCAGTTTTTTTCGGAGGCTCTGTATTGTATTTTTTTTCCCTTTTGTGCCAGCCTGCTGCAGTGTCATTGAGCATATCATTATCCCGGTGACATTGCTCTCCCGAAGTGTCGCACACAAAGCAGGCTCTGCACAGGGCACTGCGCTGCCTCCCTCCTCTCCCTGGTGATGAAGCACAGATAAAGGTACAATGCCACCTCACCTACACCATATTAAGCAGCAAAAACGCTGCTTTGATGATGCAGAGCCCAACTAGAAATCAACAAACCCAGGAGGTCACCCAGGCAAGGTCATGCAGGAAGATTATTTCTAATCTGCTTTAAAAATATTATTAGGGCTTTTTGTTACGGTGTCTGTGGAAAGGCTCTCTGGTTGGGTGAATGATAAACATTATCTACAACAGAAAAGAAAAAAAAAAAAAAGAAACGAAAAATGTTTACCAGCTCTTTTGCCCACTCAGCCACTTAAAAACTTTTCATTTACAAGGGCTGATGTCCTCCTCTGCCACATTTTGTATTTATTATTAGCAAGAAAGAGCCTCTTAAAAGACCACGCTAGAATAGAACACTACACACATGGCACAACTAAATTTCTCAGAAAAGTCTTTTAAAGAAAGATACAGGCTGTAAAGACTAATGATTTCCCTAGAGCATTTGGCTTTTCTCTCCTCAGCATTTCTCCCCCAACCCAAAACACACCAATAGTGAGCTTGGCTAAATCTGCAGGTATTACTATTAAAGGTCTTGATGGCTCTGCCTTCTGTTTCGCAGTGAAATCGCCGGTAACGAGACAGCATTTATCACCTCGTACCGCCAAGAACTCGCCAAGTTTCCCGAAAGGCAAAACAACCATTTGTTCTGAGCACACAGAAAAGTACACCATTAAGGGCTGTACTTTTTGGGATTGATCCAAAACTTCCCAAGTTACTGAAAAGCTTTTCCATCAGGTCCACTGGACTTCCACATAAGACTAGGGCAGCAGTGTTATCAGGGAATTTGGCCTAAGCAAAGTATGAGCACTGCAGGCCATACCATGGGGCAGTACAGGATAATCCTACTCATCCAAATACTTTACTTACAGGGTAAGAACTGGAAACGATGCTTTTTAAGCTGCTACAAAATTATGCAACTGCAGAATGATGTTACCATTTTGTATTCTGTGGTGGTTTTTTAATCTTTAATTAGACTAGAGAATAGCAAAGATGAATCACACCTTATTAAAAAATATATATAAAGAAATTCAAACCTTGCCATTAAGCTCCTTTTGCATGTTTAGCACACAGAACATTTTGTACCAAAAAAAAAATACAGCAGTAGACATTGGTTTAATCCACTAAGTAGCTCTAACTTGGTCTATGTTAAAGAAATCTTTAATTCTGATTTTAAATGAGCTTGCTTATCTAGCCCAATACCACCATCAAAACCATAGTCTCTCACAGACTCAGGACCAAATCCTAACACAGCCCCTGGCTCAGCCCAGCCAAAATGGCCAAATCCTTTCTCCAGTCACTACTGTATTTGATAATAATTCCTGGAGTATAAACTGCATTACCTCTCCTTGCTGCATTGGCCCAACTACAACACATCTAATCACAGCTCTGCTCCCCTCTTCCTCCTTTGGCACACCTCCCACAGAACAAGCACCAACCTCCCAAAGGCCAAACTCAGCCCAAAGTCATCAGGCAGCCCTTGATTTACCTCTAACTAATGGGCATTTGATCAAAACAAGGGATTTATAGCAACAACTACTACCAATAATATATTTCTTCTCATAATTCCAAAGCCTGGCAGCCTGAAAGGAGCTGCGTGCTCCCAACTTATTGGGAGACACAGCTGGAATTGCTTTATGTTCAAAACAGTAAAACCATGCCCTGAAAATATGTAACTACCAACTGCTTCAAAGAAAAGCCAAATTAATAACCTCGTATGAGGCAGTTAATGTTCCATGGGCTACCCAAAGCTTTTGTTTAATTGCAAAGTCGTACTAAAGTTTTTTCTTTTGAAACTCTCACAATTTGACCTTCTAACTGACAACAGAAGGGACAGGCTGACCAAGACAGTGAAGCATAGTCCAGCTAGACAAGTCCAGGAAAGGGAGAAAGCTACTTCCAGAATACTCTAAGGGATCACAGCACAAATACAAGAATGCATTGTGCAGGATGTGTGCTGGATCTAGTGCAGCAAACACCTTCACTGAGCAGCTGCAGCAAGGGGTTGGACCAAACCACCTTCTAAACTGCACTATTCTAGTATTTTAAAGACTAAAATGTGGAGTATTAAAATCTAGAAACAACATCAAGATGAGAAGGCAGTGCGCTACAGGACAGTTTTCAGATAAAAATTAAACTTGACATATGGGCAAAATGTTTCTGAAAAAAAGAACCTCATGACAGTAAGATAAAGGGCAAGATTTTTTCCTTTTTGCAAAAAATACTCAACTGCTCACAAACAGATGAGAAACAAGTAATTCTGCAGTAAAAAAAAAAAGCTGTTGGCTGCGGCAGATCACAGGCTGCACATGAATCAACAATATCATGCTGTTCCTCACTCTCTAAATATATACTATGTTTATATTTATATAGGGCTGTATAAACAAGAAAACAGACTGAAATAATCCTTCCAACTCTGCTCAGTCACAGTTCTGCACAGTTTGCAGCGCTGCACTTGAAGAATGAGGAAAGCCAGACAAGGCCCTGAAGAGCAACACAAAGATAATCAGAGGAAACATGACCTACATAAAACCAGACTGAAAAAAACTTCGATTGTTTAGTCTAAAGAGGAGTCGATGCAGTAGAGGAGGAAGGGGATGGGATATGATAACACAGTTTCAACTGCAGGTAATGCGAAAGGAAGAAGGAAAGGAAGAGCTTTATTCATATTCATGTAATTAAGTCAGCAACAGCACCAAGTGTAACTGCACAAACCAAAGTAAAGGCTGAGATTCTGAAATACTTTGTAATGATAGAGAATGACTTGGGTAGGTGGGACAGAGGTTTCATAGACTGACCATCACTGGAGGCCTTTAAAAATGGCTTAGCCAAATACCTGATGCCAGTGCCGTTAAGGAGAGTGCATCTTGTCCTCAGGCAAGAAACAAACCACAGTCCCTCTTAAAGTCATCTCCAGTCCTATTTTCGTATGATCCTATCATTTCTGCTTGGCTGGAGTTGGCCATGTTATCTAACAGTGTATGACTATTATAACTGCAAATATAACTTGATTTTTGCTTGCTGTCCACTGCCCTTAAAACCCTTACCTCCAACAGCGGCTGTCCTGCCCTCCATGTCATTCCTGCATGCCCTGAATCCCAATAAACCACTGCCAGTCCTCACCCAGAGAAAGGGTAATGGGTAAAGTCCAAAGCAAAACCCACCTGATGTCACATCCTAAAACACAGAGCACGATGCTGGCTGGTAAAATGCACTATTGTGCATTTTTGGATCAGCCCTGATGTGGTGGAATAATTAAATACCCCTGTGCAGCATGAGGATTTTGTACATCACAAAGTGTTGCACTGGCCTGTGCGTGGAAGGGGTTGGAAGGTTTATCACACATCTCTCAGTTATGAAGGGAATCATGCAGAGACTGAATCTTTATCATAGTGTTAATAAAAATATTTTTAAAAAACCTGAATATTCTTCTTTTTCCCTTGATTCCTGCGATGATTTGCATTAAAATGGTGGAGGGTTGGGCTTTGACAAGATTCATTTCAGACCAAACCGGTTCAGTTATAAGCACACCTGGTTAAGAATTCAGTTTGCTCCAAAGCACCAGATCACCTCCTGTGAGGCCAGCTATTCCACAGAAATAGTATTACTCCACTATGAAGTACTTCTTAAAAAAAGAGTTACCATATCAATAAAATATACATATTGTTTCCCACTGACACTAATTATGTGTTTAGCTTTAATTAGCAGAAAAAAATGTATGATTTATTGACTCTTTTCAAAACCATTATAACTTCAACAATTCATTCAAATGAATGGTAATTCAAAGATTGAAATTAACTCCCCCAAAGCCTTGATGTGGGATGTGCTTTTTTTTCCAGCTGTTCAGGTGTGAAACTTTCAAACTCCTAGTTTGGGGGTCAATTTCCCAAATTTCTCAGACTGCACTCCAAACACCTCCCTGCTGCTATGGTTAACACAATCACTCCAAGTAAGATTTACTTTATGCTCTTCAATGGAATACCATAAAAAAAACCCTCCTCTTCTCAAACATACAATTCCCAGTGTCCTATTTCCAAGATTTTTCTCTCTTTTTGCCCTAATTCATACAAGAGAACGAAGAATATTCTTCTGACCTTTCCCACCCAATTTTACACTTTCATTCTACAGTTGGTGCTTTGTTGTTACCAACTTCCATATCCCAAGTTCCCCCCATCCTTAAAGAAAAACTCAAGTGTTTTTTACAAGTCTGGGTTAATATTAACAGGTCTCACATCATACGACATCATACGACTACCAAGTGAGTCAGCATAATAACCATATGTCTGAGCCTGAATCCAGATAAAAGATCTGGAGAGCCTTATTCAGTGAGAGCAGAAAATTCCTACTTGGCTCTGCTTCTTCATGGCTGAATTACAATCTCACACTATGCAACTCCAATTTTCCTGAGGGAATGTATTTTTTTTTTCCCTTCTTCTGAACATAATACTAATCTCATCATGTGTTTGTCATGTCACTCCCAGGGCTTCTGATAGTTTTTTGTGCATTCTGCAGAAAACAAAGCTTGTATTATTACTGTGCATTTCAATTAAAGGCTACCAAGGTGCTGACCTTACAATATTCCACTTATAGTTTTCAGCAGCAGCAAACCCTCATTCTGCCACTGGTCTTGCAATACGTGGACACCGTTTGCTTTTGCACAGCAGCTCAAATCATCACATTTAATGGAAATATAGCAAGGACTAATATTAACTCACAAGAAAAACAGACCATCTCTCCCACCCTGCCACTCCCTCCTTCTCAGACACCACTGCCACAAACCAGCGCTCTCTGAAGAGCTGCTATCTAACTAAACCTTTTTCTGGAAGGTGATTTGAAAGAACACTGCAATCTAACTTAAAAAGCAAATTAAAATTTTGGTAGGACTGGGAAACAAAAAATCCAGGCCACACTTCAAAAAAGCTCACAACAAAACAAAACATGCAGAAAGGTGAATACAACAGCCTTGATTTTTGCTTTATTCAATGACTACAAAAAAATTTCAAGTCGAAGATGAGATCATTTCATCTTTGTATCTAAAAATATAACCCCTACTTTAATAGAATACTTTTTATCCTGGATGTAATGGTAACACACGTGTAAGGAGTTTAAAGGCAGACAAGCCATAGGCACTTACATTCCTTGTAAAACTTCTAAAGAATATTTCCTTAACCTACATCCAAGTCTGAAACATTCTTGAAATATATCACTGACTACAGGAGAAAATGTAACCTCTTAGCAAGTTGAGTTGGCAGCTTATTATGGGACATGAATGCCCCCTAGTACTGAGAAACACGAGGGATCATAAGCCTGAAGGACACTAGGAAAAGCAACTGGGGAAAAAAGGGGAAAGCACACAGATTGTCTCTCTGTACTCTTCAGAAGGTGATTCTACATTAGCACAGACAGTGAGTGCTGCTGGGGCAGAGCCTTCCTTGCGTGGGATCTGTCAGTCCCTCGCTGCTGCTGCTGAGCCCACACTCCCGTGGAGGCTCCACACAGGGGCTGAGGCACAGAAAACACAAGGTAAAGATAAAATGCTGCAACAGCAGGGACTGTGCAGAGGATCTGCCACCACAAAATGTGTTGGGAAAGAGCGGCAAGAGCCTCCAAATTTCCACCACAGTCCCTGTGAAAACGAACCAGGTCTTTAAGAACACGAGCATCACAACACAGCACTCTGTCACCCTACTGATAAGTTCACAGGTGATTAGTATAAGCCTGACAACAGGTGTTCAGGTTTCAACTCTAAATCTGCTCTTAAAACATTTTGAAATAAATATTCCTACTTTCCATGTCTTGAAAGAAGTTCCCTCTCTTCACCAAAAATAAGCTTCTTAGGCCAAAATGTCTTCTTATCACAAGTTACAAAAGCAATATGAAAAACAAATCTCATTCATTTAATTTGTATACATACTTTGCCTCAAACTTAAAAGGAAAAACAAACAAAAAATCCCCAGCATTCTAGACTACCATGTTATTGTGCCAGAAAAATTGACAATTAAATTTGTCTAAATTTAGTATGTGGGAAGAGGCACATTTTAGAGGAACCTAAAAATAAAGCTTCAACCTTAAATTAAAGGGACAAGCAATTTCCCATTAGATGCAACAGCTTCTCCATAGAAGTCTGTCAGACAATTCTGTGTCAACACAGCACTTCTTATAGTGCCAGTTAAAGGTCAAGGGGCAATTCCAGTTCACGTAGCCTGACCTCCTATATATCAACATGCTGTGGCATTGCATTTGATGACTCCTGGTTTAAGGCCAATAATCCATGTTAAGCAATGGCAAAACTTCTAGACTTGATGTAAAGATTCAGAGATATGGATGACACCATTTCCTTTGGTACTTGATCCTAATGCTTATGGATCTTACCATTATTCCCTATTTCTCTGTGTACCTAGGGAAGGATGATTTGGGCCCTTCCTTGTAGTTGCAGAAAACTAGTGCTGATTTGTCATTTCTGAGTTCTGAAGTTTCTCATTCTTCCATTTCTTATTAGCTTCACTTAATAGGCCTTTTCCTCTCAGCTGTACAGCTTAGCATCTGACTGAACCAGAATACATTATGTCTGAATACAGACAGGATCAGTACAGATAATTCTGTATTACTCCCTGCCCTCATTATTTACCACTTTGGTAATCTTTGAGTCATTTGCAAATTTTACCACAGTTCCATGTACTTCAGATCAATGATGAAACTGTTAAATGGTGTCAGGCACAGTGCTGATCCCTATGGAGCTGCACTCTATTATTATGACTAATTTTTTTAGGTTTGTCAGTTGGCCAGTTCTTAATCCTTTTAACTTGTGCTTCACTGATACAGGGCAGTGCTATTTTTCAAACTGGAATGTCATGCAATGCGAAGAACTGTCTTTCTAAAAGGGCTGTTACAGCTACACCTTCACCTTTGTCAGCCAAACCTTTGAACTTCCTTAAATACTGAAATTAAGCTTGATGGTGATTCATTTCCTGTAAAGCTGCACATACTGAGAATTACATCCCTATTGCTTATTTCTTTGTAAATGAGTCTTTTGAAAGATTCCCAGTATCCTTCCCAGCACTGATGTCTGGATGTTCAATCTGCTGCTATTTCAAGTCTCTCCATGTCTGTCTCCAGCACAGAAGATGTCTGAACAAAAACAGAAATGGAGAGACTTGGAATTAACTGTGGATTCAATATCTGATCTTACCATGTCCTTACCATTAACTGCTCTTACCACGTTGTCTCCTGAACAGATACAAATAGAGTTTGTGGTACAAGTGCTAATGCATTAATAGAGTTAATTACATGTGTTTTGGGTTTTTTTTTCAGTCTTAGCATACATTAGGATACAGAAAAATGCCTTTCACGTTTACATCCACTGTAGACAAAACAGGTTCCCTTCTTCTGACCAAACTTTTTGGACTCTGCCTATACAGAGGCACTAAAATAGGATTTTGACATTTTTAGTTAGTAACTCGGCAACAATCCTGTAAGAATCTGAATGCTCCTCGCTTTTCTGAGGTTCAAATGCTGAACTGCACTCCAATACTGCCCTTCAGTACCATTCACACATTTCTTGCCACTGTATTTCATCCTATAGTGCTGTGGCAGTCCCAGCGATGAGAACCTCCAAAGCGAACACCTTAACCTCTACTAAAGTCCAGAACTGATATAAGGCAGGAACATGGCATTCAGAGAAAGTCCCTAAATCAAACATGTTGCCTACTGACCATCCAAAGGGTTGTGAATATGCTAAAACTCCAGCCAAATGGCTCAAGTAACTTTAAAAAAAAACCCAAACCCAGATATATGAGCCCATTTGGCCCTGCTCTGTATCTCTAACCATAGGCAGTAGCCAAGGGTAGTGGTGGTGATCCTGCTAACAGTACTTGGCTCTTCCCACCCCCAGGGTACAAATCCAGCTGTGACAGAGCCAAGGCTGTTGTCTTTCCATCTCTCCCAGGGAACTACACACACCTCCAGCTTAGCAAGAGAACAGCACACAGAGTTTTCTGTGAAAACATTAATAAGTATGAAAAGAAAAAATACCATGGAGCTACCCATGTTTGATTAATCTGACTGATTCTATATAGTTACAGACAAGTTTTCACTATCCAGTGCTGTTGATTTTTTAAACAAACACCCCAAAACATGCCAGCCCTCTGAACGCTGTGTTGCACCTTCCTCCCCTATAATCAATCCTAGCGTAGACTGCAACTTAACGTGAGGGGAGGCAGCAGACTGAGCTCTATGTAATTACCCACTGGATCTTATTAAGACACTGAATTCTAAAATTACAAGGCTGAGGGCTGTGCATTGGTTCACTGCCACGTACATAGGTACTCGAGCAACTTCAGCCTGAAAAGCTACCTACAGTTAGTAGTAGTTCAACTCCTCTAAAACAGATACTGCATTACAATAAGGGTTAATGTAGAGAACAATACCAAGTGAAACTCTAGGAATGTAAAATACCCAAATATAAAATGTCTTTTTAATTTCATTAATGAACACATTAATATGTTGGTATTAATTTGACAGGAATATATAAAAATATGTGTGTGTATGAAACCTACTTTTGTGGAGACTCAAGAACTTGATTTTTCATTAGTGAGTATCAAAAACTCTACATAATCATTTATAGTGAAAATTTTAACAGCATAACAATATTGAAGCTCAGAGAAAAAAAATATTCAGCGCCACAGAAGTGTACAATAAACTATCACAGCAGAATTGGACACACTGTTAACAGAAAGAGTAACATACTTAATTTACAATGCCAAAGAAATCTGGCTATTTATCTCAGCTCCTCAGGAAAAAAAGCTTCATTTTTTAAAAACTATGCTCATATTACCACAACTTCCAGATAAACATCAGTATTAATCCTGTTATGCTCTTTTATATCATTT
Source organism: Platyrinchus mystaceus (assembly GCA_035041135.1). NCBI lineage: Eukaryota > Metazoa > Chordata > Aves > Passeriformes > Tyrannidae > Platyrinchus > Platyrinchus mystaceus. Next base: position 4,885,833 of record JAWWLV010000030.1, read on the forward strand.
GTTTCCTTGCTACCTCATTAACAGAAGCCAATATTCTCCTACAATTCACCTACAGGGCAGAATTATTAATCACAAATAATCTATTTACTTTTTAACCCTTTTTTTTTGTGCTCACTTCAAAATATTTGTGCAAGTAGAGTATTATATTATATTAAGCATAAAAGACAAGTATATCAGTCACCAAAGAGCACGAAAACATTTTAAACCAGGTCTCAAAAATCTGATTGAGTTCCACCCTGGCCAGCTGCCTCCATAAGGGGAAAGAAAGAGCTTGCAGCACTCTGAACTTTATCCTCTCTTGATCAAAGGACTTTCAAAGAAGGAAAAAAAAACAGACAAAAGCAGGAGATGAAGGCATTCAGTTGCCATGAATTCAAAGTTTTGTCATAAATAACAACTCCACAGCTGTAGAAACACACAAAGAAGCAGCAATGAGGTAGGTGAGCTCCTCTTTACCTCAGCTAGAGCTACTCCAAGATCTTATTCTTCTAGATCAAGGGCTGTCAAACTTTTTAGACAGAGGCCCGTTTCACTGCCCCCAAACTGTGTGGGGGCCGGTTTGTATCCGAGAGGCGCCCCCTGGAGGCAGGT
>JAWWLV010000030.1:4886523-4922480 GCA_035041135.1 Platyrinchus mystaceus
TTTAAATATTGCATTCTTTTTCCTGTTTTTGTGCACTACTACAAATAAAATATGTGCAGTTTGCATAGAAATTCATTTATTTTTTTCCAAACTGTAGTCCGGCCCCCGACAGTGTCTGAGGGACAGGGAACAGGCCCCCTGTTTGAAAAGTTTGGGGACCCCTGCTCTAGATAATCCAAAATGTGTGCCTTGGAGAAACACCCTCCATCAGATGCTGCCACTAATAGAAGAATGACCAACCAAAAGAGGAAATTTTTTTTACAAATTAAAAAACAAACTTTCTTAGCAACCACAGCTACCTGGACATCCAGCAAGAGCCCAGGAACTGATACCACTGCTCTGCCTCATGATTAGGTCTAAAAAAAACCCCCATCCTGGGGGGGCAGGATGATGGAGTCAGAGTCTGAAGCATAGGGGGAGAGGTTAATCTTGACTTTAACTGTAACTAAGCATTTTTTTTTTTTTTGCACAAAAGGAAAAAGTAAAAAATAGTGAGAAGTGAATCAAATATCAAACTCAAATTACATTTTTTTGTTTCATCTGGAGATCACCTTATCCCTTTTAACAAATATTAAGAGGAAGATGACATTTGAAATCAAGCAGTAAAATATTTTAATTATGAAACAATTATTGTCTATTAACCATAGAAACAATATTAAAGATTGCATTCGTTCCTCAGAAAGCACTACCTAAACTGAATGGAGGAAGGAAGTGTGTAAATCTACTTTTGTCTTTGAAACAGCTTAGAGGTATCTTTTGTTTCAGAGGCAAGAATTAAGTTCCAAGGGCACCCAATGTTAAACAGTTTGTAAGGATTTTAGTAAATGTTGCTGGACTGTCAAACCACAGTTTCATTAGACCTTATCAGTAAAAAACAGTAGTTAAGGCATAACATTTTCTACTACAGTTATATTTTTTATAGGATAGCCATCAACAAGCTTACACAGATGCACACAGGCAATCAGATATTAAATGCTTCCTACTAGTTGACTTCAATTGATTTCCAGTATTTCTTATTTCCAGCGTATTTATCCCTACTCACCTCATGAAGGACTTGGAATAGTGCCAGTGGATCTGTGATACTACTGAATACAACATTATACTATTTATGTTTATTAACAGCTTGAACAATAAACTGTCTTACTGCACTGGGCAAACTTAACTAGCTTTATATATATATTACTTTGTATAATCTGTTGCAGTGCTGCTGGAGCAAAGAAAGGATTTGTTTAAAATAAACACCAGAAGCTGAATAAGGTGCAAGGTAAAAGCAACTTTAAAATACAAACTCATGAGTTTAGTTAGTAGAAAGGTTAAGAGAGCAACACATATTATCACCAAAATTGAAATACAAATATATAAACATCAGCTAACAGGGATCACTGCCAATATTTAGTGAAAGAATATCCAAATAGTCTAGTATGATACTATGCTATATGTGCAGCCTTGGCAAAAACAAAGTCCAAAGTAAGGAGGAGTACCTTGGTGGAATTTAAATGCTTTGATCTGACAACTAGGTCTGAAATCCAGAAACTGTAACAGGATTTATGACCCATATAAGACTTCAGCTCTTTTTGTACCAAGAATAATATTCACTTCTGTATTAATGAAACAGCAGCACAGTACAATTGACAAGCATAAAATCATTCAGAAAAGTATTACTAAGGCTGCTAAAGGAAGGAAGAAACTGAGAAAAATAAAGCTTGGCATATTACCCTAAACAAGGGCACTATGTAGTACAATACAGTTGGTAAATGGCTTCCAGTCCCAACTTAGCTCAGATTCTGTCCTCGTTTCATGGTGGGCAGCCAGATATTTGTAAGAGATGTTTGTCTGAGACCACGAATGCAGGAAATAACTTTATCAGTATTTGCCTACAGTTTGCTAGTACTAACTTTATCTAAATCCAGTGTTAGTCGCTTTGGAGCACAACAGCACAGCATCCTCCCCAAAGATATAATAGAAACTAATCCTCCAGGATCTCCACGCTGCCCAACCACTACTCCCCCACCAGAGTCACAGGGAACTCCTGCTGCAGTACCACAAGCAGGTGGATATCACCCCTGGCTGTACCAGCCTGCAGCAGTTGGAAGCAGCCACCTCAGGGAACAGCCAGAGCCTTGAGGCCAAGGAAGATGGCACATACACAGTCCTATAAAGTCTGAGAAAGTCAAGTGGGATTTACAGTCAAAGCCATGACAATTTTCCATCTCCACTTCCACAGCATAACTTTTCAAAAAGCTTGTTAATGCTCCACCAAACACAGCCAGTTTTTAGATGACCAGAAGCACATTCCCAACACCATCTTACTCGCAAGATCTGCCAGTCAAGCACCGAGTAAAAAGCCTTTTTCACAGAACAAAACCCCAAATCCCCAAAGCAATCCCCCTCTGCAGCCTGCCCCTTTAGCCTGGTTGTCCTCCAGAGCGCAGGATCCTTAAAAGATGGGCCTCCACACAAAATGCAGAGCTGTGCACAGGATTGCTCTCTGGTGTCTGTGTGCCCTTGCCAATGGCACATGTTCCCATCTGCCCAGCAGCCCCAAGCTGAGCAGAGCAGGGACAGGACTAAATAAAATGTCACAGGCAAGACAGACACTACAAATAGCACTACAGCAAGTCAGCACAGAGCATATGGATTCCAAGGGTAAACTGAGCATCTAACTGTGGTTTATACAGTTCTCCTTGCTTTAATAAAAATGGAAAACTGAATATAGAATTTTGGCCTGACTGCATGCTGAAAGCTTATTTTATGAAAGTGTCCTTAAAATACCAATGTACTCACACTCACACTTTTTCTTTCCTTTTTTTTTTTTTTACTAATTCAGACATCTAAATAGAGAATTAAAAATTTGGACACATTTGTCCCTGTCTTTGACAGATACTGTAATAGATAATAGTTCATTTATTGAGCCAAATATTACTTAACATTATAATAATAGTGTATATTAATGCTATTCTTCATTTTATTTAACAGTTTGTGATGTATAAGCTAAAAGAGCCTGGGATAAAAATTGAAAAATTATTAAAAATAGAGGAGAGAGTAAAGCAATGTCTTACTAGTTAATTTTATCTTCCCATTTTTGTTATGCCAGGCAGATGATGGGTTTATATTTCCTCGTATCATAAAATCCTACTACAGGAATTTCTCCAGTGAACCATAATTTCTCCTCCTTAACATTTCCCACATTGCCCTCCTAAAAGTCAGAACAGGAAAAAATACAAAATGTCTCCTTGTCCTATAGAATGTCCATCCTGTTACACTGGAGAGGGAGACCTGGAGAGCAGTGGAATGGGATGGAGTGATGCTTTCACTAACTAGGTGGAAAAGATCAAGATCTGCCTTATTTTTTTCAAAGATGCTTTTCACCATCTGTGCTCATGACAGTTTTATTCTGGGCCAACAAATGGCCTTTTTTGAAATGCCAAATTAAGTTGCAATGTGGTGATAAAGTAGACTAAAGAACAGATACTTCTTACAAAACCATCATCTTATGCTAAGTATTCTTTTTTGTATCAAGAATCAATAGAGATGGTTGTCAGAGAAGTGAAACACTAGGCAATTACAAAAAGACAGGTAGATGACATGGGGACATAACTGTAGCTAAAACATTGCATATTTACTGCAAAAAACCCCCCCCCAAAAAGACAAATAAGATATTTGCACATACATTCACAGAAATACAAATGTACCAGTTCAGTGGAGGGGAGGAAATAATAACTATTTATCACATCTCAGTGCTAAAAGAGAATCTTTTTCTCAAAAAAGTTAACTTAAAACTCGAACTATCCTGAATATTTATCTACTTTGCAGTCCACAGCATCTTTTTAACAAATGTATTTTGCTATGTATTTACTGTTTCATATTGCAGTTTCCTAATAAAGGGAATTGTAGTAATTTCCATTTGCAACCAGTACCAAATAAACCTCCCACTGCTGTGTCCCTCTCCATCATTATACCCTCTATAACCCCAAACAACTTTCTATTCATAGAAAAATTGCATTAAATGCTTATAAAAGAAAAATTTTAAACAAAAGCCACAAGATGTATTTGAAATAGTCTTTTTATTTTCATGTGCAGACCTAAACTTAGAGCATTCTGTCTCTCTAGCAGAAAGAGAGATTATCACTATCACTTAAATCACCGCAAGAAATACTGTTCCAATTCTACTGAGGTGTTAGTGATGTTATCGGCTGCTACAGGGGAAAGAAAATTCAGGGGTGGAGTTTGGCAAGGTTCAAAATATAGGTTTCTACACTTGAATCTTAGTATAAAGCTTACAGACTTGATTCAACGTTGATGAATGGAACTGACTGTGCTTTAACTCTTGGCTAAATCACAGTTAAAAGGTAGAGGAGAAGATACAGTTATGCTGATGTTTCAGAAGTAGAAGCATTTCTGTCCAATGAATAGCTATCAAACATCTTATTCGAGTTTATCTATCAGATACAGGAAACATTTATGTGAATGAAAAAAAAATCAGTAGGAAGGAAAACAAGTTGAAGGATAAAATGCTACATTTCTCTAACATATGATTGTGTAGAACTTTTTTACAGCATTTTCATGTCATTAACACAATCTCTTTTTCATCAGAATATGAATTTTTATTATGAATGTCTTTATGTAACACTAATCTTTCTACTATGCCCTGAGGGAATATAGTGTAATAATATTAGAAATCTTCATTTATTTCTTCAGTCACCAATTCAAAGTTGATGTCCGGGTCTAAACAGAATTAAATGACTTAAAAAAAAAAGGTGAGCATTATGCCATGGCCTTTTAACTTCCCCTACAGAGACCACCAGCACAACTCACTTTCTGGAGGAAGCCAATACCCTCTGCTAAAAACTACGGCAGCGTTGTGATCAATCACCTGTTTTCCTAAGGTCACGACAAAGGTGTTGCATCACAGAATATCACGGTGGAAGCCCCAGCACTTGAGGGCGTGCTGCTTTCTAAATGCTGGACAGCAAGTAAAAGACTCAAGAGGCAACAGAAGAACTCCTAGAAACTAGTAAACTTTAGGTGAAGAATCTGGAATCAGGCTAAAAATCTGTTAAATAACAGCAACCATAGCAAAGATTTTCAACCCTGTAATACCCAAATCTTGCCATGTAAGCACTCTTCATTCTGCTCCCTTTAAATGAAATATAAAACAATCCAAACATGGATGGACAGATTACTCCACTCTCAGAGTTAGGGTGAAGCCCATGGCTGCTGTTTAAAGACCTTTGGAAAATTAAAGGGACAAAGAGTATGAATCCCCCTCCCAATTCTTGATAAAACAGGGGAGGAGGGGTCAAGATGACCCCTTCTCCAAGCATCAACCTGTTCTCTTCAGCTTTCCACTAACCCCACCTGCCAGCTGCTGTGTAGTTTTTAGAGCACTCTGATATTCACTGACTGCATTGTAAATTAGCAAGTCAATTTGGCCCTCAAAAGCTGTGAGGGTTAAAAAAAAATTATGATTTTTAGTCATACTTTCCATTGGCTAATCATTACTCAGCTTGAACTCCTGATGGTGAACTCCTTGACACTAATGAGCCCACATCTGCTTCTCTAACTCAAAATTACTTTGCTCTATGAGCTACTTTTATTAGCAGACCAATGACCATAATGAATTTTTGACAATGGGCAGCTATTCAGCACAAATCAACTCAAGCAATTCCTCCATCGAGTGTGTTGTGTTGTTCCATAACTGTGTGGTGTTAGGGGAAGCAATTGATTGCTCCTGTAAACCAGTGCAAGCTGATTTCTTATCATACACCATGTAACCAAAAAGCAAACAAACAAAAACCCCCTACACTGCCTGTGAATAGCCAGGTCTAGCTGTTATCAGATAAGCTGAAAAAAACCTTCTGTTTCACTGGAAGTCACAAGGTCAGATTATAAAACAGAGTCATCGAATGAAACAAAACTGTAAACACTAAAACAACCGTGAACTACCTCATCTAAATGACCTACAGATGTAAAGATACTAATTGGTCCCAACTCTAATTTACTGTATTAGAAGTGCTTATGGAAGTCCAAGCGTTTCTTTTTCCCCTAAAATGCTGAAATAATCTGTCGGTTGGCTGGAGAGGATCTGTTTCCTCTTCTGTGCGCAGCTTTTAGCAGTACCAATACTCACATGAACGACATGGAGAGAGTGGAGCAAAACATCTTAAATATATAATATATTAAATAATATATATAATATATTCAGGACTCGAGAAAGCTGGTTAACTTTATGATCTCTTACAAAGCTCCAAAGCTGATGTTTTCTCTTGGTTGTTTGCTTCATGTGACCACAAATGAGGTTGTAACACATTGTTTGTATCGGTTTTATCAAGACAGTTTTAGCCACTGAAGTTCACAGATAGACTTTTTGTGTTTTAAATACTTAACAGCAAATGGAGTAACACAAAGGCACAGGAAAAAAAACAAGCTGTGTGTCTTGTTTTGTATGAAACCTGGTGTATGGTATGCCCTGACTGCCAAGGAGAAAAAAAAAATGCCTCTCTAAATTCACCCGCAGCTTTCGGTCTCAAAATAAAACCATCTCCTACTCATCTTAATAATTTTAGACTCCCCTTTACACCCCAGCTGTAAAGCACAGGATGGTGATGACACTTCAACTCCAAGGTACATACACAAACTCAGAAGCAGAACACCAGGTGAAATTTATGGGTCAGATATGTCAAAATACCTTATGAAAAATTGTTTCATCTCACTAATAATCTCTGAAAGCTCATAGAGGTTGTCACATCTTCTCTAAATTCAAACCACGATGCTGATCTGAATATTTATTTACATATACATACATATATATTGCATATTATATGAGCAGACGCTGAAATATGTTTGTATAAAATGCAACTTGTAAACCTCCAAGACTCAAATATTACTGATGCCTGACACTTGACAAGGTCTGAACCAGCAAGAATAAAGGATTTAAAAATTTATTTCAAGAGCATTTCACAAAATGTCAGAATTAAAAAGTGTTGGTTACCAAACAGGCAGCTGACAGTTATTTCTTGTGTAATGTATTTCAGAAATAACCTAACACGATAACAGTACCTCCAAACCTCACAATCTCATTAAGAAGTGAGCAGGTGGGTTTCAGAGTACATGAAAGCATCATGCTCCTAGTAGAGGTAACCTTTTTTGTCCTCATTAGGATGAGTGATGACAGCAGTGAAAAAAATGAAGCATTTTCTCTTTTCTTTTTCCTTCCTTTTCCCAATATAGCAACAATAACCAGCAGAGAGGATTCTTTGCAGCAGATGAATAGATCCACACTGGTTTCACGGTTTAGTTTATTAGCCAAGAAGTATCCCAGGTATTTCTACCTTGTGTTTGACTCAGGCCGACATAAAAAGAAAATGCTGCTTGCTATTGCAGCATTTGATCCAAGATTCTTCTTTCATCTCCTTCTTCTAACTTTGCATTTTCTCTTTCTTTCTGTCGTTCTTTCCAGCATCCTGCAGGATACAAATCAAACAGCATTCCACCAGAAGGGCAGCAACTGCAAGATTAATAGAACACACCAACAGTTGTATGGCAAAAGACAGCAACTAAAGTTAGGAAAGACCACCCACGTGTAAAATCAGCTGGACACTTCAAAGTGAAATTGTACAGGAATCAGAAAACCCTGGTAATTAAACCAGAAGCCCCTAGAATTTATAGTGGAGAATTGTAACCTTCTCCATGACAACTCCTGTTATCAGAAGTAAATACATGGGGACACACACACACACGTGCCCTCCTGACCTTTCTGTCTTTCTGCACTAATCATCACGCACAGCTGCACTAACACTGCCACCTTTCCAGGGAGGGTGGACACTACTGTCAGGCTCACTGGGTCACTCTGCTCTGTTAGAAACTAAGAGTATTACCTAAATGTCTGCACAAGAAGAAAGGAAAATAACTCCATACTGCTTTACAGGTTAGAAAAACAAAAGTTGTACTTGCAACTCTCCCTTCAAATTTTTCCAGTTCTGATCAATTCCCTGTACAACTCCTGTGTCTGCTTGTCAGCCCTCACAAAAATGGCAAGACAGACAGAAGGTGTGCGCTGACCCAGGCTCTGCACCACCACCAGAGACCTTGGCTGCAGCAAAGAGAGGGCTCCAGCTGTGGAAGAAGGAGGGCAGAGTTCAGAGGAGCTGACTCAGGCTCACAAATCCTCCAACTACGAACAGAGAGAAACAGCCCATTGCATTTCCATCCGTCATTATTTAACTAAGTCTTTCTTTTACCAGTTCTTCTGCAAGCAGTAGGCTGAAAGATCATGTAAGAATATATGTGCTGCTGCAAAGCTTGCAGAACTAAAGGATAGTCAGAATCAAAATGGATGAGCCCCAAAATCAGCAAGAACCCAACTGTCCATGTACAGTTGCACCAGATATGTGAAGTTAAACTTTTGTTTAGAAATGTCTTTGATTCAAAGATCCAAAAATAGAATTGTACCTTGAAGAGCTCAAAAGGTGTGATGATAACAAGAGGTCTAAGATATACCCAAAAACTGAGGCTGTAGGTATTGCCATAGTAGAAGAGAACCAGCATGGTTCAATGTCTTGAAAATAATATATCTGACATTAACTACCCTGCAGCATATTATAAGCAAGGAAAGATAAAACATAGTTTTAATTTCTTAATGTTGAAATACAATCCCTGTCCCAAAATTCTCATAAGACTTAGTTTTGAAATACAGACACAATTTGTTTTCAGTTTAAAATAAAAAAAGCTTTCATTTTGTTTAGAAACAGCAGTGACAAAAGCAAATATTTTCAAAGTAACTGTGCACAGGAAAACGAAATAGGTACTAGCATTAATTCCTACTAATACAGAATGCTAAGTAGGTTGCCTGAAATTAATTTAAGAATATTAATTACATTCAGTCACAGGACCATAAAATTAAGCAGTCTAATGTATCAACACTTGAAAAATACACTTGATCATACTTCCCTAGTGAGCAGTGGTCTAAGCTGTCAGCTTCTGTACAATTCAAACACCAGCACTCCTATCCACAGAGCTTCAATGGCACCACTCAGTTATCAGTTCAGGGAGTTACCAGCTACAACATTCCTGTCCTCAATCTATGGGTGGTTCCAGCAGGTCTCCTTTAGCTCAGGATATTGGCACGGACTAGTTCCAGAGCTCTTCTTCAGAAATATGGGGGAGGTTTTGCAATTTATTTTTTATGCTGCAGCTACTGCTTCAGAAAGTCATAGGGCTGAGCTCAAATTTTTCCTTGAGTTCAGCAGAGAGTGTGAAGAACAGAGAAGAGGATATCTGTCTTTTGCTGCCCTCACCTATAGACAGGAGGCTTTGAAAGAGAGAGTGAAGACACGACAGTAGTTTTGCATCCTCACAGATTTTAAGTAGGAGAGGCCACTGGGCTTTCCTTGAACCGTCACATTTGTTGAACACCCACCTGCCTGAGGTGGCTGCACAGCACAAGGTATGGCAAGGGTGTGGTATGGCAGGAACATCACAGTGCTCTCTCTTCTGATGGGAGAGGTAGAAGTCTTTATAAAGTACTGCTTCTGAACTTACCTGCCATCCAATTTCACCCTTTTCCCTCCTTTCATCTATTTTTGGCTAACTCAATTTTCTCTCCTAATAAATAAGAGTATTTCATGAGTTGCACAGTTACTGGAATTCAGGGTTTAACTAATATCATTTCAGGTCTTGAAAAGCCAGTGAAGATCTTGGTAACCTTTCTTTTTATATTTACCACATTATACAAAGTTCAAAACATTGAAGCTGAAGCTTGAAGTTCAAGGTTGCAGCCCATCTTTAATCTTCTATTAATATTACAGGAGAGCAGTTCTGGAACATTATGATCCTTTAATTATGAAAAAGTGGAGATTATTAGCATGGCCATGTTTTACAGATAACACTGTGCTTTTACTTCAACAAGCATAATCAATAGCGTTTTCGTAAAATTTGGTTTGGTAAATCCACTGGAGTGAAGAAGCTTGGTAATTCCCTTTTAAAACGACTTTTACAACTTCCCAGATGTCTAGTTCTCTACATTTGTCATGACAGACAAAGTTAAATTAAAAATTCTAAACCGTCACCCTAGGGCAAAACTTGATAGAAAACTGTAGAGCAATATTCTTTAAAACCAGTAACAAAAATATATCCTAACACTACAGATAAAATACACTGTCATTTTTCTGTGTGCATTTACTCCCTACTCCTTTTTAATAGATGTGATTTTAAGGCAATCTAATCACAACTCTTTTCTGAATAGTCCAGTTGGTCACAACAAGGGACACTCGTATTCATCAAGGCCTGTGTTTAGGCACAGAGGTCAGATGTCACATCTGTGATTGATAATGTTTGTTTTGTGCTCTGCTTTTCAATAACTCTTCACTTTAAGCAGCATTTTGCTTCTAAACAGGAGTGGGTGTAAGGACACTCAGCATAATGGAATGGGCCAGGTTTAATTCCCTTAATCACTTGGTCAGGGCAACAGAATTAACTGTCCACATCTGTTCCCTCCAAGCACACATGCTTAGTTTTCCCTCTTATGCAATAAAGGAGTGTGGGGTCATGATGCCACATCTAGCCTGCCTTTTCCTCCAAAACTGAATCCACAGAGAACACCCACAGGCTGACTGTGGATCAACACAGGCTGATTTTGGACCACAAAATACTTGTGATGTGGAAAAAGCAGCTCCATCTTGAGCCTCAGGAGTGCTTTTTTGTTTAATATGCTACATGTGCCCAAAGGAAAAAGCAGAGCTGTTGTGCCAATTGTAAACAGACAGGTAAACAGAAAAGCACACTTAAAGCTTGACATAAAATGGTTTCTTAATAAAGATGTTCTCGATAGCCCATTGAAAATGGAGTGTAACTGCACTCCCAGTTAGGGTGATCTGTTCAAGATGATGTGATCTGGTAAAGATGACGTTCAACATCATTAGTCACACTGACAGAGCTGCTCAACAAAGGCCAGGGAGGGTTAGAGCCAAAAGAAAATTTGAAAAGGTATAATTTAAAATGGCAATTAATTCAGACCCACTGGTTTGTGTTTCTGGCTGCTGGAAGCCTGATGATGGAGGTCAATTGCTCCAAGCCCCTGGTGTTCACAAAACGGTGATTATCAGGATGCTCAGTCTCAATTGGGAGCCTCCTACACTCACCTCCTTTTGACATTTGTATCAATTATGCTTGTTTAAGGATGAACTGACAGACAAATACTAAGTTCAGAAAAAAAAAAAACAAAACCAACAGAGTTCATGCTGGGAAACAAACACTGAATCACCAAAAGGGGAAGGGAGGAGTCACCAACAACCAGGTAAGTACAGGGAACACAACATGAGTAACAGAGAGGGAGCTTCCAGAAAGTGACAAAACCCATTAATTTACAGGAACAGCTGCACTGTGTTCTGGTATCAGAAATAAAGTAGTTTTGGAGAGAAAGAAAACAGCTTTCTCCTTTAAGGCCAAGGACAAACAGAATGGGCAGTTTCAGCAAGGAGCTGTTTTCTGCAACAAGTATCATAACATATACTGAATGCAAAAGGAGAGACTGCCAGGAAAACCTACAGGTCAGCTGACAGCTGGAAGATGAGGGAGAACTCATTCCATTAAAATCTGATTAAGAATCTTTCTCCTCATATACACCATTTGTGGCAACATGTGTGTTGTTTTGTTTGGATGCTGTGACTGCTTTTAGTTAGCATTTTATCCTTTGCCTGACCTGAGCTAAGGGTGATTTGAAGATAGCAGGTTAAACACAAAATAATCCCCTCTCAAGGCTGTGGCAATCTATGAAATGAGGCAGGAGGTAAGACAGCTCTTCACTCCCTAGTACAGGATATTCCATGGGGTAAACCATTAAACCAGAGGCTGACCATATCCGAACAGGAGTCCTGCAGGCCTGGAGGGGTGCTGGCATTCCTGGGAACAGGGGAGCAGCCAGTGCAGCCCTGGAGAGCAGGGAAGAAGCACAGCAGCATTGGGGCATTTGGCACACCTGAGCTCCCAAATCCCTCAGGAACGTACTTACCTCATCATCCCCCTGGGTAACCACTGCCAACTCTACACTCACAGAGCCCAGGACAGCACTGCAAACCCATCTGTGAACCTCTGATTTTATCACTACAGCAAATAATAAAGAAGTGCAAATGAGGATGATAATATTGCTTGTTTTACATGCAGAAGGTCAGAGAGCATGAATTAGTCACTCTCCTGTGCAGTCCACTGCTGGCTGGCTGACGGGGAAGAACAGACTACAAAAGACACAGTTTCCTCTCTCAGTGTTAAGTGGAGACACGTGGGGCTGTGATTGTGCCTCCTCTGGCCCATGAGCCCACTAACAGCCAAAGAAGGCGTAGGAGAAAATAATCAACTACTGTCTGGAGATAAGCAACATATTATTTCTCCAGGGAGCAAGTGGGAGAACCGGGAGGCAACAGCTGTTTTCAGTCCCACTATTTCTGCTCCCACTACACACACTGCCTTACTATGCCTTGAAAGGAGTTGCCTATATTTATAAATACGAGAGATAAATAGCTGTGTCTGAGTGTGTGTATGCATCTGGTTGTAATGCAAGAGTAAGGAGAAAATATCCTTCCCACGCACATTAATGCAAATGTAAAGAGAAAATATCCTTCCTACAGACATTTATTTTAAACTGTGTGTGCTAGCATATTTTTATTTTAGAAAACTGATTACTTCATCATTGGATTGTGTCCTTACTGCACTTAGCAGTTTGGGAAAAAAAAAAAGTATGAATCCAAATGTAACTCACAGGACAAACAAGTATTTATTTGAATTTTTAAACAGCTTGGCAATTTTTCTTCTCCATTTCCTACAATAATATAAAGCATGTTAAATGGAAAAATGTGTTACGAATGCAAATCCTCTGTAAGTGAAAGCCTATAGAAAAAGAATAAAGCTATTGAGCAAATGCTAAAATAATTTTTTCCTCCCAACACAACTGGAAAGTAATGCTGCCAAACAGTAAACACACCTGCAAAACCAGATTTAGGGAATAAGTTAAATCCTCTGACCTGTATATTTTTGCCAACTGATCTATTTTTAATCCAGTCAACACTTAAAGGTAATGCTTGCAACAAAAATTTTTCATCACTGCAACTTCTGGAAATATTTGCTATGATATTGTGACATGTATCTAAGAGAGTGATATGTGTAAGAGCATTCAGCCATCATGTAATTACACACCCTGTATACAACAACCATTTAACGATGCAGCTAAGCCAATTTAGGACAATATGCTCATCCACTAAGCTATTACAGCTTAGAATGACGTTCTTATCCACTTTAAAGTTCAACTTACCATTAATTGTTTAACACTAATAGAGTTCTGAATAAATAAAGTCAACAAACTGGAATGCTACAGTTAATTGTAATTAATGTGGCTGTGTGCAAAATTCTACTTTCATAAAGAATACGATGGCACAGAAGAGAGCTTTGCGTTTTCCTAATGAAGTTTGAATTCTTCTACCGCAAAACAACTACTTACCACTATCTTCACCCAAATAAAAAATGGACAGATAAGAATTAACAAAGAAGAAGCAACATTTTGTAGAAAAAAATACTATGACAATCATAGCGAAGGCATCTGCGTTTTAAGCCTTTCCACATATGTCTATACACACATAGGAAAGTATATATATATTTTTATATATATATAGGAAAGGCAACACAGCTTCTCAAGAACCCTGATTTATATAGTTTTTAACTGCAATTTACTGTCTTCTTTTCCCCAGTCTGTGTTCTAGTTCTTTCTCTCAAGTTCCTACATTCAACTCAAATCTGTGAGGGAAAAGCAAAAGAAAAAAACAAGCAACAAAACAAAATCAAAGCCCAATAATACAAAGGATTTTCATCTTTATCTATCTGCCTGTATCTCTTGGTTATATAATCACAGCTGTAATCTCTAGGAAATGCAGACTCAATCAGATAGCACAATAATGCTGGGGAAGATCTCTCCAAGCTGTGGTATGTCAGAATCTAAACTAACTGTTAGAGCTTCAGAAAGTTCCCATCAAATGACCAGATGGGGATGCAATCATCCAAATCTTCTACAGCAGAAAGTGTAGCGAGACCATGAAACATTAGCTTCTTGATCATCTGTCTCATGAATACTGGGAAAGAAATACAGAAGAGAAACTTTTTCTCATGTGTCTCAAAAATTATGCATAAGAGACTGTACCAAAAAATAGGCTCTTTGGTCAAATAATGAGTACTTGTCTGAGGCAGGGCTATTTGCCATACATTTAGATATAACACCAGGTGTTGGACCATCACTTGCTAAGCATTCTTAAGACTCCACATCAGACTGCTCATTTCTATTCAGCAGGGCAGGAATCAAAGCTGACTTAAAAATCCAATATAGCTATCGCAGCTTTTTTTTTTTTTTTTAAGTATTATAAAATACATTCTCTTTGAGAATATATTTTCTGTGAACTGTGAAAGAATGAAAGAAATCCATAGTACTTGCAGTCTGAATCACACATAGAATTCATATTTCTTGTAACTTCTTGTTTCTGAACTTCATCACCTTTAGCCAAGGTGATAAACCACCCACCTTTTATTGCCCAGCTCTCCTCTGAAACGATGTGCTTAATATGCAAATTTTAGATAATACTTGCAGCAAGTGGCCAGGATAAAGAAATACCTCATTTTCTTCAGATCTGTCACAAGAGTTGGCTGCAGGTGAGATGAGATTTTTAAGTTCATTCATGGCATTTGCTAAACTTACCACATCCTTTGTGTGAGAGAAATCATGGCTAACAGGAAGCCTGAATTTTCAGCTCTGGAAAGGTATCAGAGTACAACAATCTGGGCTTCAATATTTCACTTCTAAGAATATGAAATAAATGAAAAGTCCACTCCCAGAGAATATGGCAATGAGAATAATGGAATAAACCTTGCTTCACTATTCCATGCAGCTTGGACAAACCCAGAATTCAAAGTGCCAGTAGACAGATGAAAGTGCAAGTGAGACCTGTGACAACACACTTCAGTTAAAAAAATTCACCCCAATACTTTATACATGTAATTTGGAGATGCACAGGCATCTCCCTGTGTATCTAACATCACATGTTCTTTATCTGCACTGGCTGCTGTCTTTGACAATGTACTCAGCCCTAGACAGATAGATATGTCTGAAGCAGAAAGGCCATCATGTTTTCTCACGTTCTGGTCGCTTGTCACAGATTACAAAATGAAAAATCTGTTCTTAGGAATTAGGCATCCACTCTTTTAATTTCTCATACAGGGTACCATAGCAGTAACGTGATGATGATAGGCAGCATCAAAGTGTGAGGAGAGAACAACTCACCCCAAATAGCAAATCTAAGAATTCCTACCCTTCTGATCCAGCATAATTCATTCACTTAGTACTTCTGCTTTAGAGAGTAAGTCTGATGAGGGGTGGCTGATGGAGCTGGGGTTGTTCAGCCTGGAGAAAAGGAGGCTCAGGAGGGACCTTCTCGCTCTCTACAACTCCCTGACAGAAGGGTGTAGCCAGGTGGGAGTCGGGCTCTGCTACCAGGGAACAAGGGACAGGACAAGAGGAAATGGCCTCAAGCTGTGCCAAGGAGGTTCAGGCTGAAGTTCAGGAAGAATTTCTTCACTGAAAATGGGGGTCAGGCATTGGAACAGTCTGCTCAGGGAGGTGGTAGAGTCACCATCCCTGGAGGTGTTCAAGGAACGACTGGATGTGGCACTCAGTGGTTTACTTGACAAGGTGGTGATCAGTCAAAGGTTGGACTCCATGATCTTGGAGGTCTTTACCAACTTCAGAGATTCTAGGATTCATATCATAGACCCATTAAAGGGCTAGACCCCAGCATGGCAGGCATTTCTCTTATAAAGGCCATGTATTATAAAGGCAACAGAGACTAAACCGCAGTCCCACAGAACTGACCCAGGCAGCTCTGCCAACACCCAGGCCTGGCTCAGGCTGCACCGAAAGGTAAATCTTAAATAATGACCCCATGTTATGCAATTGGTTTTGACATGCCTTGGTCATCAGGCAGCAGTGGGAGCTGCTCAACAGACAACACACGTTCTCTAGTTTTCTGCATGACAGACAAGAGAAATCACAGATATTAGGACCATAACCAATTCAGAGCCAGCAGGACCATTAACTCTGTGCCCTCTAACCTGCACTCCTGTCACTCTGCATGGCAAGAATCAAACACACCAAGCAACAGCTACAAATTTGTCACCTTCAGCGCAGCAGCTGAACAATATACAAATTTCCTGCTTTACATCTTAAGTGGAAAGCTCCTTAAGCACCACACTGAACCTATTAAGAACACTACAGCTATTCCTCCTCAAAAAAGATACTAGATAACTTCATTACATTTTTCCTCACAACATAATCAAGGATTTAACAGTCATTGCACAGAAATCATCGCTGCACTGAAGATGTATGAGAAATCTGTTTTGCCCCAAAAATGCATATTGTGAAAGTGTAACAGAGAAGCAAATTAAAGAGAGAAATGTTTTAGAAAATGAGCAAATAAATTAATAAAGCTTTAAGAAGGTTGGGGGTTTTTTAATTCTCTGATACAGTAAATTTATTTAAGACCTGCAGATTGCATGCATTTATTTGCCTAGTTTTGCTATAGGAATTAAATGAAACATAATGAAGTACACACAGATATATTTTTCCCCAGCAGTTCTAAACTTTAGTTTTAATTTGAAAACCTTAATCTTAAAATAATATTATGAACGCATAGTACAATCAAGTACTATATTATACCTTGTACTATATTGTTATTTTATTTTATATTTGGAAATAAGGTATAACTCCCCTTCTCAAGTACATTGAATAAAAATTATTTTTTTCAGATCAGCCATTAGAAGCCTTTCAGTATTTGATGAAGATTTAGGGTCTTTTGAAAAAAAACAAAGTAACTGTATTCCTTTCCAGTTTTCAGATAGTAATCTCAAACTAGGAAGCAAAATTTTGGTATGAAAAAGCTCAATAGACATGATAGGAATTATTTAATTCAGTAATAATTCTATAGTTAATACCTCCTCTTAATACAAATCTGTTTCCATGAAGATGGAAGAGAAAGTCTGAACCAGCAATCAGAAACTTCCCACACCCGTTTTTTTTGAAGGAAATTGTATGTATACATGCACATCCTTCCAAAAGTTAAACAAATTTATCTCAACATAGGAACAAAATAGCAGTCTACATGGTGTTGTGCTTTTTCCAAAACACATTCTGAGCAGCAAGGGTTTTATGTAAGATTGTCTGCCAATTCTTAACTTGAACTATATTTTTGTAGTATTACCCTCACTTTAAACTACTGATTCACAGGAAAATGCAGTTCATCATGTTTCTTTCAATACTCATAGATTTAAGCATATATTTTTTTAATTCTCTTTTTTTGTGTTTACTTTCTATCAGAGAAATAATTAGAGTCATTTAATATTTTGGAGGGTAGGCAGGGTCTGCAGAGGGACCTGGACAGGCAGGATCGATGGGCTGGGGCCAGCGGTGTGAGGTTCAATAAGGTGAAGAGCTGGGTCCTGCCCTGGGGTCACAACAACCCCCCAAAGTGCTCCAGGCTCGGGGAACAGTGGCTGGAAAGTGCCCAGAGGGAAAAGACCTGGGGGTGCTGGTCAGCAGTGGCTGAACATGAGCCAGAGTGTGCCCAGGTGGGCAAGAAGGCCAATGGCACCCAGGCCTGTACCAGGAATAATGTGCCAGCAGGACCAGGGCAGTGATTAGTCCCTCTGTATTCAGCACTGGTGAGGCCACACTTGGAGTGCTGTGCCCAATTCTGGGCTCCTCATGGCAAGAAAGACATTGAAGGGCTGGAGTGTTTACAGGGAAGGGCAATGGAGCTGGTGAAGACTCTGGAGGGTCAGTCTTATGAGGAGCAGCGGAGGGAGCTGGGGGGGCTCAGCCTGGAGAAAAGGAGGTTGAAAGGAGGTTGTGGACAGGTGAGGGCTTTTCTCTTCTCCCAGGTAACAAGCAATAGGATGAGAGGAAATGACCTCACGTTGTGCCAAGGGGAGGTTTAGATTGGATATGAAGAAAAATTTCTGCACAGAAAGGGCAGTCAGGCATTGGTACAAGCTGCCAAAGGGAGTGGTGGAATCACCATCCCTGGGGGTATTTAAATCACATGTAGATGTGGCACTTGGGGACATGGTTTAGCTCTGAACACAGTGGTGCTGGGTTAATGGCTCAATCTTGGAGGTCTTTTCCAACCTTAATGATCCTATAATTCCAACATAACTAGGCCGGAATAAGAATCAGTCTCCTGTACAAAAAGAAATTATTTTGTAGATAGCTAACGGAAACTCACTACAGAAATATCACTGGCTGATGATAAACAGATGAATGATTCACAAATGCAAATGAGGAAAAAATATTCTACAGTAACACATTTGATTTTAGCCACAATTTAGAAATGCTTTTACAAGTTTGTTTACAAGACATGACACGTTCCTTCCAATGCCCTTGTAAAAGTCCTTTACATGTGTAACATGAAAAGCCTCATCCATTAATCCAAATCAACAACAGGACCAACTAAAAACTTTAGCAGTTCCATAGAGATATATTCACTTGCATCTTGCCATCAGGTTATCCGGGATGGCCATTCAACCAGTGAGAAAAAACAGCAAAATGAGACTTCACACAGCCCTGTTTTCACTGTCAGATTCACAGTGCTGTGTCACCTAACAAGTCTGAAAACCCAGCTGGACTTTGACATCATGTATCAAGCTAAGCAGCCTCAATTTTCTTCAAGAGCCTGATAGATCAGGTCTGTTCTTCCCACAAAATCACTGAAATATCTGTAATGATCACAGCTCTGTCATCAGGGGTTAAAAAGCATGCTTAACAAAACCTGAAGAAATTATTGCAAAGTTTGACAGATTTTTAGAAGGAACAATTCAGTAACCATTTGCTATGTGACCTTCATTAGAATTTTCTTCATTATCATGTTGCAGAAATCTATTACATTACTGACTGAAGCTATTAGTCACTAGAAAGCCACTATCACGTTCCCCAAACTGGGGAATCATCATTACCATTAATTTCAAAGGGTAGCATTAAAAGAGACAATATTCAATATTTTACTTGCTAATTATACTGTAATTTATATTAGAAAAATATGCAGGAAGGTTATGCCAGCCTTGAAAAATCGGTCTTTTTTTCTGAGCCATTTTGTTTTCCAGGGAAAGCCTCAATAGTATCTGGGGCATCTGGGGATACCTCAGTGGAATTCAGAGTTCAAGGAGCCGTTCTGTAGTACTGATACAGTGGTAGTCACAGAGGGCACCTATTTCCACATTTAAAAAGATCAGTACTGATGCAATACAGGGAAACAAGGAGAGAGGCAGGGCATTCCCTCACAAAGCCATTATAGCTTCAGTCTTTCATCTCGCTCTATTTCATGTGTGTTCTAGGGACTACCATGAAGACTTTGCTACTATTATCCTCTCCTCCCAGAATCTCTGTATGATGTAAATCATGATCTACTTTTCTGTGCTTTTATTCCTCACATTTCAGGTTCGTTTACCAAATAAGGACACCTTTCTTTTCTTTCCATGGTATTTGATGAAGTCTCACTAGTTATTTGGATGCTGTTCTTAGAGTACATGATGCCAAATGAACTGCCTGGATTATACAAATACACAAATATACAAATAGTGCAAAATTTAAACTATGGAGTTAGAAGGTTGCTGCAGCACGTACAGAACAGCTCAGCAAAACAGCAATCTTATGATCTTAGCCTCTTTCCATACATTAAGGGCTTGCTTAGACAGGAAGCCTGAAAAGGAAAAAAAACAGTTTAACAGAAGCAACTCAATATCCCAGCTTGTCATAGCAAGGATTTTTGCATCCAGGCACAAAATTTTTACCATTCTCTAACTATCCAAGTTTTCAGCTGTCCTAACTCAAAACTCCAGTTCAGTCACTTGAGAAATACATTCAATTTCTAAGAAACACACTTTGAAAAAAGTTGGAGGGTTTTTGGCAGACATCTGTGTAAATCCACCTATTTCTATTATAAAGTGCTAGTCCAGTACATTGCAGAAAAATAAGGCTGGGAGAGATGCCCACTGCAAAGTTGTCTAATCTGTCCCCAAGTGCAGGCCACTATCAATGGTAATGTTATCATCCCAGATGGATGGCTGGCCAGTCTGGACTGTAATATCACTAATAGTGAGGATTTCACAGCCACTGCAGACATACTATGCTTTACTTTTGTTATCATCTTGAAAGGGGATTTGGGGTTTGGGTTTTATTTGTTTTCTCCAATTTCTAACCTCAATCTCACTTGGTGAAAGCTTTAAAGAAGTCCAAAGGGATAGTAGAGTTGTTCGAAGTACACATGAAGTGAAGCACTGTGCCAACTGTGGTAAAGAACAAGTAGTCTTTCTGGGCTGGAATTCCTGCCAGAAAGTGGGAAAACAGAAAGATGAGAAGACCTGAGAAGTCCTGTGGACCTCAAAACTAAGATGAACAGAACTCAATGCTGTTGGAATAGTAGCTAGGAACTGGCAGCCAGGTTAAGAGTTCCTTTTCTAGCTATGTGTCTATGTAGGCATAATGTCTTTGCCATTATAAGTCATGGCATTTAAAAGAGAGGATAACAGTGTCCTGAAAATGAGCTTTAACTGTAACACACAGATACAACAAAGGGGAGGGGAAAGAAAGTCTCTCTCATGGTGAAAGAAACTCCTGTCTGCAACAGAACTGCAAATTCATCTTGCAAAGTCTTGAATAACTCACATACAACAGACTTAGGGACAGCTATAAATAAACCACTTAAGGAAAGAAGGCCGCTCCAAGATCTAAGTTACTTAGTTTTCCCAAAAACATGTTTCCCTTTGAGACACTATATTCCACTGTGAGCCACTGTATTCCATTATTCACAGGGATAATGGATTGAGGCATATGAGAAGACTGAAATAGTCCTTGCCAGGTGTGTCCCAGGAGTTAAGAGAAGCTCAGCTCTTGTGTTCCAAAATTTCAGCTTTTAGTCAACACAGAACTTATGAGATGGCAAGGAAATGGGAAACAGGATGACAGTGGGATTTCAGTACTGCCTCCCAGTTTTAATTTGGAAGAGGCACAGCTGCTTCTGGCACCTCTGTGGCACAATCATGGTCAGCAGGGAGGTACATCCACCTTGCTCACCAAAGGATTCCAGCCTTCAGAATTTTAAAGAGAAGGGCTAAACTGGGCATTCATTATTCCACCAGACCTGAGCTTGGTGACTGAAAAAAGAATATGGTCCCATAATGTGCTAAAAGCAGTCAGTAAACAGGCCATCTACCTGCCACATATTTCCAACATAATACAGACAGTTTAGTTTTTTTCAAAAGACTCTTGTCCACGTTCAGACTAATCACAAAGGGAGAAGATAGCCTCTATAATAAAGCTGTTTATCTGAAATTAAAAATTGGATTAATTTTCCTTTCCCTCCTACACTACTGCAACCTCATCCAACTTCTATCATTTTCCAAAACACTTTCTAATTGAAAGATTTGCAATTAAAAAGGAAAAAAAATCACAATGGCAAAAGGTGTGCAATTAGCAAACCTGAAGACACACATCTTTCCACAAAACTGATACATTTCAGGCAGTAAATCCAGTTCCCAAATGAACCTACTATGGAAGGGCTGGAAGGAAAACACAGTTTGTAAACTGAGTGGGTGAACTCAGAGGCAACAGATCCAGACCCTTATCTGCAGGACTGCAAAAGCCCTTTTTCTAAGTAGAGAATAAACTTATTTTTCCATGCATTTGCTTGTCCTGCACCACTGCTTCCCTACTCAAGGAAGGATTGTTTTCCATAATACGAAAAGCTATTACAGATTTACTATGTGAGCAAACAGATAGGTTGAATAACTGCTAAGTAGAGAAGATGGATAAACAGCTCTGTGGACTTCCAAAGTAAGCAAAGTGGAAATAAACATCAATTCAGAACATTCAGCATTTAGCTATAATCTGCTGGTAATGGACACAAATAAGACTTCATACACACAGAAGAAATGGCACCAAGTACACATACAACTACTGGTAATAATTACTCAGCTACAAACTCTAAACTATACCTGTAAAACCTTCCCCAGCCGTGACTGAGGGCAGCAGGGTGGAGAATGGGGAGAAAGGAAGGTGGAAGAGAGAAAATGGACCCCCATCCAACCAAAGAGATTCCTTTAAGGGTCAGGGCATAAATGTGATAAATTCACCACCCAACCACCTGACACAGAAAGCATTATTTTGAAATTCACAAGGATATGCCTACCATGACTTCTGACACAGACAGACCCATTCATAACAAATCAGTCCAAAAATATTCATGAACTGACTGAACTAAGTCAAATAACCCGTGGTCATGGAGCTTTAAATACTGCTGTGCCAGAGTTAAATGCAGAGCAGATAAGTGACATCAGAAGGCAGCAAGAAATTCTTTAATCCACATTTTTGCTAGCTCACTACCTGGACCCAGGAAACAGCACATCAGCCCCAGTCCTTCCACCTGCCATGCCTGCCAGTATCCTTCTCTGCAAACAAGGTGAGACACAGATGGAGTAACACATAGCTGCTCTTCAAGACAAGAGAGTCTCTGGTTTTACTTCTGCTTGCACTGCCTAAATGGAAAGAAATCTCAAACCAAGTATTGAGTACCTTTTTCTTTAACCTCAGTGATTCTTTTTGTAATGTGTGCTGCCAAGCCTCATTTTTTTTTATTTTTCTTTAAAGAAAAACACTTAGAAACAAGGAGCTAGCCTCCCTACCCAGCTAAAACAGTAGCATGTATAAGCAAGGCTTGATCCTAAATCATTACAATCACTGCCACAAATTCAAGATCATATATATGTTTGTTGTTGCTTAGTTTGAAAATAATACCTGCTAGCTGTAAATTATAGGTTCTGCTGTGCCAATATTATGGCCTACTAAGTACAAAACAGCATTTCATTAGCGAAATTGAAGGGACATCCAACCATCTTTTAAGTATCATTCTTTCAAATGTATCAATTAAACTAAACTGCAAGTGGATCACAATGGGACAAACATGTTCTAGCAGAGGTTGCCTTAAGCAGGTGATCCTTTCTCACACACAGTCATTTGAACAACAGCAGGACAATAATGACTATTTAAAGGATCAGACCCTTGCAGTCAAACACAGCTAATTCAGGCTTAGCTGTCATTATACCCAAGTATTTTTATGTCACAAATTTAAAGACACTCCTAAAATTCATAGGGATTAATTACTTGTTTTCATGCAAACTGCTTAAAGATTTTCTGAATATCCACCAGGTTTCAGCCTCACTAGGACTAACCCAGTCTGACTATACATCAGACTTCTAACACTCCGTTCCAGGGGCCAGGAAATTTTCAATAATCAGAGGCTCTTTTGTATCCAGGGCTCGATGGAAAACCTTTGGCAAATGGAGGTAGAACAAAGCAGAAATCATAGCACCTTACAAAGGATCTAAATCCCACACCTCACACTGCTTCGCTTCTGCAAGAGCAAAGGAATGAAAAAGATTGTCTCCTTTGCAAGGAGTCATCAGGGAAGAAGGGAATGACCATCAATGTTGGGAGTATCAACAGAATCCTAATTCTTACTTTCCCCAAGAAGATGCTGAGGCAAACAGAGTGATGCAGCTCTCTCTATCCCAGAACCCTGTGCAAAGGGAAAAGCACATCCAAAAGCTGGCCTTAAACTAACTGGGGTATAATTATAAATCTTAATCTTGTAACACACAACAAGTTCAAGAACAGGCAATGTATAAACTCCAAGATTCACAGTCAATGAAGGTTATGGGCAGAGTGACAGGCGTGGAGGAAATGCATAAGCTGCTCTGTAAAAGAGCAGTCTATTAAGGGCTTATATTTTGGACTGAGAAACACAAGGGGAAGTGATTACCGCTCCTTTAAAGGAGAAAGAAAAGCTATTTAAGCCTGAAGGTAGCTGATACAGAATGCCAGCTGAACTAGAGGAACCTATGGAGGCCCCTGGGATTGCTGTATAGATGGAAGAAGAGTTGTAGTTAGGTAATTAGAGCTTCAGTAGAAGAATAAATACTCCACAGGCAATCCACAGGTTCTACTCACCTCTCGCCACTCTTCTCTCCAGCAGTGACAGCTGCTTGTGAAAGCCAAGGGAAAGGTCTCTCATTCAACTCATTAGTTAGTAATCCTCACTGGTAATACAACAAGGAACACAACACCAGGAGGAGCTGCCAGCTCTTCCCTCACTGCTCCGAGGCAGAACCCAGGGCTCGAGGTCTGCCAGGCACTCACCCCCATCACAGCAATGCACTGGGGGAGCCAAAGGCCATGAGTACAATTTTGAAAAAGAAGAGACACCTCCAGGGCAGGGGAGGCAATATTCAGGTTACTTTTTTCCCTGCATTTTTCTCCCACTACCCCTCTTCATGCCCCAGAGGAAAAGAAACTGCTGCTTGTACCGTGCTCCTGAAGCAAGGGGTAGCACCTTGCTAGGGAATGATCCAAAAGCAGCAGGAGGAAGAGAGAGATGACAGTGATCCACTGAGGATTCACTATTTCAGCTTTTCTCTGTGATGGTAAGATTAGTTACCAGTGGAAGACATGTTGGGTATCCATGTCACCATCTCAGAAAGACTATGTCTCCCCTTTGCCCTGCAGTGGTGAAACAAAGTACCATGAAGATATTTCCACCTTCCAGAGGGACTGTCTTAGAAGGAATCCTGAAATAATTGTGACTCTGGTTGCCCAGAAAAATGCTGCAGCAACTTCTGCTACACAGGGAACCATTTCAGCATTGGTCCTGACCACTGTCATGATTCTGAAATATTTGTTCTGTGTAGCTCCACTCTCATGTCATCTCTCAACCTCAAGCAGGTTGCACAGAATACAGAAGGTGACAATGTTCTGGATTTCAGTCAGCATTCCTTAGCAGGTAGGAAAGCTGAAAGAAAAGACAGCTGCACAGCTTATTCTTTATTCCATTGCTGAGGCCATTGGTGTCAGCTAAGATTTGCACTGGAATACCACATACTTCAGTATTGGTTAATAAAGCTGTGACTTCCAAATTTAGCACTGCACTAAGACTTTTCCTCTCACTGCTCTGTGCCCCCAACAGGCAGCTGGAGAGAAGGGCAAAAGACATTTAGATTAGTCCCTGTGCAGGGAGACAACTAAAGCCAACTGACTTCTCTGCAAAAACAAAAAAGGTTCAGTTCCCTTTGTGACCAAGGCTGTACACAAATCTTTGTTACCATACCTTGATTTTAGATTACTGATAATCTACCTGACCATCTACTTCTCATAAATCTTTCCTGAAAAGACTCAACTACCAAACACACACATTTATTTCAGGTGCCT
Organism: Platyrinchus mystaceus; assembly: GCA_035041135.1. Classification (NCBI taxonomy): domain Eukaryota; kingdom Metazoa; phylum Chordata; class Aves; order Passeriformes; family Tyrannidae; genus Platyrinchus; species Platyrinchus mystaceus. The sequence goes on from JAWWLV010000030.1 coordinate 4,911,857, forward strand.
TAACTGAAATACCAAGATGCAGGTTCGTTTCTCTAGGATTTTCCACAGCCAGAGATGCAAGACAAAGTCCTGAGGGACATAAAGAATTGATCTTAGAGTACAGCTAATGGGAAGTTTTGATCATCTTATAGGCACCCACTTAGCTCTAAACAGTCAACTTTCTTTAAAAACCTGTTCTCTATTGCTTCACTTCCAATAGCAATCTGCACATTTAGCACTTCCTTTAACAGTTTTTTTCCAGGATTCTTTAGTTGAAACTTAGGCCACATGTTCCCAAAACTGATGGAAGCCATTCACTATGGGAATTTTCTGTATCTTCATTGCTGGCAGACCTCCATGTGTCACACATATGTGTACATAAGCTCAATCATGTTTTATGTAACTGTACACATGTAATATAAACACCATGGACAAATCAAACTGTTACAAAACTATTAAAATTGCTAATCCACTTCCATGGTACTGTTGCATTTGCTTACAGATGTAGTTACATGCATCAAGTTTCAACTCTTTGAAATATTCTCTTATAAAGTAAGATTTGTCTAAAACTTTACCCTGGTTGGAAGGGGTCTGACAAAATATTAATTTTTTTCTGCTAGACTCAATAATAATCTGTTTGAATTTAGTGTTCAGTCAGCTATGTTGAAGTAGGAGAGAAAACTATTTCCCTATCCTTTTAGGGCTTATGTTTTTGTGGATGTTCACATTTGCACTTTCTCATGCAAACTAGAATACCAACCATAGTTCACCCTCTCAAAAACCGCAGACAATGTAAAAATATTTTCTCTCTGTCAAAACTACGTAGAGAAAAGTCAGAAGAAATGCCTTGACAAGAAAACATCCCTTAGAGGAAGTTATGTGTTCCAGACTATACTCTTGATGGACCACAACTTTCTGAATGTCCCTAAGCACAGAACCAAACCCAAATGCACCAAGAGCCTGCACATGCACATCTAACTCTGTGACCTATGGAAATACAAACTAAGATGGAAAATCATTTTCTTTAAATGCCTAATTCTTTAGTAATGGTCAAAGTAGGGATTACACAGTGACAGAAGAACTGCATATCACTTGTTTTAATTTATTTCAGAAAACTCATTTAATTTTGCAAGTTTGAAGTGCATAACATTCCTCCCTAGGGAGTGTATTTTTATACACTATGATGCATTTAATATTTACCTTTGTTCCTTTATTTCAATTGATGTAAAGCTAATGCCTCATTTTTCCTCCAGCATCTGATTCAAACACAGTATTTCCTATTGCATTGGCAAAGTAAGCGAAGTAAGTAAAGTGAACTTTATTTTCACTACCAAAAAGTTTTTCTTTAGTGTCATTCTTATATTTTAACATCTGGTATCCTGCCTTTCAAAATATTCAACTTTTTATTGTTGTTGTCGAAAAAGGTGCTTACTATTGTTTTAGTGCGTGGTACAGTCTTGGAGCACACTATTAGGCGAACTTATTTCTCTTTTTTTTTTTAAAGATTAAAAAAGTCACTAGGCAATTACACTCACAGAAAGCTTTGGAAAAATCTATTGTTTATATTTACTAGGACTTTCTATATTTTACTGTTTTACATGTGAGCTCACATTCTTATGTAGCAACAGCTTCATAACAGAATTTTTATTTTTTCTACTGACTTACACCTCTTAAACTTACATTCTTCTACAACAGTTGACATGTAGCACTGTACCAAGCCACCCAAAACCACAACAGAACCAACACTTCTAATTCAGTTGTTTATGAAAAGTTCGTGGTTTTCATAGGCTCACACACCCCTCTGAATGAGCCTTTCCTTGCCAGGGGGACTCAGAAACAACAGATAAATCTGGAGAACTGAGACTAACCAAAAGCTTTAAATGCTGCTACTAAAGATAAAGGCAGCTACAGTGTGCCCCAAACCACTACAAAAATCCTTCAAGAGCAGCTACTTATATATTTTATATCATTTTAACACCTATTTGCAGTTCTGAAGGGTTACAGTTAGTGTTTTGGCCAAGAAGTTTCTTCAGAAGAAAACTACAATGAGGACCCCATTATTGAAAACCAAACAGGGTGATACCCTGTTTCTAATTTCTCCATACTAATTGACTGGCATAGTTAAAAAAAAAAAATACAACTCAATGCAAGAAAACACAAAACAAAACAATCCCCAAAACCAAACCACCCTAGCTCAGAGCAACTCCGTTTCCATTAATCAGAGAATAAAATCTATCTTCTATAAAACCTGTTCCTGAGTGAAAGTAAGCCTGACTTAAAATCAGTTGTTTCCCTGTTGCCCAGAATGTGTCTGAATACGGCCACTGGTGTAAGGCAGTATGTGCACCATGTATCCATTCACAACCTGCCCAGCTGAACCTAAGTTTGTAACTCAGTGTTGTGCAGCTTGTTGCTAAAGATCTTACAATTACATCCCTGTTTGGATGACTACAAGGTTATTAACGTTCAGCAATGAAGATGAAAGTAGACAATTTATTACCATTTGGCACTGAACATCAATCAATTCAACCAAAAAGAATCTATTTAAAAAATAATAAAAAAAAAGAATAATAGCTTAGCACGCTTCCTGCTGATCTGAAAAGTCTGTCTGATTATATTGAGTCAGTCAGCAAGGTGGATTTAAAACAATGTATTTGAACTCCACCAGCATTATGAGATCCCAGTGCAGACCAATAATTGTGAGACAAAACTGAGCTAACAGAGGATGCCCCAAAGTATCTTTTAAATCCATATGTGGATTAGGTGGGACTGTATTGCAGAAAACATGTTACACATCGCTGGAGCTGCTCAGCTCCACAACTCTGAGCAAGGATCAGACACAGGGGCTCTTTGAGGTTACAGACACAACCAGGACACAGAGTTGGTCCAGTGTGTGCTTGGAACTCTGATTCAGCCAGAGTCATTTCATAGCCCACCTCTTACATAACTCAAAGCTCACAGTACAGGAGCTTTTGGTGCAGCAAGAAATGAGAAAGATGCGTCACCACCAGTTGGCATTGAAGGCTCTGGGCTGGGACACTCTGGTCACAAAGTATGGACTGGTTCTACTGTATTTATTATCAGCAAAACGAGCCTTTAACTTGTAGCATAGTAAGTACTATATAAAACTGTTCTTCCTGGTAAAGGTCTTGTGAAATTGTAACTAAAGTATAGTTAAAATAGAAGAAAAAAAAGCCTGGAAAAAACTTGCCATTTCCATTAAATATTAACCTTCTGAAAGAGCAAGTTGGGACTAAAACATCTCTTATCTTAATCAGTGTAGTAGAAATTATTTTAATTTATATTTTAAGGTTGTATTTCCTGTTACAGATCCAGGGCATGGGAGGGCAAACTTTTTAGAACTATCCATTTATATAAAACATTATTATTGTTTAAAAAGAGTACAATATTTTTTTGGTCTTATCTTTAGGCACGGAATTCAGTGGTGCTGCTCCTAAGTGCATCTTTCACCAAAAACATTAAGGATTGAGGGATTAAATTCATGGTAAACTGCAAACAAACACAAAACAGCTTTTCAAACATTGGTATATTGACTTGAGTGGTCTAATAGAGGCTTGAGCTCTGCCTCCATCTAATTTGACCTTCAGTTTAGTTTGACCTCTCAGACAAGAAAGTCTAGACATTGACCTTGATTGAACTGAACATTTTCCCTTTTCTGTGTTGTTTTAAATAATTTTAAGCACACAATCACTAATACAGATAACACCATTACTTACTCTTAACAGTAAAACTGTTCACGGGAAATTTTCTTTGACTGCAGAAACAAAAATGTCAGTATTGGACAGGAATATACCAAAGCCATGTCCACAGTATATGATAAGTTGATATATAGATTGCTGTTGTCACCAGAAATAAAACTGTTCTTTAAAAAGGCAAAGAAATGTAACAATCAATATTAACCACTGCTAATCTCCGTGACCTAACAAGAGAAATCACCTCCTCTATTTTCTCATGCAGCCTTGGCTTTTAGTGTGAAATATCAAAAATGAAAATACAGTTCAATCTAATTACAGGAAAACATCACTAGTGATGTTCACGTGTTAATTTTCCCCATGCTACACAAGTGGTTGAAATCTAATGACACAGGAAGACCATTATTATATTTTTTCATTATCCCTTTAAAAAATAAGGACGTAGAGAACTAAAATTTTACTGTTTTCTATAAGCACTGTCTTAGAAGGAAATGTTTTTTAAAAAGCAGAATGAAAATTCAAACATTATCTGGATAAAAACTTTTTTTTTTAAGCATGCTATAAGCCTGTTAACAATTGGATTAAAAAATACTTCTTTGAGTTCTCACGTTGCCAGGACACTAAGAAATCACAGCTAAAAAAGTTTTCCTCTCAAAATGAATTAAAGCTCAGCTCTCACAGCTGGCTTTTTGAATACCACACAATCTATATTGGTGTAATATATGACTAGTTTTTATTTATTACTCAGTGACTGGAAACCTCAGCACATGGGCCAAGCTAAATTAACCGTCAACCCAGTCACTGATTTGCCAATGCACAGGAAAATGACACCTAAATACACTGCTTGTATATATTTTAAATCTTGACAAAGCAAGAAATGTCACTTATCTTTAGGTTGTCAGCACCTCGTAAAAATCGACTACCCAGCACTTCCATCAACCCCTTAGAAAAGTACCTGTCATCATTCTATATGGTGGTTCTGTACCAGTTGAATAATAACTCAAATGTCTAGAAGAAAGAATCACCTCTCTCAATTCCTCTGAAGTTTGAAGAGAAGCTTTGAGACTGCACAGCCAATGTTAACTATTACACTTACATAAAGTAACCATACTAACAGGTGATACTACTTTTTAATTAACTCTGCACTTAAAAGACTGTGGGTTTAAATCCATCAGACTTGGAACAGCATTCCATAAAGTGCTCTGTGAGGATATTAGGTAGCTACACGTACTTATTGACATAGTGCATTCTGTATTGTTTCAGTAAAGCTTTATGTTCATAAATTACTACTGCTAGACTTTACTTCTTTAGGACACATGCATTTTGAATGTCTTCGATCTTACATAATCTTTTAACTATACAGCTAGATCTTATAAACAAAATCTCCATTAATTCTGTGCTCCTGCATTTCAATTCTGCTACTAACACCTGTTTTCACCATGCAATATAAGGTTTGGTAAATTTAAATAAGTACAAGCCAAACATTATATATAAATATTTATGCACACAGATATACACACAACAAGACAATATTTGCCATTATATTCTGAGCCTTTTAAAAGGACAGAACACTTAAGTATGGAAGTTAAAAAAAAAAAGGCATAAAAAGCACAGATTAAGACATCAATTCTGTTAAATCCCCTGACATTACTACAAATAAATGTTTACACATGAATCCTAACAAGAAGAGTTGAAAAAGGACTCTGGTTCAGAGATAGAGAGTTAAGAGCTCAATTCTCATCCATTAAGGCACCTTATTTAAATTTCAGTTTGGGTGTACCTAGAGACAAAACAGTATCTTGTCAAACTGCCACTCCACGTAAGGTCTACCAGGGACGCGCTCCGCTGTGAGCACACGCTGGTACATTGTCTCAGCACTGGATGTGATACATGCCAGCAATCTCTGCCTCCACAGCCAGGAATTCATTATTAAGAACAATTCCCAAACAGCTCAATCGCAGGGCTATAAGTGAAACACCAAAGCGCGTCTACGTTTATTATCTTTGCCAACAACAAAATATTACCGTCCCTTAGTGCCTCCTGCAAGTCTGCAGCAATGATGCAGATTTTTTTCTTTAATTCCCTTTCGGAATACAAATGCCTGCCTTCTCCTATTGCTGCCCGTTCCGAACCGAGACGCGCTGTGGACAATAGTTTCTGAATCAGCGATACCTTCCCACACTGTTGGCAAACACTGAAAAAATAAATAACAACATCGTACTTCAATCCCGGAAGAAAAGGGAGACAGAAAAAAATAAATAAATTAATTAAAAGAAGCAGCTTAAAGAGCAAAGGCAAAATTAAACCACCGTGATAATATCAGAAATACCAGCGATGAAGGATGAGAATTAACAGGCAGAAAAGCAGCAGCAGCAGCACTTATTGCAGAAGCACAGAGAGAATCCTCCTTCCCTGGAACTCATGCAACTAATGACCTCTCCAAGTGCTGAATTCCAGCTCCGGCACACGGACCGCACAGTGCCCGGGTGTGACACACACACACACACCCCACATCCCAACTTGTCAAGTCCGCTAACGCAATTACGGCACGGGGGGGACGCGGGAGGCAGGAGCGGCACAGACCCGAGAGCGCTGCGGCTCCGGGCGCTGCTGCCGAGCGCGGAGCGGAGAGCCCCGAGCATGTCGGCAAGTACCGAGCGAAGAGCATTTACCAGCAGCGGCGGCGGCAGCGGCGGCGGCGGCAGCAGGTTGAGCAGCCCGAGCGCCTCTCTCCGTCCTCTGGGCGACAACTTCGCACGGGTGAGGATTCCTTCAGTGGGGAGGGGAGGGACACCCCCCTTCCCTGTCGCTCTGCTCCGCTCCCCCTTCCCCTCCTTCCCCGTCCCGTCCCTCCCGCAGGAGCGGAGCGGAGCGGCGGGAACAGCCGCAGCCTCGCGCCGCCCCCGGGGGAGCGCGGGAGCGGAGGGAGCGGGCGGGGAGGCGGGAGCGCGCGGCGGGAGCGCGCGGCGAGGCGGGAGCGCGCCCCGCTCAGCCGCGCGCCGGGCGCGGCCCCGCCGCGCCTTGCCCCGCTCCGCGGGAGCCGGGAGCGCGCGCGGGGCCGGGAGCGCGCTCGGAGGCAGCGGCAGAGCGGGGATGCGAACGGGGATGAGGAGACGGGAGCGGGGATGGCACCGGCGGCGGCGATGGCACTGCCGCTTGTGTGTGTCCTCGCCGCCTTGACCGCCCCTGCCCCGGCCCGAGCGCTGCCGCAGCGCCGCGGGAGGCGGGGACGCGCCCGGTTCCCGCCGGGATGCCCGTCCCCGGACCTCCCTCCCGCCGCCCGCCAGGCCCCGAGGGGGCAACGACGGGGAAAAAGCTGTTAAAAATACCGCTGCCATCCTTTGGCCACGAGGTAGAACCGTTTCAGCAAACTGTTGTCAGTTCTGCAGGATGGAATTACTTTAGCTATAACCTTACGAGCTGGCCACGGGCGAGCCCCAGACATCACGTTCTGTATAACGTTACTTCCAAATTCTGCGCGGAATACTTATCTGTTCTCTAAAATAATTCAATGTCGACTCTTACTGAACCTTTGACCACCCCCCCACACACACACATTGCTGCACATCTGCAAGACCACTAAAAACAGGAGCACTTAAGCAGATCAGGAAACAAGATGATGCCGAACTGCCAGGCACAAGCTGATATCAACCTATAAAACTTTGTACATATTCCTGGCAAGGCCAAAAGGAAAGTAGCAATTGGAGTTAACCAGGAATCACAGAAACAGCAGTGAAAAGAAGCCTTGGACACGGGTAATGCACAGAAGCAGGGCCAACAATGCCACTTAACGTAACAACTTCATGTCCATATTCCATAAAATAGAAAATCTCTGCAGGGAAAAGGAGCAAATTGGGGCACATTGGATTAGCTGTAGCAGGGAAAAGTGTACTGTGAATGTCTGATTAGAGAGAAACTACAGCAGAGTTAATTTTCCAACTGCAACTGTAGTTTTTTTAACTGTCAACAAAGAGCAGGAGTTTTAAGGGGCAATCCAGGAAGCAGCAGGGAAGCATCTCTCAGCTTTTCAAGGTTAATTGAGAAAAGGGGAGAGTCGAGCATACTGGTAGAGCTTGGTAAATTACATGCAATGGTGCTGCTTGAGGACTGCATCTATTCACGGGAGTGAAAAGGATTCAGAGCCACAGCTTCTCCCTGGCCTCATCTTTTTCCATGGTAGTTCACAGATTTCAAGATGTGTCCTTGTCTCTAATGCTGTGGTCAAGATTTTAATGTACTATGCATGGCAGTGTCTTGATTTTGCAGAGAGACTTGTGTACAGACATATCTGCCACAGTCATTTTACTGGAAATATTATCTCTGCTTGAAAATAAACTAGATGGCAAAAATGAACGCTAGAGATGTATTAAAAAGACTTGCAGTTAAGTAATGAGTTGTCCCTATCAAGAAGAAAGACAGAATTACACATTTTGATGAATGCAAGTTTCACTGAAAAAGGTAGTGGAATGTCTGTAATAGCAGTCCATAAAGCACATGACTTGATGCTTATGATGATTAAACAGAAATCAGTAAAAACCAGAATTCATTTGGCTCACACATTCTAAAGATATTTGTTAAACTTTATCTCACTGGAGTATTTCTAGCAGTGATCTACAGAATATTACAAAGCTACTTTAGCAGACCAGTGATTTGAGAGAGAACAAACAAATGGCTGATTAAATGCCATGCAACAAGGATTTGTTGCTGGTCAATTATGATGGATACGGGTTAATGGCACAGACCAGTCCAGGAGCCTTGGTGAGGTGGCCTCATTTGTTCAGCAGAGCTGTTGATGTCAAGGTCAGGCACCCAGTGAAAAAGAACACGGGTGACATTTCAGGCTGGGGGGACTGTTTTCTGGAAGGCAGTTTACAGTAAACAGCATTAGTTTGTCCTGGTGAATAACTGAATACATGCTCCCACTGTTATGGGTTAGTGAAGATGACAGCTGGGAGTGGATGGGTGGCAGAGAGAGTATCAGAGCAAAAATAAACACAAGTTACATGTTTAGGCAGTATTAGCAAGACCAATGTGGGAATACTGGCTTTGTGTCCACACTTAGGATTAATGTTAATTATATAAAAACTGGAATAACTGAGAGACAATTAATGTAGGTTTTAGAAGGCTAACTGTGTCTTCTGCCTAAAGTGAGAGTCCTAACAGAACACAGGGAACCATGCTCTCTCTTCCTCTTGTTCTCTGTTTAAAATGATCTTGGATTCCTTTAGATGTGGTGATACAGCTTCAACAGAAGACAGGTTTGTTCCCTTCCCTTTAATCTGGTGGTAAGGGTAGTCTCCTGGGAGTGGGAGACATGACACTGAATATGCATGAGGCTGCAGAGAATAAACCAAACACCTAATTTCTTGGGTCAGTTCTCTTTAACTACCCGATTAGTAGGTAAATGGTGACCACAGGCTACCCCTCCTCTCGCATGTTTTAAATACATCAGCTCTGTTTAGTTCTTTATAGGAAAGAATGTAAGTGCCTCCAAGAACAAGTACCAAGCAGTGAATCTCAACTGAATATTAGTGTATTCTTTCAAATTTTAGTAAAGTGCCTGAGGAATGGGACTGCAGCTGGATCCGTGCCCCTGTTGGCTCCCTCAGTTACTGCTCCACGCCTGGGATGCTGAACAGGCAGGGCTGTGATGCACTGCCCAGAGCCTGAATGAGTTATCAGCTTCAGTCCCTCACATCTTTGGGGGTTCTCTCAGAATCACCTTGTCACTCACAGAACCTGCTGACACGAGAGCATCTTGTGCCCTTTCAGAAGAGCCACGGCTCTGTCTTCTCACACTTCTTTGAAAAATTGACCTTCAGTGTGATTTAAAAGGAAAGAAGAAAGGAGACAACAAGAAAGATTAGCAGTTTACTGCTGGTAACTGCTGGGTGCTTGTCCCCTTGCCTTTTAAGCATGTCTGAACTTTCTAACTTGGAACTGCTGATTTTTCAATGTGTCCCTATATATCATTATTCCTCTATTCCTATGTAGCTGCTCCACCACACACATTGCTACAGCTTGATCAAAACAGGCATAATTAAAGAGTTTCTGGAAGCTTATGCTGTGTAAATGCCTTGCACAATGAAGGTGAAATTTTAGTACTGCAGCTTATTAATGATAGGAACATTTTACCTATGGAATGTGCATTCTGGTGTTGCTTGCACTCTAAATAGAAATGAAAATCCTTCTGAAAGTTACATTGCACCTCAAATGTAAGTTATGGGATTGTTGGAGTGGTTACTTGCGTGAAGCTCAGGTGAAGTTCACTGGCTGGCATGACACAAGGGGTCCATCTCAGATGATAACTGTAATTTTTTCAAACCCTGTAAGTTAGAAATTGTGAAATGCAATGATCCACTGTAACAACATAGGACTCTTCAGAATAAAGAGAGAGCTTATCTTCCTGAACAATGCCTCTCAAATGCTTTAACATGTTGTAAAGAGGATTATTTTAATTAATTGGTACAACTTCCTACATTTATCATATATACTGGAATATCATTAGTTGCACCTGATTTAGATGTCCTATTTTCATCCTTAATCCTATGCCTGCAATTGCATAGTAAGAAATACATTCTCTGAACAGTAGTCTGAATTAGAAAAAAATAGAAAAAAAATACACATGGGAGTATCTATCTGTTCCAAGGAAGTAACCAGTGGTGGTGTGGGAGAAGGAGCCTTATATCATGCAGTGAGCTACCAACAGAGGAGGAATGGCATGATGCAGAATTTTAACACATTAGAATAAACATCTTTGGTAATTCAGTAAATGTGTTGTTTGTTTGATATTACTGTGAGAAATAAATAAGGCGGTTTTATTCCAAGCAGGAGTTTACTCATGTCAAGGTGCCTGCAGGCTGTATTGTTGGGGGGGTTAGAGAATCGTTTGGTGATCTGCTTGTAGCTACGTGCTGCTGTTTGCAGCTGTT
>JAWWLV010000030.1:4922580-5011781 GCA_035041135.1 Platyrinchus mystaceus
GAGGAGCGAGGGAGTGGTTATGTAAATCAAGAAACCTTAAAAGGACTCGTCCCTCCCATTCTCGGCATGCTCGGCCTTGGCCACGAGGCTGATGCATCCAATGCACTGTAAATAAAGTTCTTTGTTTCACTTTATTTGGCCATATTTTAAATTTTAATTAGAGATATTTCTCACATTACAATAAGAGAGTTTGTATCACCCCTTAAATATTGCCCGGAGCTGTGTGTAATTTGTCAGAAAAAAAAGAAGTGTTCAAATTGTATTAGTATTTCCAGGTAGTTTCCAGTCTCTTTAGCCTTTCTCTTTTTTTTTCCCCTTCCCTTCTAGAACCAGCCCATCCACCTTGTAAGAATTATAGCCTGTCTTTCAGATGGCTCCAATGGAAGCACTGAGCAGGTAGAAAGCCACTTGGTATATGCTTGAACAGCTCTGAACAATTCAGTGTCATCAACAAGTTTGCAGTTCTGGAAGAAAAAGAGGAGATAAAAAAAAAGATGGAAAGTCCTTGTAGGTAATACCTGCTCAGTGGAAAATAAAGAAAAAGTGAAGACTTTTACAGGCACGGAACACTGTTGTACTTTAGAGAAATTGCTGCCTGCAAATGAGCATGTTCAGTATGCACAGCCATCCCTAATGGAACCCCATCTCCATGCAGAACTCCTCAGAATTCCACCTGTGTGTCCTGTTGTGTGCCTGCAGTGTGTTCTGCAGGCAGCAGGCTCTGGACTTACATAACTAACCCCCTTTTTCCCTATAGTGCCTTTGCTGGCCACAAATATTTCAAAGGAATTCTGAGACATAGGGCTCCTAACCAGTTGCTGAAGTGGACTAGTGCCATCTGTAAGCAAGTGATGAGCCTCTGCTCATCTGGCTGATCAAGAGGAGAACTCACTGGGCACTGAGAAGAATTCTTGTGTTTAAATTGCCCAGCTCTCAGGAAACAACACCTTATGGGTATTAAAATTAGGTGTCATTGTTGACGAGTTGGTGGGATGCACTGTTTTCACAGTAGTTACTCTGCTAATACACACATAAATATCGGGGCAGTTCTTATTCTGTGGATCAAAACCCAGGTCTTTTACCTTCTTCTGGCCCACCCAGTTACTATAGTCATACTGGTTTCTAATACACATTTTAGATTCCAGCTCCCCCATACTGAAATCTGTACTGTCACTACTGTTGTAAGATAAATGGAAAATACAGTTGTTAACTAGTCCTTAGGTTGGTTTTGCAGACTCCTGACTGTTACTGAGAGTAGTTGCAAACTATTGCAATGCTAATTCTCTCAGCCATTTAAATGACTCTGACACCGCAGAGGATGAACCGTTTCACTTGTCCTCCCGGTGTAATTACTGAGAGGTTGTAACAATTACGTTAAAGAAAAACTGTTTGCTTTATGTAGTTGTTTGTATATGGAAATGCCTTTGGTTTTTTGGAGAGGAAGAAAATACTCCAAGGTGATTATGAGGAGCATTCTGGACAGTAACGAGTTCACTGACAAAGTGAACAAAGGATAAAATCAACATTTATTTCTGATGCCAGAAGTGGTTTTTCTCAGCTCTGCATGAAGTGTTTTTGGTGTGAATGAGTTACACCACAGACACACACTCTGCACAAGAGTGAATGAGGCTGAGTTTGGGTAAATGGCACCACACACAGACAGTTCTGGTACCTAATCTGGGTGAAAGGTCATTTGAACTGTTTTAGCTGCAATAAGTGGTAGAATAATATATCTGGGAAAATAAAGAGAAAAGGAAACTAGCAAGGTATAAAGGATACAGTAGCTATTTTGCATAATATTGAAATCACTTCAATCAGTCCAAGATTTGAAGTCTGACTCAAAAGCATTGTTAAGTTTGCAGTCTGCTTCAGCAATAAGGGTGTAAACTGGTACAGACAAATCATCTGCTGCAGGGTGCATGTAAAAATGCAAAGAATGATTGGGGAAACGAGGATGAGAACAACAAAAAAAGTAAAAATAGAAGAGTCCAATATATAAAACAGAGCATGCAGTTCATGACAGTTTACCTTCTAAGTGGTACACTTCTATCCCTGTATGAAATGCCAATGCAAACTTCACCAACAGTGTTTGTTCCTTTTAAATAAGACCATTCTGGAGATTGGGGTCGAGTTAGAGGGGGGAGGGGAAGCTGAATTTGTTACCTAAAAACACTTTTCCAGATCAGTGAATCCTTTTAGTTTCCATAGGCTCACTTGTGAATGTAAAATAGAATAATATTTTTCATTCTTTTAGTATAGAATTATCAAGAGAATGAGATACATTAAATAATAAGAAAACAAGATAAAACTTTCAAGGTTGGGATCACTTTTTTTCCAACGGGTAGCACAATTTCTTTGTTATTGCACAGCATTTTTAATAAAATAATGAAATACTAGAGATAGGTCTTAAGTAAGCTTGTATTTAATTTTATTTTTGCTTTATTCATTTAGCCCCGTCTTTCATGACTAATTTTTATGTTCTGTGCCTTCTTATACACTGTTTTCTTTTAATGCAAAGTATTTCCTTGAAAAGAAGTTCCGTGCAAGCACACAAAAGTACTCGCTTAATTTATCTTCTGACAAAATCCAACAACTCCATTCAGGATCAGGGCCCTATTTTTGCTACTGTCTAAAGAAGATGACACAGTCCTCTCTCTGTGAAGGTCATGGTTTAAGTGCCTGATTTCCTGAATACTGTATGAAAGAAGGATGATGAACTTAGCTGTTATCAGCTACTTTGTGTGAAGAAAGGTGCAAGATAAAGAGGAACTTTTCATGCCTGATCTCCTTTCATTATCTGTTGTGTTAAACTGCAGTGAGCAGTCCCTGAGAAGCCCAATATTTAATGCATTGGCTATAACGGCACCGGGCAATAGATTCATAAAGTGATATGGTACACATAGTTTACCTGCTGTAAATATGTATAATGCAAAGAAACATGTCCATTTATCACTTCTACCAGCTAGAACTCCTGCAGTGCAAAAAGATATTAAGGCATCCGTAGGAGAATGGGAAGTTTGAGCAGGAATTATGTTTTCAGGGGTGTATAATCTACAATGTCTGTTTTAAGGTTACAAAAATAATGTGTCATAGCAATCACTAATGAAATGCCTGGATGCCTGAACACATTTTATCAAACTGTAGATAAATAGGAAAGAATGAAACAAAACATAGTAACTGTAAGGTTTACTTTGTCTAGATGTTGTATAAAGTTGAAAGTGCTGAAAAAGGAAAGCAACCTGAGGAACAATGTGAATGTTTACTCTACTAGATTAGTTTAATGGATGTTTTCTTTTGTGTTTTTTTACTTATATATATATATAAAATTTTAAAAAATTAAGTCATGCTTGCTATATAAAATCTGCCAAATTAGTGACATACAATTTCCTTTTAGTTTTACTCAGACTTCACTGTCATTTTTCTGTATTTTCAAACAATTGTTTAGTTTGCCATGCTCATTAAAACATCATTTTTTTGCAACTAAAGGAACTTGTAAATGCTGGTTAACACACTATGACACTAAGGCTTATTAAGCAAGTTATTTTATTCTTCCCATTGTCTTCCAAAGACATGTAGGTATACTTCAGTTATTTAAAATAATTGTCTGGGTGCTCTCACATTATTCAGTGTAAAATATGAGAGTGGCAGAACTTTCACACTCATACAGATTTGCAGAAATGACATTTGTGAAACTGTATTTAAATGTTCACTGCATTCCCCTGCCCTATTAGTGTTAGCAAGGTGTGAGGGATCCTTTGTACTATTCATGTCATAAGCTATTCCCAGGCTAATTTCTGATCTCAGGAAAAAAAGAGTGTAAGCTGAGACTGTCAGATCCTCAGTGAGAGCACATATATGGGATATAAAGGTACCTCAAAAAGAGAACTGAAAATTCTCTCACTGTCTCCTCAGGAATGTGAAACTTAGCTTACTCATACCAAGATTACTTTTTTTTTTTTTTTTTAAATTATCACTATTGAAATAGTAAACTGAAACTGAAACTCTGAAATATATTAGATTTAAAAACATGTACAAAATGAACATATAAAATCAAATGCCACTTTTTTTTTTTTTTTACATTGTTAATAAGATTCTGGAACTGGAATTCACTCATCATTGAGTTCATTGTACATCATTTATCATAAGAATGCTGCAGTCTCTCAGGTGTGATGACCTGCTTCACTTACAGAAAGTGTAAAAACTGATATTTCCAGTGTTCCAAATAAACATGACTCTAAATATAATTAAGAGTACATGCCTGCTATGCACTAAATCACTAATGTGTTCACTGAATTGTGAATTCAAACTTCAACACATGTCTAACAATGGGCTGTAAAAAACTTGGTGTCTGCCCATGACACTGATTGCTCCTCGTGACATAATTAAAGCTTGTCCCTCGCAATTAATCACCTTGACTGCCAACAAACAGTATATTTATCTTCATTAGCTTCCTCTCCATGGGAGGCTTTCCTTTATGCTGGGGAGCCCAGGGATGGAGGTGAGCTCGGCCCCACCATCCAACCCCTCGGGGACAAAGGCAGCCCCTTGGAAGGCCTGGGATGGCACTTGGCAGAGCTTCAAAATGAGGAGAAAACCATCCACCAGCAATGGGTGGAGTAAACCAGAGCACACCCATTTGGGCAAGGCACTCTGTGTATTAAGTGTAACTCCAGTCACAGCAAACCCAAGTCTGTTTTAAGACTATGATTTTGTATTTTCGGCTTCCTCGTGTGTTTTAATTAAAGCCAAACAGAATTATGGACAGTGCAAATTATTTTTTCTCAAGTGAGAAACAAAAGAGAGGATGCCAGGCTAATTTATTTGCTTTTGTTTGCATCTCTTTTGCCATGATTATTTTAACAAATGAGTTTACTAGCAGGAATGTTTGGTAAAATAATGAAGCAAATATTGTTAAATATTGTGATTATTCATAGCAGAACCTATAAGTTATGTTTCTTCAATTGGAAAAGAGAAATGTGTTCTACGACCTACGTACCCATTCAAAAAAAGCTTGAATATTCAGAAAGCTCTGCTTATGAATGAATTACAGACAAAAAAAATATGCATAGATATTATTCAGCAAACAGTTTGAACATATACATCAGAAAAACTAGTTTGTTTGGAAAACTTGCAAACACATAATGGAGCAAAGAAATTATTCATTATGAATTATTTGCACAGCATCTGTCTTACTTTCTCATGTTAATTGCCTCTGCTAAACCACATTTTCACCCCCTCAGTATGTAAATTTAAATGATTTTGCATATTTTCTGAATACCCAGTAAATGCATGTTTCATTACCTTACTGCTTACATTTTTTATCACTCTAATTGCACTGGAGTTTATATAATTTTAAAAATTTGACCTACCAGCTTCCTGTAGATTGCAACCTCTTCCTCTGGATTCTCAATATTGCCTAAAAAAAAAAAAAAAAAAAAAAAGCATATTAATCTCATAAGGTAAGTTTAAATTCCCACTGTATTTATAAAAGCTAGGGCTTGGTTTTAATCACAATACTTTTACTGTAATTATTATAAATCTAGGATGTGACCCACAATCGATTTGATTTAACAGAGAGAATTTTACTGACTTTTGAAAGTCTACAGCTATGGGGTGATGTATCACTGTAATCCTTTTGAGCTTCCTAAGAGGTACCACTCTTGTGTATAATTATTCTTTCTACAAACACAAGCTTATACATCAGGCAGTTTGATTTCCTCTAAAAATATCTCTCTTTTTCACTGAATTCTGTGAAGTTTTGGTTCTTTGACCACTGACTCATGTTGGCTCTCTAAGAAACTCCACAAGAAGAAAATATGCACATTGTCTCCTGGTTTTTTATTTGCAATGACTTCACGCCACCAACAGAAATAACAACAGCTTTTTGTGAAAATAACCAACAGCTTTTTGTGAAAAGCTGTGCTGGTCATGGAAACTAAATGCAAGTTTAACCCTTCAGGACTGTTAACAGAAACAACCCCTCCAGCCAAATCTGTCCCACTGGGTCACTGAGGGAGCCTTGGGATGGGCTCACCATTATCAGCACACACACTCTGTTAGAGATCTGCAGAAAGCACTCCTGTTAGAGCTCTTTGAGAAGTACAAAAATACACTTTCCTAATGGCATATACCCTTCTGTTTAGGATTCCATCTTCAGTGTACAACAAAAATACATAACTCCTGAAATTATTTGCTTTTTTCTACTTTATATTGAGGTTACAAAACACTGTGTTAACATGGGTAGCACAAGTGGGTAAAAACATACTTATTCCTTTATTTGTGCTGTGGGCAGAAACCTGGCTGAATGCTTACAGCAAGTGTTTTGTAATAGCCATTAGTACATTGCCAAGGCACAGGAGGCAGATGTTATTGCCTGCACATCTCCATTAAAAACTCAAGTTTTCTAGCATCTTCATGGATTACAACAGGGGAAAAAAATCAGGATATAGTGTTATGATACAGTACTTTTTGCATTTCTATGAAATTTAATTGATTCATCCTCTTCTGGTATTTGTGGGTCATGACAGAATTTCTGTCATGAGCAGTTTCCCAGTACATCACAGGGACCCCAGTACTGTGTTTTGCTGCTGATCCATCCACCCTTCTGTTCCCTAATGCCCCGGGCCTGGCTCTTAGATGACTTCTGAAATGAACAGCACCAAAAAATTTTGGGCCTAATATTCAGCAACTCATTTTTTTTGTAATATACCTTTAGGCTACTAAACACATCTATAGGTTTCTCCTCTCTACAGGATGTGTTGTCCTGTGTGCTTTAGCAGTTCAGTGAGCTGAGCTGATTCAAATGAGCCTTGAAATGTTAAATACAACTTGTAATATCAAAGATTCTCATATCAAATAATTTTCTTCCTGTGGATCCTAGGGAGATTAAGAACTCGTGCAGCGACTGAAATGTCCACTACTTACATCAAATATCTCAGCATTGGCTGTACCAGTACCTGTTCATTGAAGAAATGGCTGGAAAATACAATTGCAGCACTTCTGACTTTATTTGTAAATCAGGCATAAGGAGCATAGTATTAGGCCCATATGGCAATGAGTGAATGCTAAATGTTGAGTAATTGTGTCCCAGTGTGACAGAAGCCTTCACGTACAACCTTGGGATGATGTTTTCTTTGCAGCTGGTGTAGAAATTAATTTTTGGGCAAGACAGTAAACTAAATGCAGTATGGCTGCACTTCGAATTTTCCTTCAGTTTGCTTATCTCAAAGTCCAGACAAAGAAGTTGTCCCTTCTTTATTGTTTTTCTGGTTTTACTTTCATATCTTGCAGCAGTGGTTGTTTATAGCTTGCTTGCCTTCCTTTAATTCTGAGCTGAATTAAGATGATGCATGGTTGGAATAGTCCGAAATACCAGCACCCAGAACACTCCTGTGCGCTCAGAATTGAAGAACAGGAACTGCCAAGACATTGGCTGCTGCTTTCCCACCCTTTGCTTTGCAAATGCAGAAGAGATACTCAGAGAAGTGTCCTCTTTATCCTTGATATCTTGGATCTGGTCTGTTTATCAGAACAGCCCTTGTGCACTTGCTGGTGTACAAGAACAACCCTCCCTATGCTGAGAGTCTGAGCTGGATCTCCTGTCCTAATTCTGGCACATTCCTACTGACACACATTTCTGTACTATAATTAACTTTAATTATCATATCTTAAAGCAAGAATATGTCTTCTATCTATGCACTTCTTGATAACCTTATAAAAAATAAATATTTTGAAAGGTAATTAGTAAGTAACTCGGTGTAAAAATAGAGTTTGTGTTTTCAAGGACTAGCATTCTAATTGTAAATTCAGTCACACAGAGGATCAAATGGTTCTGGAAAATTCTGAGAATAATAAATGGGCAGACCTCAACATTGCCAACAATTAAAAGAATTATATTAGCATATAGAAAATGTCCTCACATTTATTTCAGGATCCTGGTTTCAGGAGAAAATGTGGAGTCTTGATACCACTTTGGAACAACTGTTCACTGCATAATGACAATCACAGTATACAGAAAGAAGTAGGGAGTACTCTAATGGAAAGCATATTGTCATTTTCCTTGCATTAAAAGTTAAAGGCAATTAAAACATAATTTAATTAGAGAATATCTTATCAGCTGTAAAAAGTAAAATTGATTGATATGCATTGTAGGGAAAACTTGGCTGCTGCTATTTGTAATGTGATGCTGAGGCTGACAAATTAGTCACTTGGTTTTCTTATTTGATAATTTCTTGTATTTTTATATTTTCTTTCACCAGTAAAAGCATTTAATTAGCTAATGTTTAATTGCTCATTGTTTGGAAATGGAAAATGTTATAACTGCATTGTGATTTGAAGAGTTGTTGGCATTGAGATTAAGCATCTTGCATGACTATATCCTGCTCCCTCATTACTAATAATAGGATTTTTCCTATGATTCTTTTTGTCTGCATTACTGGCCAATAAGATGTTTTAGTCTCCAGATTAAACATCAGATGTAGCTGGAAACAGGTCAGTGTAGCTCAGAGACAGCTGCAAATCAGTGAGCAATCTCCTCACTTGGAAGGATCCGTATCACTCACCCAAGGGCTGAATTTGGCCATGCAAGGGATAACCAGCCAGGAGTGATGGACACTGACAAAACAGCAAACCTATTTCTGTTTTTAAAAGGCCACACACACAAAAAAAGGGATAAACAATTTTTTTTTTTTAAATCCCTCCTACATTCATTAAACCAGAAATTTGTGCTTAATCATTACTTCAGTAAAAAGTTGAGAGGTGCCTTCAGTTAATAAATATTAACAAAGTATCCAGGTATCTGTTCTTCTCTGTTAATTTTATTCTTTAGAAGTGAGTTCATGACATGGTTTCATAATTTTTTGGCTATTCCTAATATTTCTGTTCTACTGAGAGAATATCAGCAGACTAATGGCTACATGGGTTCCAAATGAATGCATTATTTCCCTCAGAATGAACACTTTTACAAGGAATCATAGGACACTTTCAAAGGACTGGGAAATAAATTAATTAATAAATTACTTAAATTAAAATTATCTGCAACACTTGGCTAAAATCAGATACTGGTGCTTTAGGGTTCTGACACCTGAACTTTGTTTATATTCCCTCTGTCCACAGAACTTCTACACCAGTTTTAGAGATTAATTGGGTAAAGAGAGAGAGAATAATCTTCTGCTAGACTAAAACGATGCCTTTGAGGATTATTTTTTTATGGTTTTTAAGGTTTTTGTGGGTTTTTTACAAGTAAAAAAAACCATTCTTCTTGAGTCTATCAAAATCTTTTTGGACTGTGGCAGCTGTGGTTTTTCCCTGTCAGGAAAATCTATATAAAGGCAATTCTATGAAGCCTGGTTTTCTATGTGGTCTAACTTTTTTCAAAGTGGAGACCCATAACAATTGAATATGATTAATAAGGTAATTTCTGTTTTGCTCAAAGAGAGAAGATCAGTGTACATGTGCACCTTTTTATACTGGAATCAATTTAAGAGGATAGTTTTTCATATTAAATAGCTTATGAATAAGAATGGTCTCATTTAGAAGCCTGAAAACATACAGAATTCTGTTTAAATATTCTAACAGTCTGAGAAGGGGAAAAAGTTTGAAGTAACTCAGTAGGCCTCTGACTTCACTGTGATACATTTGATCTAAAAAAACCCACCCCAAGTAATTAAAAAAGAGATAACAATCAATTAGTTGTTTCTCAGATTGTTGGAGACAACTGCCCTCAAGGATATAAGATGCTGTAAAATACAATATATATCATAATAATGCAAATGCTTCTGCGTGAAGTGGAGTTTAGCACTTGGTTGCAACACAGTATTTAATTTGAAAAGTCACACAAAAAGCTGTAAAAAACCCATCAGCATGGTGCATAAGTGCACTACTGGAAATGTATATTAACTATACAGCCTACTCCAGTTGCAGATGTCCCTGCTCAAGGCAGGGGGTTGGCCTTTAAAGGTCTCTTCCCATCCAAACTATTTGAGGATTCTATCAACTAATGCCAGAGAGTAATTTATAAGTTTGTGAACAAAACCACTGAGAAAGCCTTAAGCTACATCCAAGGGGAATGTTTCACGAAAAACAGTGCAGTTATTAGGTCAAAAGCTTAAAGAGATAAACCACCAATTTGTAATTTCACCAATTAAAAGTAATCGGGAAGGGATCGTTTCACAGCCTAATAAAACATCTCTCGTTTTTGCTGCTCATTATAAACATCTCTGTACTACAGACACTTTGTACTGGGAATTTATTAAAAATACCTGAAAGCAGTAGGTTTGCCAAAAAGGCATGATCACCTTTAAATAAGTAACAAAACAACATCTTACAACTGATGATAGCATGAGAATTGTGCAAGAACTGTGAGCTCCCCTCCAATTAATTTTACAAGGTGCTTAAAACTTATATGCTAATCTATGAAGATAAAGCTTTCCACAGTCTGTGCATGAAGATGAACTTATTTTCCTTATTGCTGTTGAAAATGTTGTACGAGAATTCAGCAAAAGTGCCAGTTCATGGACTTTATTTGGTGCTTTCAGTGTATTTCACACTGAATCCACAAACAGCCTCCGACACAGGTGCTCACACTGGTGTGCTCAAGGATCTACAGGAACACAAACTACACTGTGAGCAAGAGAAGAAGGCTCCTAATTTAAAAGATCCAGCTGTATCTTTGAGTCTTTGTTACCTTTCCAGGGAGTCTCAGACAGACAGCAGGATAAAAGCCTCCTCTCCTCAGTTTTAAGTAGATCTACAAGAGGAGAATCTGCTCTTTGCTTTATTATTTTGTGGGTTTCTTACAGGGAAGATGAAAAACCAATACCTTAAAGAGCATATTACAGAAATCAAATTTACAGAAATAAAGTAATTTTATATATTGATGATTCAAAATAATTTCTGTTTCCCTTGAAATTTCCCCTGGAAGAAAAAAAAAGAAGAAGAAGAATATGTGATGTAAAGACATATTTTTTAAATATCTATTAGAAAACAGTTGACTACAGACAGTCAATAAATTCTGGGAATGCAAATCTCTAACAGCCTGGAGGAGATGGCTGTTCTAAGCACAACAGTGTGATTTCAATGAGCCAATTTACATCTGGGAGGCTAAAGAATGCTGGCAATGTCCACCTTGGGAGCAACAGCCACACAGTCCAAATGTGTGTTTTCCCAAATCTCCATTTCCTGTTTAAAAATCCTTCTCTGATCATCTGTGCTTCGATTCTAGCAGGAACATATCAGATGCTGTTATGTATTACATAAGATAAAAAACAAGATTGGCAGGAAGGGTCTGCATGGTGACAGTGCTTTCAGTGTATAATGCTGCTTTTGAAAATGGCAGAATCATTGGGATCAGTTTCTTTAAAAAAATGGTTAATGCTTCCTAACAAAACCTATAAATAAGAAACTAGGGCAGGCAGTAATATATTTTGATGCATATTTCACTCAGAAGAATCCCAAAGCCCAACACAAACACCACTGATCATGCACGACTGTGGACTTGAGCATAATCACTGCTGTTTAAAGGAACAGAGCCCCATGTTCCCAATGACGGGTTTCTAATAGAGTAAAAGAAATCCTCAAAAGTTCCTTTAGGTGATGGCAGACCTGACAAAAATGGTAATGGATTTTTGGCCAAGAAACTCAATATAAAGGCAAATAGAGAAGAGCTGTGTTAGTCAAACACAGGTTATTGGACTCAGTACAGAGTAAATGGATGAAATGACATGATGTGCTATAGAGAAGGTCAGGTTACACAATCTAATGATCCCCCTTGGCCCTCAAGCAGGTTGTTCTGTGAAACCCTGCTCCTGCTGAAAGTCTGTAATTCCTGTACTCCTATTGATTTATTTATAAGAGACCATACCCAGTAATGATACCTGTGCATGATTACTGATGGAATTTGTCCATGAATTACGTCAGTAAAGATGTGTTTAAGTAGAATTATGACTTGCATGTTTTGAATGTCACGGTGAGATCAAGGCCCAAGGATGAGAACAGGCATTTTAATTTCCTAACAGGAACGTGTAAAATGAATTTCTTTGTTCTTTGTTTCCCACCACTGGTATTGCCAGTGCAACTTCTCTGCAGCAATAAAGAGAGCTGGAACAGAAGAATCCCAGGTGCTGTAACTGTAACATCTAAAAAGTGTGGGGTTTTTTAGAGACTTGCACCACTATATGGTGGCACTGCTATACGTTAACATTCACATCACAGCTCTCACTAGGGCTGCAGTGGTGATGTCACTGGGAATTTTGATAAGAAAAAGTCCATTAATGTGTTGACACATAATGATTTACAGATGATCTCCATGCAAGTCAAACAAATCTTTACAAAGAAATCAAGCGGTGTCATACAGCGTGACCACAGTTCAGAGCCCACACGTTTCTGATTCTGACTCCTGACTCTGCAAATAGACATTTATTACCTACTTCATAAAATTATGCAGTTGTTTTTTTTGCTTTTAAGTAACATTAAGAAAATAAGAAAATTAGTAAATTACAATCTAAATATCCTGAAGCACTATTAAGTATTACAACTTAGCAGAGCCTACTGTTAAACATACGTGCATTTTATGTTATATGTACATATATAAAACTGGTGTCTAAAGAAATCTGTGTCATACAAACTTGTAATATCAAACCTTAATTTTGAATAATAACAAAATGCAATTAAAAATCCATCTGAATTTACAGAAGGGAAAATCTTGCATTTATGTTACATATATCCTTCTGCTCCTACAAATATTTTGGGTGTTGAGTTTTAACAGCTTTTCCTCATTATCAAATTTTCAAAATAAAATCCTGAAAGATACCCGAAGCTGTTCACCAGTACACAATTGTTATTCATGTGACATTTCCTACTTTTTTCTTTAATTAAACTCAGTGTAATGATATTTGGGGGAAAAAACCCTCGAAATATATACCAGAAAATATCCCATCCCCTTACTAAAATAAAATGAGGAAAACTGTTTTTACTTTCTAAATCCTTATCTCCTATAACAAATTTCCATGTTCAGTGGTATTAATATCATTATTTGGGCCGGAAATTTTACTTTAGCAGACAATCTGTCCAATAACTTTTCTTTCCTCCTATTTAAAAACATCCCAATGAGTGGATTTGGCTTAAAAGAAGGTGTTTGCTATACATACTTTACTGCTACTGTATCACTTTATGGTTTATTATTTCCTTTGCTTACTCCTTGCCTATTTGCTATTCATTATTTAAAGTAAATAACAAATTGGAGTCATGTGATAATGTCAGAGCTGGCTGACAGGATAAGTAAAACTCTATAAATGACCACTGAGGTATGAATTGCAAATAACTATCAAATATAAATACACAGTTAGTGTATGAATATAAGTTACATTGGTGTCAAATTACACCAAAAGACACACAAAAGACTTGGTGAAATCAAAAAATAGGAATGTTAGAAGTTTACTGATATGTTACCCTAACAAAAGGCACTACTTTAAAAATGGTTATTTAGGGTTGGCATCCACAACTTCTCTGGGCAACCCGTGCCAGTGCCTCACCACCCTCACAGGGAAGCATTATTTCCTAATATCTGATTTAAACCTACTCTTTGTCAGTTTGAAGTCATTCCCACTTGTCCTGTCACTCCAGGCCCTTGTAAATAATCTCTGTCCATGTTTCTTGTAGGTTCCCTTCAGGTACTGGAAGGCCACAGTTAGGTCACCCCAAGTTGAACAATCCCAATTCTCTCAGCCTTTCCTCACAGCAGAGCTGCTCCATCCCTCTGATCATCTTGGTGTCTCCTCTGGACTTGCTCCAACAGCTCCATGTCCTTCCTGTGCTGGGCTCCCAGAGATGGAGGCAGCTCTGCAGGTGGGGTCTCACCTGAGCAGGGCAGAATCCTCCCCTCCCCTGCTGCCCACACTGCTTTGGATGCAGCCCAGCATATGTTTGGCTTTCTGAGCTGTGAGTGCACGCTGCTGGGGCGTGTCCAGTCTCTCACCCACCTGCACCCCCAAGTCCTTCTCCCCAGGGCAGCTCATCCCCAGCCTGGGTTGATCCCAGCTGTTGCCCTGACCCAGGTGCAGCACCAGCCCTTGGTCCTATTAAACCACATGAGATTCCCATGGGCCACTGCTCGAGCTTGTCCAGGTCCTCCCGGCTGACAACCACACCCCTCAGCTTGGTGTCACCTGCAAATTCGCTGAGGGTGCACTCAATCCCATTTTCTGTGTCATTAATGTAGACATTAAATTGCATTGGTCCCATCACAGACCCCTGAGGGACACCACTTGCCACTGATATCCACTGGGACTCTGAGCTTTTGACCACTACCCTCTGGATGTGAACATCCAACCAAGTTCTTATCCATCTACCAATCCACTCATTGAAGCCCTCTCTCTCCAATTCAGGGAGCAGGATGTTGTGGGGGACCATGTCAAAGGCTTTGCAGAAGTCCAGATAAATGACATGCGTGGCCCTTCCCTTATTGCACTGATGTAGTTATTCCACCATAAATGGCCAGGATAATGCCCAGGAACATTATAAGGGGACAATTATCTTACCAGATATTTCTGCTTCTTGAAGATAATCTTTGTAGGTAAATGAAAGGATAGGAATAGCAGAGGAAGTAAAGTAAGAGGAAGTATCCAACTCCTATTAAATCAGGGGCAGAATGCAGACCCTATCCCGCTCTCTCGTGTACCTGTGAGCAGTTCAGGGGTACTCACAAAACCACTGAGTTCTGCCCTTTCACTCTCTCTGCTTTAGGTTTTTAAAGCAAGAATCTCATTCCTGGTTTGAATTACTGCTTTCTTTCCATTACTTTCAGCTGTGGCTGGAATACTTAGTGGCTGGAACATCTGAAAGCATGGGAGAATAACTAGAGGGAAGGGAAAAACTGAAAAGTGCGTGTCTGGTACCCTGAGGCCTCTTTCTCCAGGACATGGTGACCCTTGGTGGTTTCTCTATGCTATTTCTTGTTGAAGTACAGAGCCAGAAGGATTTTCATTGTAATTCTTTCTGGGAATGTTATTACAGAGTCAGGAGATACTTCACTGAATTTTGTATTAATAAGCTATGATGTTAAATAAAGCACCGAAAATCTTAATCAAAGCTATGAGTATCAACAAGAAGTGAAGAAGTACCTAATAGATTAGCTGCTGAACAAAAGTTTTCTGTGATTAATTATATTATAGCTCACTAATTTAGTTTCCTCAATCTGTAACTTCAAATATCTATACTAATTAGTTGCCAACCTACAATATAATAAATGAGATAATGAAATAAAGATGTTTTAAATATCCCTTTCTATTATATGTACATTTTGCAGCATGTTAAAAGACAAGATGAATTCTGATTTTTTTAAGGATATATTAGCATATCATTAGGTACACAAATGCCAAATAATCACTTTCTCAAAAGAACAGTGTTCAACTACTAAATCCACAGGAATTTGGAAATAGTACAAAATACTGCAAATAGATGAGGGCTGACATGGGTTAAGCTTACTGCAAACGCACAGACATCACACCTTTCTCCATCACATTTTCACCTGCTCATGTGATGCACACTTCTGCTTTGATGGAAAATTCCTTTGGGTCATCTTGGTGTAAAGCTGTTGGTGCTTGCAGCAAAATTTGCAGAGCAAGCGGTGTTTTTGTTTGGTTGTTAAACCAGGGAAATATCCACAGCATTTTTCACAGTTCTTGAAAGGGACCATCAATTTCTGTGAGCTTTGTTCAATTTGGGAACAAGTTATAGAGGCTTTTTTTTCTTTTATGAATTTGGTTTGAAAATTATTTTTTTTCTGGATTTGCTTTAGGAAACAGAGCCCTTAGATTCCAAATTTACACAGAAGAAATTTGTAATATTCCCCATGTAAGCTGAAGGAACTCTGAAGGAGCCTTACACAGACTGAGGGAGTATTATTTATTTTACAGAAAGCAGTGATGACAGTCAAAGCACGAGCTGTGTGGCTTGTTTTATATATCAACCTTGCATGTTTTCCTGTCAGCTTTGCAGTTTGTCATCCACAGCTTAGCCTCCAAATAGCAGGAACTTTGGGGACAGCAAGCTGAAATGAAAGACTCACTGCCTCCTATAGAGAAGAAACAAGGCCACCAAGGAATAGCAGAATATCTGTTTATTCCACTTTGTGTAGCCCAAATTGTGGAAAAATATTTCATTATTAGTAGAAACATAACACAATTCTGTTAATGGTAGTATAATTTGTTGTTACTATTTGGAGTGACTCTGTGAGCAATCTAGCTGGTATAGCAGATGAAATCTTAAAAGAAAATACTAAATGCAAAATCTGATACACAAAAGCAAAGAATGAGCTGGAGCAGCTGCAATAGCTTATTATAAATACTTGTCAGAATTGTTCAGCTTGAGCAGTGTTTGCCAGCCAGAGTGCAGTAGTTCTGAGAGGGAGGTGAGATATCCCTCCTCTCTGTGTGGAGAAACAACGCAGCTAAGTGAGCACAAGTGCACAAAATGGGATGGTATTTTATTGCTGGAATGATTCTTGGAGACACAAATATGTTAGATCATTTTATGGAGCACAGAGAGAAAGTTTAGCCTTCTATCACTGCAATCTTTCTAGAAACTTTGTCAGCTGGGGGCTTTTCCCCCTCTTACTGGTATCAGCTGCAGGTGTGTGGTGGTCAGTGTTACTGTCTGGGTACAACCTGCAGAATTTTCTCCTGGTTCTGCCAGAGATTGGATGGCTGGGAATTGTACATGCCCTGAGCAGCTGCATTTGTGACAAGAAGCGTCCCATTGCATCCCATTTACAACTTACCTTGTCAGGTTATCACGGAGAGCATTGGTTTGCAAGGTGGTAAAGATTAATACCACTGAATCAGGAGATCCAAACATCCACCAGTATATAAGTGCAAAAGGGCTTTTTCACTAATTAAAACTGTCATACATTGAGTTTATTAGACTGAAGGCTGAAAACACAGCATCACAGCATGAGACTCAGTTCACACAGACTTGCTGTTATACTGGTCAAACAGCACTAATCAAACTGTTTTATTTGAGGTTTGAGCTAAAGCCCATGAGAGTCCAGCTGTTGCATTCAGTGAGCATGGAGTTCAACCCTTGATAAAACTGAGCACTTAATCCTTGTATAATTCAATTACTTATGGCACTTGCTGAATATATTTTTTCTTAGATAATTCTTTACATGTAACCACCAATGGACAGAACATTCAAAAACCTCAGACCACTTATTTTTGGTTTTTTTTTTTCCTTTTCAACTCTTTCAAATCCTGTTTATTACTTCCTCCTGTTTCTGCCATCACTAGAATCAGGAAAAAAAAGTAATTTTCCAGCAACGAGTAATAATTATGATATCACTGTGAAAGACTTTCACATGCTCTTAGTTACCATACATCACATCTCTCAAATTAATTTCAGAAATGCTATTTTAGCAACTGGTTTAAATTGGTATTAGCAACCGATATTAAATTACCTGCTGCAGTGTGGCCATATTTTACTGAGAATTGCAGGTACTCAGCACAGCCATGCATGTAAAGGTGGCACCAGTTTTTTTCGTTACATTTGTTGATGTCTGGTCAGTTATGATACACAGTCACAGAATGGCTGAGGTTGGCAGGAACCTCTGGAGCTCAACTCACCCAAACCCCCTACTCAAGTAAAGGTCACCTTAGAATTGGTTGCCCAGGAATATGCCCACACAGCTTCTGAATATCTCCAGGAATGGACACCCCACAGCCTCTTCTCTAGGCTGAGTAGGATAAAAAGTCCCAACTCTCCCAGCCTTTTCTCCTCCATGCGGTGCTCCAGTCCCTTCATCATATTTGATGAGCCCTTTGCTGGACTCTCTCCAGTACCTCCAGATCTCTTTTGTATTGGGGAGCCCAGAACTGGACATAGCACTCCCAATACTACAAGGATAACATGTATTCACAATAATACATAAACTAAAGCATAATGTAAATTAATTATGAGAATTTCTAGGCAAAAAGAAAAAAGTGGAGTCAGAAGTTTCTACATACAAACATGAAGGGAATAGGATTTCAGGTGCATAAATGAGCAGATGAATACAGACAACTTGTTGCACTCTAAATAATAGAATGGCAAGTATGTGGAGAGGATGAAACATGGCAAATCATCCATTAATAAGTAACTATTTTCACTGACAAATGCCTAATTACTCAGCAGAGTAATTTAATGTTCTGTGTTAAGCTGAGGCACACAAACTAAAATACCCACATCAATGGGCTCTGTTCAGTATTCCCTGCTCACTCCCACCAAAACACTCACAAACCTCAGCAGGGAATTTTCCTGAGAAGATCAGCTAATAATGTATTGTACCCTGCAAATGAGCCCTTAAACCTCTAAAGTTGATTTTTGTCTCCCAAACACAAAACTGTCTTTCTCTCCTCCTTTTAGGAATCCTCTCTGCCCATGTATTGTACCTCTTATACATGCCAAGATGTAACTCAAGCAATTAAAGCTAAAGAATGAAAATATCACAGTTTAGGGCAAAGAAAAAACCAATGTTTTATTAAATCCTTAATAAAGCTCTTGGTCCAAATCTTTTGCTTGATGCCAGGAGTATGAATCAGGATTAAATCATTCAAAGGAAAGGGACTTGGACTATGAAACAAGGGTCAATGACAAATTATTTTCTGGTATTAATTTTATGAAAATAAAGATAAGGAGGATTTAGCCATACTAGAAGATACTGTACTGATTAACAGTAAATTGGTAACTGCAGTAACTTAGAAGTTAACAGCACTGAATAGTAATGAACTGAAAAAGTAAGCAGCTGAACTTCTCACAAAGTATGCCACTTATTTTTGAATATCAGGAAGAAATGGGGGGGTAAAAATGGAACTGCCTTAAAAAGTAAGACAAGCAAAGTCTGCATCAACAACAGGCAGCTGGCTAACAGCAATTGAAGAACGTATATTCATCAAACACCAAAACAAGTACACTATGGTCAAACATCTTAAATCTCCAATTTACTCTATGAAATGAAGAAGCATTCAGTTGCAACATACAGAGATCACATTCCACATCCTCTATCACATTAAATGCCAGCAGAATTAGCTATGAATTTGACTTAGGAAAAAATAAAATATGTTTAAAATTCCACAATATCTACATTTACATTTACATCCTAATCCTTTCTTTTTTCACCTAATGTCAAGTTCTGCTTGAGTGCTCTAGAAACTGGATCTTATTGACTGTATGATTTTGACCACAACTGAGATGATTAGGCAATGCCACCCTTAAAAAGGGAGAGCCAAACTTTTCTCTCAAGCCTTTTTCTGGGTTTAGCCAGTATTTTGTATGTGTCTATAACAATGTTTTGATGTGTTTATATCTACCAAAACAATGCAGCAACACCACCTTTCATTTATGCGCTTCCTTTCATCCAGGAATCTGCAAACAATTCCTATGCTTTGAACCTCCCATCTGGAGCGGTGTGTGCCACGGTGCTCTCTGCCTGAAGGCTTCATTCAGGGAAGTAATTACATGCCTGATTTTTAAGGATTTCACTGGACAGGAGGGGAGAGGTTACACTTGGGCCAGGCACGAGCCTGAGCATGTTTAACATGACCCTCAGTGTGCCTTTGGCCAGAGTCAGCACACCCCCAGCCAGCCCCTGCACAAAGATGAGGGAACAGCCCTGGGCAAAGCCTGCTCCCAGCCTGCCTGTCTGGGCTCTAAGGAAATCCAGCTGGATGCATGGGAATGGTGCTATGCCAGGTTCACCCCATTTCCTTTACAATACAGAGCCCTCTCCTCACATAGTGCATCTTGACCCAGTAACCATTTAACATAAGACACAAACCCGGTGCAGAGATATGAAAACTGAAAGGAAGGGCTTCCTGGGCCAGAGTCCATGCTACTTCTTGTGCCCTTTCTCACCTGTGGAATAAGGCTTGAATTCCCTTCTGCATCATAGCAGAACTTCATGTGGAGTGTAAGAATAACATGAGCAAAAGACCATGAACTCACGCACTCTATTTCCTGGGAGAAACCTCTCTCTTTTAGCAGATGAAGCAATGCTGGTGGTGTAGTCATGATAAATTAAGGGTACAAGCAAAGTTTTCAGAAGAAGTTATCATCTTTCTAAGGCTAACTGAAGCAGTGAGAACAAAAAAACCCCCAGATTTTCCAGGTCTGGAGGTTTGTTGGTAGGCAAGGTGAGCATACGTACTACTGCCACTGCCTTCCAGTGGGCTATGAATGAATACTGAGAGCTGTCAGAGTATCCATCAAGGACAGGGCTGGGAAGCGAGACAGATCAGCCCCAGATCATCATTCCTTTCCCCCTTCCGAATGATTATACATCATCATCTCTAATCACCTCCAGGCCAGTGATGAGCATGCATTAAGCCCACTTATGCAGACCGTATTAAGTGTGATTACACATTACCCTGTAAGCTAATGTGGAATATATGGATTGATGTATAGGAATGCTACACATCAAGGCACAAACGTGCCTTTGACAGTTGCAAGGATTATTTTTTACTTTTTAAATTTCTGAGGTAAGGGCAATTTAATTATAATTACTTAATACCAGGGCATGCTATCCCAACAAGCCTGGGGAAATACAGCACTCTCCAAGGCATTCTCTCCAGCCCATCATAAGGGTAACAAGATGCACTTTCACTTGGCTGGGTGCTGGGAAGATGAGTCTGGAAGGAGGGAGGGTATCACACTGCTCGGTGTTTCCCAGGAAAACTCCACAGCTGGCTCAGGGCTGTGGAGAACACACCTGAGCTCACAGGCTCTGGGCAGCTGAGCACCCACTCACTGCTACCTTTGGTGCACTTTGCTCTCATCCCTCAGGTCCTTGGGGGGATCCAGAGGTGCAGAACCCACCCATTAGAAAGGAAGAGAGAGGTAAAAGCAACTGACACAACTTGCCAAGTTTTGCACATGGGTTTTCAGGAAAGCATTTTTATGATTTGTATTGCTATAATTCTTATAAGTTCGTTACTGAGTTTAAGGCTTAGATTCTATTTTTTGATATGAACAATAACTTATTTCTTAGCCAGTCTCTCTTGCAGCCAATAACTATTGTCTCTTTTGTAAACTGCGGTCTCCCTTGCTGCTAGTAATATATGATTTGGGGAAATGATTTAAATGACAAAATGCTTACTTGCAACAACAAAAGAAATGACACAATATAAACTAAGTTTTAATAACTAAAAAGATCTTTAATTAAAATTGCTTTCCATTCAGGGGCTACAGTTTTCTTTAACCAGCTGCCCTATGAAAGTTATTACCTAGAGTTTTCATTTTCCCAGTACACAGCTGCAGAAAAGATTTTATTCTGGTGAATGGAGGGCTGTACAACAGCAAGGACAAAGCTCACTTAAACTAACAATGGAGCCATGGCAAAAGTCATAACCTTCTGCTGTCTTAAGGGAAGCACACTTTCTGAATATAATCTCTCTGATTATGCCTAGTATGTAAAATGCAGTTTTATATCTGCAGCTCAAATAGACTTCAGTATTGCCACTGAATACTAATCACTGATGCAAAAAACGTACAGCTCCCTCAAGGCATTTCAAAAATCTTGATTATTTAATCAGTGCTCTTGATTTATAAGGCGAGCTGGTTGATGACTACCAAAATGTGACACATTGGACACTCTCCAGATGGAATGCCAGTTTTCATTTGAGGTTAAAGAGGTAAAACTCTACAAGAGAGGTTTTCCAGTACCCTGGACCAGAGCTAGAGTTATATCAGATGATAAATAAAACCTGGCAGTTTGGCTTGCACATAATATTAAAACAGAAACTTCACTGAACTGTCAGTTGTAAAATGAAGTAATCAACTTTCTTTCCGCTTATTCTCCATTTCACGAACTTTTTATTTATTTCATATGTTCCATCTTAATGTCCTCTTACCTTTTTAAACTGCATTACTTTACCTTTTTACAAAGATGTAGGTGGTGAGTGCTGCCTTTTTATAAGCACTGATTTTCCAACCAGCTGGATGCAAAATTTGAACAGTTCAGTTTCTTTTCCCTATAACTACATATATATATATATATATGAATTTGAAAATATTTTTGTATCTACATCTCTATATGGAAACATATGCTTAGGTATATATAAATATACTCCTGCTTTAAAATGCAATGGAATTGCCAAAAATTGTTAGAATATAGATGCATAAATTACATTAATTTCGGAACAGGTTTACTATCTGAGTTGCTTGGGCTTTGACAGTCCCATGCCCATCTTTAATTGTCAACAATGATATTCTGTTAAATAAGGTTTCCATATGAACTTTCCGATGGTTTTCTTATTAAGATTTCAAGGAGCAGAATTACTTCAAATT
Organism: Platyrinchus mystaceus; assembly: GCA_035041135.1. Classification (NCBI taxonomy): domain Eukaryota; kingdom Metazoa; phylum Chordata; class Aves; order Passeriformes; family Tyrannidae; genus Platyrinchus; species Platyrinchus mystaceus. The sequence continues at coordinate 4,944,892 of JAWWLV010000030.1, forward strand.
GAGATAGCAAAGAATTAAATTGTTATTTAGAACTTAATTGCAAGCCTGAGCCCTAAAAGTGATCGACCTGGTCACTCTGGGTACACAACTATGTGGATATACAGGCCAAACGTTGCAAACTCATCTTGAAGGTGTGGTCCCTATTAGACACAGTGACTGGCACTTAATATTCGAAGCAAAGTTACAACTACAGAGATTTTTTTCTACCCAATCAGCCCTTTGTCCCTGTTTATGGCACAAGTGGGTGTCAGCAGCACTGGAGCACCCGGAGCCCCCCGGAGCTGGCGGGAGTCCCCCAGCTGATGCCAGTGCAGCTGGGCTCCTTGCTGGGAGTTGTTGTTGTTCTGCACCAGCCTGTGCTACTGTGCCTTCACTGTATTTATATCTGAGCTATCACTGATAAAACTAATACATGAGCACAGATAACTACAGCTCCATGGCAGTGGTCAGCTTATCAGCTCAGCGGTGCTGAATAGGTACCCACCGATATGGACACCTCTGCCCAACCCACGAGCAATCTGAAGGTTAAGAGCCATCATGGAAGGCTGACTTGGAGGTTAAAAGCACCCTCACACCCCAGTGCAATCCTTTTGAGCCTTCTAAACCCAAAGTGATGAAAATTATAATCAAAACTTGGGAACTTGGTGAAAAGTTTAGCTATAAATAAGCATTAGAAGTATGAAAAGCCATTATACCGACATGCTGTAAAGCTACTCATGCTCACTAAACATTGTTTTCACCCCTCATTTAAAAATTTTGCTAGAAAATCCATCAGTCTGTATTCCAATGGCACAACAAAAGGAAACACAGAGGAATGTGGATAGTGCCTGCCCCCACCATATCCCCCACTGCAGACAGACAGACATCTCTGCCCACGTCAGCTGTGCCCAGGCAGCAGCAGCCCCTGCCCAACTGCTCCCCAGGCTCCAACAGTGACACTGTCCCCTCCACTGAGGCCTCACATCCAGATTTTGGCAAAACTGCAGATTTGTGTTCTGTTACGAAGCCAAAACATTTTAATAACTGCAAGAGTTCACTTATGAAATCTGTGTAGTTTGGGCTTGTGCCCTTTTTCTAATTACATCCTTGCATCTTTCTTGTACGTGTAGGTTTGTATCATGTGAAGCTTTTGAAAGAATATTTCACTCGACTGGACGTGTGGGGAAGACAATTGTGGGGGAGATCAAACAGCGACATTATTCCATTTTCTGTCAGGAATCCAAAAATCTGCTTGAAACACAGATGGCTATTTCCCCATCATCATCCACCTCCTCAGCGGATCTCCTCACCGTTTCGACCACATTCTCTGTAACAATATTCCCAAACAGGGAAGCTTTTGGACCTTCTTTTTTTCAGGGAACAGAGCTACAAGCTTCTAAGTGAGGATGTTTTAGTTGTTTATATGAATGTCCTGCTGCAGACTGCACTGCTGGGTAGCACACCTCAGGCTGTGGGTACTGCAAGCAATAGTGCCATATATATATATATCATAGGTACTCCCAGGCCTTCTGCCATGAGTACAGCAGGACAAAAATAGCTTGCAGGGATTATGTCCTCACGTTCCAGTCTTGCATGGCAGCAGCCGCACTGCAGGAAAAACACTGGAGCCAGAACTTGCCCATGCAGAGGAGGGAAATCATGACCCCAAAAGAGATGGGAACTTCTGTTTACACATAGCAAATGACACCATTTCCCCTCTATCCTCATCCTTCCCCACATCCCACCCAGCCTCACTACATGTAACCATGTCAAGGGATCAAAAGATCACATGATTTCATAAAAGTTTCCACAGTTTTTCAACCCAGGAAAGGGAGTCATAAATACTCTTCTACCGCCCTGCTATTCAAATAGGTGCAACATTTCAATTCTCCTTCTCTGGATGTAGCTGAGTGAAGACAAAGCCAGTTCTGGATGCGTCTGGATCACTAAGGACTTCCTGAATGGAAAGTCCATCTGCTACATCTCTGGGACAAAGCCACCAGGACACTGACTTCTATAGGGTCCTAACCCTAACCCTTCACATGTTGTGAAATCATATATTTAGTTTTAACCCTTCTATTTCCCTCTTCATATATAGATGTCTCCACAATTCTCAAACTAATTTTTTTTTAATAAAAAGAAACTAAAATAGTCTTGGAAAAGCATCTCATAAGAATCATTTGGTGGGTGGGGCTTGTGATTAACAGAACTTTGCATAATAGGGACAAGAAAAGTATCTGAATGGTTCCATGTACCTGACACCAGCAGCAGGATATAGAGGCATTACGGTCAGGACAGGGAGATGATATTTCAAGAAAACTATTGGACTACTACTTTTAATGTGAGAGTGAGTTTACATGAAAGCCGAAAACATCATTATTCTTAACTGCTGTTAAACCAATGACAATACAAAAATTTATGTTCAAAGAGAAACTTTTCTGTTTCTTTGCTGCACCTGAAACAAGAGATGCAGGGGACTTGCTTTTTTTCCCAATTGACAATTCAGCTATGAGAGGAAAGTTGATACAGCCTTTCTGTTCTTCAGAGAGCCTGGGTTTAAATACATGCTCAGCATTTCTGACTCTCAACAAAGAACTTGTTACTGAAGTAAAAAGCTATATCCTAATATTGCCTTGCAAAATTCTGCTTCTCAGAAATTACCAACAGTAACATCAATACAGATAAAGGTTGTACCTGAAACATTATACATATGAAGTATTATTACTGCAAACAATACTAAATTCCTGTTTCCAGTAGTTTTGTTGATTCCAACTGTGTTCTACACAAGTGGGATATGCTATTTGAATACAGGTAGTAGGAAAACAGACTACTCCTTTCCAGAATTTGTATATCCACCATACATCATTAAAAATAGAAAGTAGCAATAAATTGACTGTATTAGTGGGAAAACTCCAATTTTTTCGGATTACAAAAGGGCAATAACATCTTAATCAATGGGAAATTTGAATGTTTCTGAAAATATACTGCAATATATGTATTAAAAGGAGGGAGAGATAATCTATCTGCTTCCAGACAGATTATTCTGATTTGCAAGGACAGAGAACTGAGTCTTCATTCCTTCAATTTACACACACACCTTTGTCAGAACTAATAACCCACTTCAAAGGCAAGAAGTTTCATAGTACTTAATTATGTGGCCTCTGACATGTCATGCTGATTGAATTCATATGATCTCATATATTTGGGCATCAAAAGCCCTTTATTTTTTCTTAATTAGAAACATAGATTCAATGCAACTTGCCGAGAAAATAAATTAAATCCATATACATTACCTCTGAGCAATAGCACTGATTGAACTGGGCTGTGTAAATCTCCGTGGTTGGCAGTGCTCATCAGTGAATTTGTTTACAAAGTGGAAAGAATGAGATGCTGTCAAAGAATGAAAAATAAAAGCTGGATTTCTTGGGAAGGAGATATCCGTCTTTTTCTATTTGTAAATGCTGACGAGCAGGGTTTAAGGAGGGCTAATGTCACCCATTCATCTTAATTAAAGAGTTAATTGCTCGTGTATCCTGATTTGGTTAGCTGATCTTCCTAACATGGAAAGCCTTTGCTTCCATGTGTTTTATTGACCACTGTAATGACATCATCAGGACGACTCAGGATTTATTCATGCCTCAGCCTAAACTCGTAACTTTAATAGCCTCCTACATGATAAAACTTTCAAGAGGGAAGGAGTTCTTTAGCATGGTACAGAATACCGAGAGGTCTGTTCAGCCCCTGTTAAAATGTCTCAGTTCAGCTGTCATTGAAGTATTACTTCAAAGTCTAGAGTCATGAAGATAAGTAAAAAGTAATTTTAAAGACTAGTTCTCAGCAAATGTATATATGGAAATAGCATAAACCATCTAAAAATCGCATATCAAACATAAGCAAGAGACTTATTACTATTCCATTTTTTTTCCACATCTGGAGTCAAAGTCAAGTAAGCACTGACACAAAAACAGACAGGCGAGGTTCACAGCATATTCTGGGGATTAAACACCAAATTGGTTTAGTCATGTGTTTTACAACACAAAGAGGGGAAACTCAGATCTAAAGAAAGACCAGTTAACTAACTGGAAAGTCTGTGAGCTTTTTCTGTACAATGTCTTTCAACATTTCCTGCAATTCCTGATATTAGTTCTTAAAGATTCTTCACAAGAATTAAATTAAATTTTGCACAGGAGGAAAATGGACAGTACTAGTGCTTTTTGATTGATCAGCTATGTGGTACTTAAAAATTAAATAAAAGAATCCATTACAAAACATAATACATTGTATTCACTTATCCTGGTAATGAGTCTTCAGAACTGATCTATTTATGTTGTTCTACTTTCATGGGATCAATTTCTATTGCTAATAACACTCATAACTTACACAAAGGGTTGAACCAGCCTCTAAGAAGAACTACACACCACACGTAACTCATCATAACGTGTGCTGTGAGCATTTGCTTGGTTTGGAAACAGTTACAGGGTAGCTCCTGTGCACTCTCCTGAAATATCTAGAAGGCACTAAGACTGCTGTGATAAGGTGCTACAGCTCATCTAGTTTTATGGACTTCACTTTGTGGGGTTTTTACGCACTTTAAGCTTCTCAGATGGCTGGTTCAGGGGCCAGTCCTGGCTCCTGTGCTTTCTCTGACAGACAGGAGATTTTAATACTGATTGGGTTTCCATGTTTTCTCAGAAGTCTTTCTGTAAAGGATAGTCAAAAAATAATCTAGTAAACTCTTTATGATATGAACACAAAACTACATTGCCCCTCTCATGGAACAGCAGCAGGCAAGTCCAGGACATAGAACTGAGTATGATGCAGTGGACTTGTGTTGCCCAGAACAAGGTAGCCAGAACCAGAACCAGTCTGCCTGGGGCAGCCTGATCCTGCCTCCAAACCAATCAGCCCTGCTGAGGAGTCCATGGATACAGGACCATGCTTCAGCAGCTGTTCTCCTCTTGAGTATTTAGCATGATGCCATGTGGCTCAGGAACACACCTCCAGCCAGCCCATCCACCTCTACAATTACACACCATGTATAAAGGGAACAGCACTGGGAAGCAGGAGATTTGTTGGCTGTCACCAACTCTGCAACTGCCCAGCTGGGTAACCTTTAACAAGTTTCTTCAGCTCGCTCTGTCCCAGTTACCCCCCAGATCACCTCTCTGTCCTTTCAGAGATACTGTGAGATTCATTCTCGGGAAGGTGCTGTCCATGAATTAAGCAGTGCTGTTATTCCTGAACATCCTGTTATTCCTTTCCTCTCTGGAAAAGGCAGCACAGGCAATGTATGGGGTTGCAGACAGAGGAGAGGACAACAACTGAGGCTGGATGGGACCTCAGGAAGTTGTCTGAGATCAACACAGACTTGAAAAAACACAAGGATGGACAGTCCACAACCTCTCTGAGCAGCCTGCTCCAGTGCTGGACTGCCCTTAGAGCAAAGATGTTTTCTTTACGTTAAGGCTCCATGGCTATGGAGATGGCCATGATAGCAGAATTTCTCAGATGTAGATGTTATTCATCATCTTTCCTAGCTCAGCTCCAATTAAAAAAATCTTTTTAAACTAAAGTTCGTTCTAGCTTAATTTATACTCCAAGAAAACTACTCATTCAACCTTTCTGTCATATATTTCAGTCTGTTTAGAGCAGAATCCTTAAAAAAGAGGACAAGAATAAAAATAATAAACCTCTCTGCCTTTTGGGACTCTGTGGAAGAGCATTAGCCTAGAGAATCTCTTTTACATCAGCCAGGGCACAGTGGCACCCAGACAGTGCTGTACACAGGCAGCTGCAGCCCTGCCAGGAATCCTGTCAGGAATGCTCCCAGCTCCTGAGCTCAGAGATCTTTGCACTCCTCAGACAGCAGCCTGTGGTGTGGTGTAGTAACCAGGGGACTGTTCACACCTTCCTGGAGCTTTCAAACCATCCCAATGTTGCTCTTCCAAGATCTTAAACATACAGGTCAGTAACCTTGGAAATACGTTTATACAACATCAACTTTTGTATGAGTTTTGAGTTTCTTTGTTTTCTCGTGCCTATACATAAACTACAAAGTCATTTCCTAAACACTTAATGGGAAAAACTAAAAATATCCTTGGATATAGACTGTGGACTACAAGCAGTGACTGTCCCTTTTGAAAGCTACTTCATATAACATTAAACCAGAACGTGAGTAAAGTGCAACATTTTGTTGTTCAACAGGAACACTTTGGAAAATGCTGAAATAAAAATCTCTAGTGGCTAGTGAAGTTGTTAGTTCAGTTGTTTCACAATAACACCCTTTGATTTTGTAAAACTCCTATAATACCTTAAAATAACCTAAAAAAGGAGAGTTCAAAAAGTTTTCTTTAACTAGCTGAAACCACCTGCCGCAGCTTGAAGTGAGAGTTCTTTTGAGATAACACATTTTTGAATTACTCTACTGTAATTTTTGCACACTACATCAGGTGCAACTGGTGCAACTTCTTACAACATTACTGGCTTACTAATAAACATGTGCATGAAGCGGAACGGTGCACACAAGTTATAATTCTTTGGCTGTGCTGAGTAACATAAACAGGTCTGATACCATCAGCTGAAGAATTGAGGAATTAAACCCTCCAAAAGACTGATGTAAAGGATTGGACATGCTAAAAGAGATGGTGAAAAGAGGCTGCTAAGAAATAGAACAACATTCAGGAGAGAAGCAATAGATCCACAAATGGAAATAAACATGACCATGAGAAAATGCTTCATCAACATAAGAGCCACAATGAAGCTGTGAATCTCAAAATAAGCCAAAACTGTTTTTGAAGAAAAAAACAGCATGCTAGGTAGGACTTCAAAGACTCTACTACAATAGACAGAAATGAGTAATACAAAAAACACAAAAGAAGAGAGACAAAAAAAAAAAAATCCCACTATGCACAAAATTAACTTACTCTCTGTCCCTGCTGTTCCTGTGTTAACCCTTTGGTGCCAAAACCGTGCAAATAGTTGAGTGACTAAAGCAAATGGATATTTCAGACCATTGGCTGTCTCTAGCCAGCTTCTGAGCCTTCCTCTCCACCCCTCATGCTGTGTTCCCCCCAGATGTATCTCCAGCAGCACACCTGCACTTCACCTCTGGGCTGGAAGGCACAACAGCTCCCCTGCCCAGCTCTTTATCACACTGCTCCCATGCCTACCCAGAAAGGGCACAATTGTCTTTTCAGAGAGAAGCCACACAAATTATCGTGCCCTGGGTGGAAAACCCACTCAATATTGTATTTCTGATCACAGAGAATAGGAGGCAATGCATTCAAAAAGAGAGATACAGAACAGGTAATTAAATGTCCTACTGGTTCTAGGGAAGAAGATGTGGTTAATACACAAAATACTGGTTTGCTAAGTTCAAAAACAGCTACAAAAATTATTTTTAACTGGATTAAAGGAGAACAGGCAGGTAAAGCTATGGTTTGACGCAAAATACACTGCAGCATTCTTGGGTCTCTGTTGTGAATCACTGACACAAGGAGGATTTTTGCTGCTGGCTTTAGCAGAACAGAACTAGCTATTAATGGACTAAAAAATTAGCTATTTTCTTCCTAGAAATTTCAAAATAATTTTGAATCCTGAGAGAATAAATAGCACCATTGAGATACACTAAGATAGGATGGTAGGCAGAAACGGAGTTTAAATGGTGCTGGGGAAGCTAAAAACTAAGTGGCTAGCACAGAAAAAGCTATATATAGAAAAAGAGATTTAAGCAAAAAAAATGAAGTCTAACACATGTTCAATGCTGGATGAAAACAGAAATGAAATATTCATGGAATTTACTTTCTAATATCTTTGCACATGGGTTTTTTTTTCTTTTGTTCGTTGGTTTTCCAAAATTGCATCCTGACAGCTCACTCCACATTTAAGGACAGAAGACTCCAGAAACTTTTCACTGAGGAAATCTTAAACATGATTCATACTTTTCTAAACACCTATTTCAATCCTCATTTTCAAGTAATTTTGAGAGCCATTGAAAATGTGTGCGTTGTTTCGCTTCAGCATATAGTGAGCCATGAAAACCAAATTCTGTTTACAGCAGGACCGGATTTTCTATTATTTTAGACAGTCATTTTCGCAGAAAACCCCTTTCTATGTCATTACTAATGACATTACAACCTTCTCTAGTTGCCCTCAAGACCTGGCTGCTTTGTAGCAGACAATATTTGACATCTTAGTTTGCAGTCTTAGAAAAAGCCAAGAGAGCAGCAACTGTCCTGTCAGAAAAAAATGGCCTCAGAAGCTGGTAAATATTTCACATCTCTATGGTGATGTGATAAAAATGGGTATGTTCAAATCAAGAGTGTTCCTGCTTTGTGATTAATTGTAGATGTCAATACTGAGAGGTACCTGCAAGGCAATTAGCACTGTACTTGCCTAAATGTCACCCTACTGTAAATACAGAATGGAAATAAATAGACAGATTGGCCTGCTGCATGTTTGGATTTGGAACAAGGATCTCAGAAATGTGATTCCTAACCAAGCCAATTTTTTACTATGTGCTGCTGATATGGTACAAAAGACCTCTCTCTTTCTTTTTTTCTGGTATACTGTGAGGGTAATGCCACCCATGTCTCTAAAATGTCGTGTGGAGATCCTTCCTAATCAAAGCCATCATCATATTGATGAATCCCAACAAAAAATCATCAAAAAACCAAACCACCAAACAAACAAAAAAGCCCCAACCAACAGAAAAACCATCCTGTAAAAATTTCTGTAGTTAAGGCTGTAAATGCTAAGACTGAAGTAGAATTCTGTTTGCCATTAGAGCCCATATTGATAAATTTTATTATATGCTTTACAGTGGCAATTTAATTGGACAATCCTTTTCTGTCCTGTCTTCCCCAATCTTACAGTCATGTGAACGATTGAGAACAGTCACAACTCCAGGCTGAGAGTTAAGGAGCAGAAAAATAGAGGCTGATGTCACTGCTATGCAGCACTGAATATACATTACCAGAATACCCATCAAACTGACATTTCACAGTTTAACTTCTATAAAAGAGGAACAACAGCACTGACCACCCTCCTCCACCCCTTTTGGGCATTCAGTCGTGATTCTACTGTAGATTAAAATCTGGAATGCAACTCTTTCTAAAGACTGGGAGGGGGGCTTTTCTATTTCATCACATAGCCAAGATTTTATTTTTTCTGGTGTTTTTCTCCTTTTAACTATAACATATTAGCTGCTGGTGGCCTTTGGAAAACTAGAGGATCAGATGATGCTGGCTCTCCTTCTTTCCATCTGCTAGCCTACATAGCAAGAAAACTACTATATATGTTAAATATTACTTTTTTATGAAACTAATTAGTACAGATGCAAGAATCTCATGGTCATGGATGGTTTTGTGACAGAATTTTAAATTAAAGCTCATCTAGAAAGTTGGAAATCCTTGTCTACAAAGGTCTTTCATTAGTAGCACACACTAAACAATGATCACTGCTGTACGATGAGAGACAAATTAATGAATCAAACATTACAGATTTCATCACATTGGCTCATTTGCATTTAAGCTGGTTTCCAGCTCTGTCATCCATTTGCTTTTAAACGAGCCCCTGTGGATAGTGCTGCAATGTTTGATTCATTAATTTGTTTCTCAGTGTACAGCGGTGCTCACTGTTCAGTATACAGTGAAATACTTGGAAAATATTTGTTATAACAACCTATCTTTTATTTTAACAAAGAAATAATAACCCTGGAGAAGGAAATGCTGGCCATCTTACAACACAGCCCCTGCCAAATCTCCCAGTTGCTACCCCAGCCCATCGTTATACCACTGTGATATTATCTGGATTAAATCTTCACAGCTTGCTCTCACACATTCTACAATTTCATAAAGCTTTGAGCCAGCTCTTTGGGTTAGTGTTATCATGCCAAATTCAACTCCTGGGAAGTTAAAGGTGGCTTTAAGCCTTTGCTGTCCGATCCTTGGATTGGTCCCAAGCAGTGACTTAGATCAGCCTCCCGGACGCTCGGTGACATTCTGCCACCACTGTGCCTGCTACACCAGTTCCTCCACATTACAGCAGAGTGGGTTTCTTGGCAAAGCCATCTCTGTGAGAGCTGAAAAACTTTGGAATTGGTTTTTGGTTTGTAACAGCTTGAGTTTGGTGACCTTATAGCACACTGAAAGCTCCATCTGTTTTAGGAGGAAAGAGAGACACGTTCCCTGGCTGGTCAGTGCACGGGGACAAGCGTTTGGTAATTAGATGGGTGGTTAAATTCTCAAGTTCTTGTCTGAACCTCAAAATTTAAGTTTATGTACTCAAATACAACCCCAATTATACATGTATAACTATGTTGGAGCCATCACTGCTCATGTTTAAAGAAATAAATACACAGAGCAAATGAAAAATACGGAAGTTGGTTTGGTAGGCACTAGGAATAGGAGAACAAAATGCTTCTCTAGCTAGAATTTCCCTTCCTCTATCATGGTTGTGATGGATTGCAGCTTATAAAGGCAAGCCCATTTGACAGGAGGATACATTTGGACTATGGGATTCGTGGAAATGAGGGTCTAATTAAATGAGATGTGCTTTTCATGAAGCAGGCAGGTTTTCATATGCCAAGAGATGGAGTTAAGTAGCATCAACAGACTACATTGCACAGTCCTTCCCTACCACTTTGCCTTTTTCATTTTTTTTTAATATGTTGACCAGGAAAAAAAAAATGTAATTGATACCAAACAAAATAAACCATCAAGACAGAAAGGCAACCTCCTAAACCTGAATTTCAGAGGTCTTACATGAAAAATAACAAAAATCTCCCCTTTGTTTACTCCAAGTAATCCACAGATTCAACTGCACGCTAAAAAAACCCAAACAACCCTCCTCTCCCTTCGCTGTCAAACATAACAAGCAAAGTTACAACATGCTGACTGCAACCAACCCAAAGGCCACCCTACAGCCAGAATATTATGATCCCAGGAGAGGCCAAGTGCTGCATATGAGACTGTCCTTCTACTGATTAACACACAGACAAAAGTTGTCTCCTGTTTCCATCGCACCATAAAGCCCTCAGGAAAGACTATTCCTTTTCACTGCCTGTGAGGAGGAGGATGAAGTTTCTAAGGGACAGTAATAACTTTGGAAAGACACCTTGACATTTTTCCTGAAATGTATACCTGATATTTTCTGCAGCAGAAAACTGCTTGGGTCTTTCCTTACAAATCCAATATCATGTCCTATTTAATTGTATCCTTAGTTTTACCTGAAAGGAACTATATAATGGGAAATTCTAAAAAGTTATTTGAAAGGCTGGAGCAATTTTAATGTTTATTGTAAGAAATGTGCCTCACTGAAAAATGCATTTTTTAATACCAAACTCTATGGTTTTCTTCCTTGAAAGATTGTATTTCACAAAGACAGACTAAATACTCTCAGAGAAAAGCTAGGCTGTCTTCCCAAGAATAAAAGAATTTATAAATACTCCTGTCGGAGCTTGCACAATCCAATTGCAAGACAACTGTATATTAAATACCCAATTAGGTCACTCTTACTCGAGGAAATCCCTTTCTTATACACATAAGTATACTGAGTCAAGTTAATATAGCAACAAATAAAGAGAGTGTTGGGAAGATGAAAATAAGGAACTCCACGTGAGAGCACTATAACTACTCTTCACTGTTGTTTCCTCCCCAGCTCTCCCACCAGACCCATGGAGCTGAAGCAGTCATGGTGGAGGAGGAAATAAACCTTTTCATGAAGGGTGTGCTGTCCTACTACTGCCTTAAATCACAAGAAACTCTTTGGCTGGTTGATTCACTAACTCATAAAATGCCTCCAGTGCACTGCATGGCTTAGTCTCTTGAAATACCTGATTTCACAACAGAGCGCATGGTCAAATTTCACAACGTTGTGGTCTGCTTTCAGAAATCAGCCATTTAAAAAGCCGCCAAAACCCCAAACCACACTTACACTTCCACAAACCTGGTAAGCCAAAAAACCCCAACCAATAAAAACTCACAAACAACCCAGCTGCAGCAAGGAAGATTCATGTTAAACGTTAGCAAATTAATTGGAGTGGTCTAAATTAGAGCATCTTGACACCAGAGTTTTAGCCACCTACAGAAGGTGACTCTACATTTTAAGGAGGATTCAACAACACTTCTGACTCTCCACTGGCTGGAATACAAGTCAAATGGACACCTGTATTTCAGATGGTGAACTTAGAGGAAATTAGTCCCAACCTAATGAAATCAATACAGTTTATTGAAGCACAACAGACTTCTTATGGTGCCTATGAATTTCCATCACTTGTTTTTCATTGGAGACCACAGGCTAATCTCTGTCTGGGAGAACTGAGGGAGAGTTTCCTGTGAGGAGGCGCCATGAAATTCAGCATCGTTCTAGTTAACTCTGCCTCAGCTCTTCCCAATACTTGTATTTGCTGTTTTATTTACTCACTAAAGAAAACAGATTCATCAACCTGAAAATAAACTAATGGTCTTAAACTGTGAGTATGAAAGAGTCCTCCCCTACTTCTCACTGATATCCTTCCTATTTATAGAAAATTCACATATCAATTAAACTCACATGTTAATTAAAAGCTTGCCTGAAAAACTCTTTGCTAGTTGGAAGCAAAAGAAAGTATAAAAAAGTATCTGAATGCTGAAGCTTTGAATTTTAATTACTTACTCCCAGGTTTGTTTGTGATCCCTCAGGTGTTGGCTGGGCAACAGCAAAGAACTGGAAAAAAGAAAGAAAATTATTTTGTAATTTCTGCTGTGAGGAAGAAAATGTATTGAGAAGGCTTCCAATTCTTTCTTCTTATCTTGTTTAGATTTGCTCTTTAATAATGTACTTATAAGAAACTATCTACACAAAAAGAAAAAAGATTCTGGAAGATTACAGGCAACTACAGTGAATAATTGTTCTCCAGATTTGATATCTTTTTTTTTTAATAATATGAGAATTCCTATTGTGTTTGTCTCACAATGGAGAATATCAGTATAATTATAAATGAGAATAATGCTAATAAATTTGGAATAAAGACTACAGTTTGTATCAGATAATCGATTACATATATATATATTAAATTTGTGTTGTTTATTTTATATGCATCTAAATAGAAAAGACATTAGCAGTTTAATAAAAACTCTGGGACTCATAGAAATGTGATCCCTCTCTCTAGCTACCCATATAATAAGAGTTGGGGTTCTGACCATTTCCTTTCTTTCCTACAATTTTTAGAAAAATAATCTTTTTTTTTAACTGAACAGAATACTTTGTCTAAAAAAAAGAGAGTCTGGCAAATAAACAAGGAAGCAGGGGATAGTTTTTCTGCTTTTTCTCATTAAGATAATCATCCTCTCCCCCTCCAAGTCATAATATTTTAATAACACGACATTTTTAATGTCCCTTTACCAAGCATAAATAGCTGAGACACTGATTTGGATCAGCAATTTTTCCAGTGAGAAAATTAATTTTGACCTTTTCCAGGGGAACTTAAAGATTTCATGAGGTTTCTGATGAATCTCTGTGTGTGAAAAATTTGGCCATCTGAATCAGATGAAGATTTACACATTGAGTTCTCCAAGAACTGGGATGAGGACTTTGATTTTTTTCCCCACATACACACAGCATATGTACAGCTGTTTAAAAAAGTTCAATTATCAGTTAAACTGCTGTTCTTTCAAATTGACTTGCATATAACTAGATGACAACGGCATGTGTAATCAAAGTGACTCTGTTCACATTAAGAAATCTTCCTCAACACACTTAAGAGCTTCAAATTGAACAAAAGAAAAAATGTCAAAAGGATCATAAATTACGAACAGTTTATTTTAAGCCACATTCAAATATATCGAGGGAAAATACTAAGCAGAAACTGAACACAGGTGACTGTGGCTATTCAAGTCTGGTACAGGTTATAGGACAGCTGAAGAATCAGATTCTGCTTTAAAGTGCGTTTAAGGGACTGGGAATGTTAAACAGCTCAGATTCCACTTGCATTAAGTTCATGGTGAAGGTTTCCTCATCAGATGAGCAAGACTTTATGAACTGTTACAGGACAAGTCATTTTTGGCTATTACACTCATCTGAGTGCTGCTGCTTTAGCAGTATATATTCAGTTATGTATTCAGGCAGAGACTTTTGCTCACTGTGTACAGCTAAAAATTCGGACTATTGTGAAAGTCAGTAATTTTAGTAACCTTATATAAATTAAAATGTTAAAGTGCACTAGGAGTAGATGAAGAATAAACCATAAGAAATTCAGTCACAGTTTAAAAAAGAAAGAAAAGGAAAAAATCCCTGAAAAGTAGGCAGACCTCTATCATCCTTTTTTTTTTTTAGCTGAATGTCTTGCAAAGGGAGACAAAAGCTTTTTTACTGCAGTTTCCTGGGGGAAACACCAGGAGTAGCCATGATACATTCAAATACCCAACCTACCACTAATGAGACATTTTATGAATCTGTAATTCATAGAAGAATGCCTTATGAAAATTCAGGATATCAGCAGGTCTTATGTAGGTTACTTGTAAATATGACTTTAAAAATTAATACATGTTCTTTCTGGAAGAACGAGAATCATCACTGAAAAAATGACAATGCCACATGCAGCTGGACTTTAACATTAAGAGATGAGGAAGTATTTTGCAGCTAACAGAAAGTGTGATTTTGGATTTTTTTTATCTAAGACTTTATTCAGATACATCTTCTGTTGTTATTTATAAAGGCTTTGCTTTTCCAACGTGGGGCAGAGGCAACATGTTCACTCCAAGGTGACGACAATGCCTTCCAAACAGCACATCCATTCCAATGACAGCAGGGTGGGCTGCAGGCACAACAGGATTACAACTAATGCGTAAGTATCTAAGACAATAAAGGTGTCAGGAGAACCTGGATTATCCAGTGGGATGGATAATATCCATCACTCCTGAAAAATTCATCCTTCTCATTCATGACCAGTTACGTAGAAAAGCACGACATGAACATGTAACAAAGAAGTCTCTGCTATGACTAAATGCAGACTAAGGCACAGCAGGGGAAGCTGACCCTCAGCTTGACTTTTTAAGATAAAATATCATCTCTTAAGACAGGTTAGGAATGTCTAAACTCATGTCTCACATGATCTGTAAACTGTATAAACCTTCTACAAACATCAGCTGTTGATTGTGGATATATTAGCCTGAGAAAAAGAGGAGTTGCTGTGCACCTGACCCTTGACAGTCACTGATGCAATTAATAAGCCACTGAGACTCAAAAAAAAGTCTTTATATTACTAATTATAGTGCCACTGGACCCTTTTCTTATTTAGTTTGATTGATCTTCTAGAAATAAAGGTGGAAGATAAAAATTCCCTGAGAATTTTTCCAATGATCAATTTTTCCTTATATCTAAAGGGTGAGGAAATGTTAGGCATCCTTTCCTGCTTATGACTGAATAAACAGGGAAAATACATTGCAGATTTCGCAATATTTTGCATTGTGCAGAGTCTTTAATAAAAGTACCAGCTGAAAATAATTTTGAGTTCCTAGGAGAAATGGTAAATTCTAACAATCATTTTCAGTCTAATTCTCATGAGTTTCCCCTCTCTTTAGAACTAGTTTCCTAAGGGTATTTTTTTTCATTTTTCATTCTTCTGTTCCTGTATATGTTCTATCCTTAAAATTCAGACATGTTTAAACAGCAACACAAAAACGTTCACAATTTTGACTGTTTTCAGGAAGCATTTGTCAGCACACTTAACTCAGTTCCAAATTGCTCTAAAAGAGGGGGGTTTTTTGAAGTGCAGCAAGAAGTTCTTATTCATGGATTCATGCTTTTTTTTTTTTTTGTTATTGTTGTTGGCATTCAACATGAATTCCAGTATTTTCTGCATATTACTGTTAATTTGGGTTTCCTGGGGAGTGGCTGTCCTCTTCCTTTATGGCAGCTATCAGTGACTTCTTCTTACTAGTTATGAGACAGAATCCTATATAAAAATGGCAAATCATATTAAGCTTCTCTATGATCCTTGATCTTCTGCCAGCACATCTGATCCATTTCCAGAGTACACAAGTCCGGATGTGTGCCTTGGTTAATAAATAAACAGTTCCTGTAAAACTGCTTTTTTCTCCTACCATCTTAAACCCTCCATGTTTTTTGAAGAACTCCATGTTATATTTCAATCAGGATCTCTTTTCTTAAGAGAACATTAGTAGTGTCTTACATCTGAAACTTCATAAATGGAGCAAATCTTTTGCTAGGGAAGCTTTTGGCAAAATATTTTTTCCATGTATTGCACAGTCTGTTATCGTCATGATCAGCACAGATTTTGTAAGTCCCAACAGCCTGGTCTCCTATGAGTGAGAAATTCCACTTCTCCATATGAAGGGAAAGGAGAATGTGTGGGATTTAGCATGGAAGTCATTCCATCACTGTTGAATGCTTTTCTGGTTCTATTCATGGCAAATATGAAAAAAATACATCTGTCATTGCATTTAATAATATACACTTTCATCTGAGAGAGGGACTATAGCTCCCAAAATAATTTCAAGTTGTAACTAAGTATTTCAAGGGCTGAAATTAAAAAATTTTAGCCGCTGCCACTCTGATTTGCATCTGCACAACTTCTGTAGAAATCATTTATCAATTCCTTTATCAGTTAAAAACTAATTTATAGGGATTTACTGTTATATTTTATTTAGTATTATATATAAATATCACATTTAACATATTTTAGACTTACAATCTGCTTTTCTACATTCCTGTAGTGGTGCAGAGGAGGCAAGTAACTTCAGACCTGCCTGTGCTGAGTGTAGTGATAGCACAGCACAGGGAACTCCTACCAGCTGAACGCAGGTAACGTGGGATAATTTCCCAGCCTCTGAGATTTCACACCCAAAGAGTGTGGGATGGCATCAAAAGCTGCATTCTCCAGCATTGTGCAAGACAGCTCCTTCTCAAATCTGACTATTTTTCCAACCCTGCTAATGAGAGGGGAAAACAAATTCAGAACATGAGTGGGCACTTTGAGCTTGTACACGAGGTGCTTCTGCTTTTGGATAAATGATTGGAGGCTGGGTTACAATTTTTCCTACAGGAATCAGGGCCTTTCACTTTGAGAACCTCCAATTCACATAAAAAAATTATGGTGATGCCTTTCACTAATTTCAAGGATTCATACACGAGGATAAAATACTTTGTCAGTAGAGCAGAAAGCACAGATCGATAGATCAGAGAGGGATCTGAGCAGAGCAACAATCATACTGTAAATGTCAGAGCTGAGCAATTTCCACACAAATAAAATAAAGCTGCCATGGGCAAACAGTTTCAGACTGGAGGTGTCAGACTGCTGCTGAGTGCCTGTGCTACAATCCCAGGGTCACTCACACGGGAGCAGGTGCCGCGACACTCGGCAAGGCAATATCACAGCTCTGCCCTCACACACAGTCACTCCCCGGGAGGGCAAAGCTTAACACTTCAAAGTGACTTCCACACCCCACGCCCCTCTCACAAACTAAAGAGCTCAAGTCAGGAACTTTCACTTCACGAGAAAATGCTGAGGCTCTTTTTTCTCCTTAGTTTGCAACTTCCTCTTTCTAGAAGAGCAAACAGGGAAGATGCAACATTCATATCTTGTGATTTGTAGAGCCTGTGGTTTCACATTCTCTCCCCGGAACATCACAGAGGTCTGACAACTGAGCACAGCTTGCCTTCTCACCCAGACAACTGATGCATCAGGTTAGGTCTTGCATGAGAATCTGAGGAGCAAATGTGACTCTCAGCGTTACAATTTGAGTGTCGTGCCACAAGATAAAAGTAAAATTTTTTCAAGGTAGGAAAGTCAGCTGTTACAAGGTTGGCTTCCAGGTTTTCACCCCAAAGCTGTAACTTCTTCATTAAAACAGCTGACTAGTAATACACTTCTGCATCTCATCTACAATTTGAGGCTGACATATCAAAGTCCTATTAACCTCAGATATGTTTGTAGTTCCTTTACCATCTTATTTACCTAGAGATTGACCAGTCTGGCTTTCTGTCCTCCTGTTCAGACCATCCATGCATTTAAGGTCAAATTAAACAACCCGTTTTAATGGGATCCAAATATTCAATTAGAGTGTCAGCTTCTGGAATCTAAAATATTATTCAGCATTTTCAAAATAGCATATAATACATTAAATTTAAAAATCTGTGAGCCAGCTCAATAATGAATCTGAGTAACAAAACTGTATATTTTCAGATTTGTAAAGTTTGATAAAGGTAAGTGGGAGATTTTCAGACTGATTCAGCACTCGTGTTTCCCCCTTCTGGCTTTTCTATCCAGACATTCAAAAGTGGTTAATATCTCACATAATGAGAATATTTGAAAATGTGGCCACTCCTTTCAGTATTTAATAATAAACAAACTTTCTGAAAACACTGCCCTGCTGTCTCTAACCACAGTGTCCTGGTGTCTTAGGTTAACAATAATTAGAGATGAAACTCCTGATGTGATAACTGAAAACTTTTCATGAGCCCTAAATTCATAAAAACAATAACCTCTCCTCCCCAGTGTATTCAGTATTTTTGATGTGAAATATTACTACAGTTTCAGCTGCTCTGTAATCTCTTTCTGAGCCACGATGCCATGCAGACATTGGAATCCTCTGCTCTTGTACAGGGTAACCAGAGTTTTTTGACATTTAAAATATCTAGAGGCATGACAAGAAGTTGTATTTGCATATACATAAATTGTGCCAGGGAAATTCGATGAGTGACAAACCATCAACAACAGGCTGCAGCATTGCCTGTGGCTTTCCCATCAAGCATGGCTGCATTTGAAAATGTTACATTGCTGAAGAAAAGTAGCTTGACCGCCACGGCATCTGTTTTATTTATCCACCTCTGCAAAAGAGAATGTATGTATCTTTTAAAAATTCCTATTAAGGGGAAAACTGCTTACTGTATTTATTTGAAACCTTTTTGTATTGGCAGTCCATTGAGGAAGAAACAATTTTCCTTTCTGATGTGATACTTGAGATCAACTTGTGCATGAGGATTTTCTTTCCCATCCATCCCTGACTATCTGCAGTGGTATCTCCTGAGGTTAAACCAGGCTGCCGGATGCCTGTGAAAGGTTCGTTATAGCTTAGTATTGCATCCCACTGGTGCATCTGCCTTCCCTCACCTGAAGAAGCAGCTGAACTGTACAACTAAACCTATGGCTAGTGAGGATTAATGTCACAGAAAAGTAGAACATGAATTGGTTTTCATGTGACTGATAGTGCATATATTCCTCAAAATCACAGCAGAGTCCAGAGGGACATTTCATGCAGTTCAAACAGGCAACTCATGCAAACCATCTGCAGCTTAACCACATGACAGACCCAGTGGTGATTTCAGAGTTGCCAGTGAAACAAGCTCTGATTCCTCCCAGAGAGACAAATGCGGCTGCAAAACAATGCAGAACATTTCACACCTTGGCAGAGCCTTGTGAGAGCAGACGAAAAGAAAAGGAGAATAAAGGAGCTAAGAAAATAGAGCTAAAAAAGAAACTAAATTAAACTTTAAAAAAACCCTGGAGCTAGAAACTAATGCACAAAGTAAAAACACTCTGTTGCATAACATCCTGCTTTCTCTCCAGCTAGTAGGGTTATGTACTGTACAAGAGAGTGCACTAAGTGCATAAGAGCCAAATTTAGCATTTTTTACTTTTACCTAAGACAAGATAAAAGATGAAAAGAGAATGTGGAAATAGGTCTTAAATTCCTTTGCTGAAGGTTTTTTATTTTTCTTCTGATGACAATTTTTAAAAAAATTGTTGATGGATCCAAACTGGTATCACGAGAAATAATAACAGAATCCTTTAGGTTGGAAAAGACTTTTAAGATCATCAAGTCCAAATGTTAACAGAGCATTGCCAAGCCCATCACTAAACCATATCCCTGTTTATCTGACATGACCTGCTATGATGCATCTTAAGATGACTTACCAGTTTAAAGAAAGAAAGATCCCCAACAGGCTTTAACAGTTTCAGTGACTCACATATTACACAAACTTGCTTCTGACCCTCCCGTTAGGAATCAGTACATTTTCTCTGTCTGTAAATTCCTGTGAGTGTAGTGAATGGTATCAGCCACAGAAAGTGCTTTTTAATAGCAAACCCCTCTTCCAACTGCCTTTACTTTGTGAAGCTCAATTTTTAGCAAAGCAGTACAATGCATTTCCTTCCTTCTTGGAAGTCTCTGTGTTCTCAGTTGCTATTTCAAATTAACCCAGATATGGAGATTAAACAACCATTTGGGAAAAAGTGCTAATCAGAGGGAAATAACATTGTCTAGTGCTTCTCAGCCAGAGTGGCTTTGGTGGGGATTAAGTCTGTAGCACAGAGAACCGAGATGACTCTTAGAAATAAGAAATGAAACCATCTATTTTCTGTGACCTCCCACAATAAACAAGGCTTGAGCACAGCAGCTGTGAGAATCCCCTGCATATGCTGGCTGATGGCAATGCAGGGCTGGGTTGATTTCAGGCCGTATCCCTTGTGAATGACTGCAAAGCTGGCTTATCCATTTTGTGGCCTCATTCCAGTTGCCAAGGTTTATCTCCCCAGTCTCGCAATCCTCTGTGCACATGGCTCTCTGTAAGAAGTCCCAAATAAAATTCCCTTCACCCCCACAAAACTGAGTGCCGAGAGTTGACTTTTGCAACCACCACGCTTTCCCCACTGCTCGCTGAGTCGGGAGGGGTCTCACTGAGGGGGACCCTTCAGGAGGGCCATGGTATTTGAGTTACTGAACGTTCATGAAAACAACTGAATCAGACTCAAAAGTCTGACAAGTCTGAGCTGTTAAAATTGTCTTTGCAGTCAATGGAAATAGACTTTACAGTCAAATAGAAATAGATGAAGGGAGAACAACAAAAAAAAATCATCGGATGCTCTAGAAGTTGTCATCAATTGTAGGACATGACAGTGATGATAAAGGTCAGAAAGCTGTATGAATCTGTGATCTGACACAGGCAGAGACAGCAGAGGATCAGGTAACACCTCCAAATTTCAGCCACCAGCAAATAATGCAGAGAGGTCACTCAGCCCCCGTGCTCTGGCTGATGGGGACTTCCATATCAGGAGAACATCCCTGCTCCACTGTAATTGCCTTGGGGAGTCCTATCGTGCCTTACCCATACTTGGATTGATGCCACTGATCATACAAGCTCAGCTTACCTAAAAAATAACAACTCCCATATTCAATTATCCAAATGTCCCCTTCCATGCCTACCTTGATTCCTGCACTACTTTCAAGAAAGGCTCATAATAATATTAAGTCAATTGATAGAGTTTTTTTAGTTTTCATTTTGTAAAACTTTGTTTTTCAAAAGAGAACATGCATAATCAAAGCAGAAATAATGAGTCAAATCAGCAAATGCAGTAATTTCTATGTGTAAAACAGTTTCAAATCAGAAATTGGAGTTATATTTATACTAATGACAACCTTAACATCATAACAGGCTCCAATTTTTGCATAAAAATGATACATATCTAAAATCTTGATGTGGATTTTATACTCTGTTTATGTTAAACCAAAAAAGTGAACTTAGAGTAATCATGTAAATTGAATGATAATAAGAGTTCTTTTATATTTTTAGACTACTTCAAATGAATAATTTAAAAGGCATCAAGCAAAATATTTTATTAACATAAAGTTAATGGTATATTTTTATAGTATCTGATTTTCAAAAATTTGTACTAAGGCATTATCATAATCAGCTCATGTCACTAGTATGGCATTTCACATGCTTTTATTTTTTACCAGAGTTAATGTACTTCCTGGCACAGACATTAAGTCTAAACCTTATTCCTGAGCTGTCACTACTGCCTTTATTAAAACACTTGTAATTCGTTAACTTCTACACAAATCCATGCTCTGTGAATTGGAATTTCTGCTAGGAATGAATCCAGTGGCAAAATCAAGGGCACGACAATGGGAAATTTCAGCGCTCGCAGGCAGGGAGAAAGAAAATAAAAAGGATCAGCCAGTGTGTTTGTCACAAAACAGAGCTTCTGTTGTGAAACCGAGACAATTATAGGCTGTTAGGAGACTTTCTTATCATTCCCTGGCTGGAAAAAGAAAAAAAAGCACCTTACTCAGTGCCAACCAGAAGGACAGGGAAAATGATCCCACAAGCACAACATTTGGGATTTAATTCAGAGTATAATTCCTTTCAAAACAAACACTTACTATGTGGCAGGTATGAGTTTGTAAAACCTCACTAACATTTAGACTGCATTTAAACTTTGGTAAAGTGCACGAAGTTTATACTACATTTAATTTTTTTAAAGAATATCTTTCTGTGTAACTTATTCAAATATTATTTTCTAATAAATAGGAACATCATTTTTATTTCTTCTTCTTCTGTCTTCCCAAATAAAGGACACATAAAACTCTTGTTCCAACTGGACAACTCACATCAAAAATCAATGTAAAACTGATCTTTTTTTATATGTGATTACACTTTCTAGTGTCCCCTGGTTTATTACCTCTTCCAAAATAACTGTTTATCATCCATTCTGATGATAAATATGCCACCATTTCGAAGAGGATGGAGCATTGCCATTGGCTTTGCTGTAAATAAATAAACTGAGCTGAAGTCAGTCATGGAATAGAACGAAAGACTAAGCAATTGCAGACTTAGGGCTATGGAAACAAACTTGGCATGTTTAATTACCCTTATCAAAGGACTTGATACTTTGATAATATACTGTGTAAAAAATGCTGTAACATTTGAGAATAGTTTGAATTAAAAATTCCAATTGATGGTTTGTCAAAATAAAATATAAAAAGCCTATGAGGGTAAATATGGAGCCTCATGAGTCTGCTTCAGTACTTCAGTGTCTTAATAATCACCCAGTAAACATTTGAAGCCCCCAAAAAATGTTCAAATGATTAATTTAAAAAAGAAACAAAGCAGGAAGATTTTTGAATGTCGAATCCTATGACAGACTTCAAAGATTCCTTGAAAAGGGAACACTTTGTGATGGAAATATTTTTTCCTCAGGGGTTTTCTATCACCATCTGAAATTTTAGATGCTTTCCCAAGGATGTTTTGCCCATTATATTACTATCTTCTCTACAGCAGCAAGAAAGTTATTAAAAGATAAAAAAATGAAGAAAATTCACAAAATTGTTTGGGCTTACAAGTTTTGAACTGGGGGAATACATGATGTTTTTTCATTCAAATAAAAAAAATACCATTTTGTAAGGAAGACATCATCAAATTTAGAGCAGTAAACTCTTCTGACACTGTGGGTTGGTTTTGTTTTTTTTCCTTCAAATTGTGAATGAGACGATAAAGATTTTTTTTTTAAATTTTATTTATTAAACACTCAGAGATGTTCACCGGAGTTCTACATCTCTGGCAGAGAAATTTATCCTGCGCAAAGTCTTAGTTCAAAACCTAAACATTACTTGAAACACCTCAGTTACATTTTCAAATCTCAGAGGACTCTTCTCTGCAGAAACTGCTACTTCTTAAATATACATCTTGTGTTGGTGTTTATGTGCATCCTTCTACTGAAAATATATCTACAAGATTGTAAAAAATTGCAAAAAACCACCCCCACAGATATCACTTATGTCTATTACTCCCATTACAGGAAACAAAAAATGAAAATAAATCCCAAACAAAAATTATATATATATATATATATGCATAAATCAACAGCCTCCTTGTTCTGATGTTATTTAGGAAACAAACAGAAGAGTTAATGGAATTTATCATTATTTAAATACTTGAGCTACTGGAACCCATCCAATTCCAATTCAGTTTATCAGAAAATTTCCAGTAACTCATAAATGAAAGGAAAATTAAACACAGTGAAATATCTATCATTTCTGAAGCTGAGAATTTTCCTATTATAGTCATGTCAGAATATTTTTTCCTTTCCTAATCCAATGACATGTTACATTAACATCAATTATTCACTGGAAAGAACAATCAAGTGAATTTGTACATTCTCATTTCCTAAAAATCTTTAAACCTAGACTGAATGGATTTCCAAAATACACTATTCATTAAAAAAAAAGTCATTCCTCTTACACGGGAGTAATTAGATAAAGACCTCTGTGCCCAGTTATAGAAATCAGATGACATGACCTTTCTGACAGAAATTCACATCTCTAACTCCATCAAAATGATGAACAAAGCATCCAGAAAAGTGGAGTCCAGAGAAAGCCTCATTCATCACACCCTCTGCTTTGGGGTAATTCGTGCCACACAGAGCAGTGAATGTGCACTGAAAGGACTCTGATGGCTGGGGAAGAGTTGCTGGGCTGGAGTGAGGCTGGTGAGTGAATGAACTGTCTGGAAAAGCTGCTCATCAGCTGAGGAACAAGGGGAACTCTGTAACATGTTGCAAAGGTGGACAACTGAGAACATTTGAAAATTATTCAAGCAGAAAAGTACAAAAGATATCGCACAACATTTCTTTATTTCACCAATCAAGCCTGCACTAAAAACTGGGCTACGATGATGCTCAGGGTCATTGTTGAGGGAAAACTTTCACCATTAGTATGAAACTGCCGAAAATTAAACTCCATAGAGGAAAATATTGCTTTCATTTTCCTGCTGCAAAATGTCAATACATTGAAAATTTTAAAAGAGATAGGTTTGCTGTCAGGGCTGGTTGAATAGTCAAAAACTCCTCTTGTATAACCACTGACTTTGTCTCTACTTTATAAAAACATAAATAATTACAAACATGGCAACAATTTCATGCAGTTTTATTCTCCTTACATTTGTTATATTTCCAGCACCTTCACAATATACATGTAAGTCTAATTCTATTAAAGTGTACCCAAATCACCTAATGGAAAATCAAAATCACTAAAATTATATATAATTATTGACACATTGTCCTGTTATTGACACTTTATTTTGAGCTAGTGACAACCACTCCCTGGAAATCAAAGATATGGAATGTCTCCTCTAACTCTCCAATGTTGCCCTTTCTTGCTCAACCAGCTAATCCAGAAATACTGATTGCTGAAGGGAAAAGAAAAAAAGTTCAAATAAATAAACCTGGCCTTTTGGCAGTTTACTGTATCTAGTCATTGTCCCCTTCTCCAAGAATGAAGAATGATCAGGATTAGTATCTCCTCTGGAAATTCAGGGAACTGACCAAACCAGACAGTATTGGTGAATGTTCCTGAAAAGTTTTTTTTAAGACTGGCTCAAGGTTCCCCACCCATGACTACAAGCAAATGCTTGATAATCTAGAAAATAAATATTTTTAAATTATTATGCCATCCTGCTTATAAAAGGAAGGGATTTAAAGCCAGAACTGCATTTTTCCTTTTTTTTTTTTCTTTCCTTGAAATAGGCCCTCACTGGAAGTGATTATGAAAGACATTCAGTTTGGAGTTGCCTAAGTAATTAGAGAAAATGTTGTTTTGGAGTGTGGAGATGAACAGCTTTTGTAAGTCAATTGGAAGGGCTGGTTAGAGACAGAAAGCTCCATGTCAGGTCTCTAGAGATACACAGAGAGGTGGCTGGAAATGGTTTGGTGGCCTCAGTTCTTTACTGTTTAATGCAAGTAGGTAGGAAACAAGATCCACAATTTTCTGTGGCCTCCATGCTGTGGTTATTTTCTGCTGAATAGCACAGAAATAAAAGCTTTCATTTGTATTTTTGGAAGTAGAATTCTTACAGTGGTAAAATAACTGTAATCAAAAGCAAGCTGAATATGGAGTGTAGGTGGAGAAGAAAGGTTTTCAGGGCTAGAGGGTCCTGCAGAAGACAAGAAAGTCTGAAGTAAAGATAATGTTTTAAATGGAGCTTTACAAGAAACTTCCAGATTTAAAAAATTCTCTTTTGGGGTCCATGTGAGACAACTTCTTGTAGGATGTTTACATGGATATTTTTAGGGGTGTTCTCAGATGTTAGTGGATTTGTACAACGTTCTATGATTGCCTCATTTGATTTAGAAAGCCATGAGCACTCAGGGTAATTCCTCATTGCATCTGCACCTCCACAGAGGAATAATTCCTTATTGCTTAATGCCAAGATAGAAAAATGTTGGTGGCCCAGGTCAAAAGTATACAACATACTTTAGGAAGTGATTAAACCCACAAAAACTAACCAGCAGACTAGTCAGATAGCTGGGATATATCTGAAAGCTAAAATTCACATCTGCTTCCTTGTCTCATCCAAACATGATCAGATTCAGAATTCTGGCTCAGTCTCATCAATAAAAATTAATTAAAAAGTAAAAATGCTGAAGAAATGGTGAGTGTATGCATTTACTATACTAGACTAGCGTTTGTACTATTCCTTTGCTCCAGCAAACTGTAACCAGCTCTTCAAAAATTCTTTGTCTTCATTGTCAATGTGATTTCTTCTTTTGCCTTAAGTATACATATAAATACTCTCTATCTAGTGTGTGCTTACAGCAGTGTGGATACACCATCTGTGCTGGGGAGACTTGACATAACCACATTCCAACTACCTGTTAAGGATTTTGTTCTTTGTGTGTACAACGTTCTGTCACGATTCAAGTTCCTGCCTCTACATTGTTTTTTTAAACAATGGCTTTTCTTTTTTCACAGATTGAAATACAATGCTTCAATCTTATAATAAGGATTAGTTAGGGAATAACAGCAGTGCACACACAAAAGGAGAACAAAGCACTCAGATATTTTCCTGTATGTTTTGTTTTCATCCACCCACACAATACAGGAAAACACACAACTGTGTGTACACACACACAAACACGCTCTAGAGCTCATAAGAGCAAATTAGTATAGAATACAAATGCACTGCTTTATTATGTGAGTTTTGATCACAGTGTCAACTGTACCTTTTTCTACTTAGCACTTGACTTCTCTTAACTTTTAAAGTCAAGATTTCTCATTGGGTGATATTTATCTAGACATCAATAGCAATTTCTATGTCTTGCCTTATGATATGTTACTATTCAACTCAACAACTATAATCTAGACAGAAATAAGGCTTCATCTGTTGATTATAGTCCCAGGAAGAATCACCAAAAAAAAAAAAAAAAGAGGAAACTGTTAAAATTTTAGAGAAAGAACAACTAGTAGTGTATTGAAACTAACACAGCCACATCCATCCATTGCAGGGATAAGGATAAATGTCCATACCAACTGCAGCAGTGTATGCAGGGGATGAGAGGTTGATAGGTTTCTTTTCAATCTTTCCTTAAACTTTTACCCTTTTAAAAAATAAATCCAACCAACCAACCAAAAGCCTTTTAAAAACAAAGCAAGAAGGTGCCACTGCTTATGCTGGGACAATCCTGATGGACCATATCTTATATATCCCTGTATCCCTCACTTTGTTTCCCATACATAGGTTTGCAGTTAACCTGCCAGATCTCAGGGACATGGGCAATCTTTTGTTCTTTGCCTGTATGTACTGAATAATGTAATGTCCTAATTTGTGACTGGGCTCCCAAGTGCTATGATGTAATACAAATAATGAATGGAAGCACTTAATTTTTAATTTAAAATAAAATTGTCAAAAGTGATTGCTAATTTTAGACTTATCAACCAGAAACAGCTGGGATCTCATTTTAGGAGATCCCAAGCATCTACGCTCTCAGATAATTCAAGTGCAGCTGGAGTGCTCAGATTGAGCACCCAATATCCTCAGCCCCAAAATTTATTGAGGATTTTGAAAGTGCTGGCTCAAATATTAGCACATTTTGTTGATTATCCTTTTGAGGGGCCTGTTCTTTCTGCATTCACCATGCAAGACAAAGGGAGTAACCGTCTTTTCTTCTGTAGTGCTTCAACAATCCCTTTCTCTTCCAAAGGACAGGTGCAAATTAAGTCTCACTTGAGGATACCCAAAGAATCAAACAACCTATACCTCAAAATCTAAATGCATTTCTACCTCTGCCTTATTTTTGCCCATGCCATTCTCTTCCCATTTACTGGGCATCTTCCAATAATTTCCTCCAGCACAGAGAGCTGGGACAAAGCTGCCTTGGATGCTGCCGGTGTTCTTGGATGGTCAACAAAGGGTGCTAATGGACATGGCAGCTGGCTTTCTCCCTCTTGAGGCTAAACATTTTCCCCGCACTAACTCCACACTTGACTGATCCAAAAGCTGACAGCTGTGACTTGTCCTGAAACCATGCTGCAGTAACTGCTGCCATTTCACAATATAACTCTACTTTCTCATGTGGATTTAGTGCCAAGCACACAGCAGTTTGGGAGCCACGCAGGACAGGAAAAAAAGCTGAGAGAAACAAACCCGTTTCATTTCAGTCTACATTACCAGCACTTTCCCTTCTTTATTCCAAGGCTAAAGAAGAGTGTAAAATGAACCTGAGGCATTTTAAAAGCTATGCCTATAAAATCTGCTTTTGTGTGAATGACAAATAGGCAGAATTATAGAATCTAATGGAGATTTAACTGGATTAGCACTTAACACTATATTTCATTTTATTAATATTCACAAGTGTACTTCCAGTCTCTTTCACTAGGAATGAGTTGAGAAGAGTTCAGAGCCAAAACCTGGAGGATGCCTCTGAAATGATGTGTATATGTGACAGCTAGAGGTAACTCGAAAGTTAGTGCAGTATTTTGAAACTTATGATTCTTGTTGCCACTATGTAAAACTGGATGTTTTACTTCTGCTTTTCACACAAATGAACTAAGGAAAGCAAAATAACTGAAATATGTAACCTGTCAGGAAATTCACAGAGTAAACCCAACACGTGCTGTGGGTGTTGCACAGTATAGCAACAGTTGTCACTTCACAGCACTCCTTTATATTTCTGTTTCCATTTAATTCTAAAAGCCTGACATATAACCAAACACTTAACTGAAAAAATTACCAATTCATTAATGATTTTTAGTCCATTAAATCTTTAGGAAACTGGACAGTCCAACCTGATTTTTGCAAGTGTTTCAGAAGATAACCTAGAGCTACTCTCTAGCTACTGTTTCATTTTTCTGAGAATTTTGAAAATTCATTAACATTTAGAGGGACTCAAACAAACAACTAAGTTATGTACTATTTTCAGTAATTAAATGGAATATAAAATATTTGCAGAAGCTAAAAATTCAGTCCTAAGATATTTGACCAGAAATAAAACAAGAGCAATTATCAGAAATGCTAACAAACCTCAAGAATTCCAGCACCTTTGGAAGTCAGGCTCTTTCACACTTCCATGCCTGCACATGACCCACAAAGCCCAGGCTAACTGTGGGTGCCACACCTGACATTGCCAGCTCCTGATCTCAGCAGCCAATTCATTCTGAAAGCTAAAATTATTTTCTCTCTCTCAAGTTCTTATAATAGCTTATTTGTGAAAAATACCAGCTTGAATCGATTCCTTGAAGCCAAAACTCGGGGCTGAAGAAAATACTCATGAATTTATCACAACAATACAGGGCTGGAAAAAGCAATATTACTGTAACGAATCTGGAAAAAACAATGAGGACTGGGAGGGGTGCAACACAGACTGTTCAACAGTGCCAGAAAAATTTCATGCTGTAAGACAGTGCTGTTTCAATTTTTTTCCGCCTTTTTATTTTTTCTTTTATGAGAATCAAAACTAATTTAAATAAGAACTGTGAAGGCTCTCATGCATTATATGCCACATTTTTATTCTTTTAATAATTCACTTAACATTAGGGGAAGGGTGTTTCTTAGGCTGCTGAAGGATTCCATAGTCACAGTTCCCAATATCCAGATTATCAGCAGAAGAGCTAAAGCTCAGACAGCAGCAGTACTGACTTCTCCACACTTCTCTCAGTAAAGGCCCTCAAAAGCAGAGCCTTGAAGGTCTCAGCTGCAACAGGAGCTGGGTTTTTCAACCTTCCCAGCTCAGATGGTCTTTGTACTCCCTTCTGAGACTGTCAAAGGGTGTTAATTATGTCTGACTGTAGCCTGAGGCTTGGGATGTGAGCACTTGCCTATTAGGAATGAACTTTCACATTGCTGCAAACCTGTGCCAGCTTTAAAACAATAATGAAGTAGAAATCCTTACATTCCTACCTGTCACTTGTCACCAAGGTCCCTAAACATTGCTATTCTGACTTCATCAGGATAAACTGGGGAGCATTACTGTCTCTCTGGGAAGGATAAAATGAATCACTGAGGGGCTGCAAAGATGGGACGAGGCTGGTGCTGCTCAGCACAGAAATGTCTCCACGTTTTCTCACTCTTTTTTTTTTGTTATATAGCCACACTGACATTGTGAAAATTGCTCTGAATATGAACAAAGAGGGATGAAAGGAGTTTAAAATGTTTTAAGTAATTTCTGTGAAAAGAGATAGATATTGATCACCCAACTTCAGTGCAAGAGGAACCAGGGGCTGATAATCCCAGTGACCCCTGCAGGAACCTGCTTAGTTCCACTGATTCTTGAGCAGCCTCTAAAGACTCACCAGCAAAGTGCCTCACTGCTGGGTGCTGTGAATAACCCCAAAACACCACCCCCAACTCTCAAAAACCTCCCCATATCCTGCTGCTATGGGAAAAGCATAGGAGGAAAGAAGGAAGATGGTATTCAGGCCACACTTATTCTCCCACAGGACTATCCAAGAAGCCACATGATGAAGGCCCCTTGAAGGAAAACGTGGACCCTCAGCTGTCAACTTTCTATCCCTTATATTTTCAAACTCATTTTTCTTCTCAAACATGAGAACTTTTTCATCTCTTGCGCTCTCTATTTCTTTAGGAAGCTGCTCAGGTTCCATTCCCTCACAATGCACGTTCTAAAAGTCATTCGTTAAGTAACAATTCATACTTGCACTGATTTAAGAGAAAAAATACTATTTTCATCTCCTATTAAATTATCAATATATCCATTCTATACTCAATTCTGAGTGTAGAATCACAATTTCAAAATAAAAATGAAAAATGCAACATGATGCAATGGTTATTCATCATTCATAGCCTCAGAATTGCCAATTGCTTATGATATAAAATTGTATATTTCAAGGACGTGAAAAGGGCTAAAGAGAACATGACATGTTTTTCTCTTTTCCTCCCTTCAGTAAGTCAGAGAGAGGGAGCACAATCTCAGTAAATATCTAGTCCTTCTGATATGTTTCATAAAGTACTGTAAAGCTCAAATGGGAAATGGATGGTTCTTAAATGCTGAATACGGAAAAAAATTAATTCTATCATTTCAGATCAAAATAGGTCACATCATAAGAACAGGATTTTGAATTTAAATGAAAAGTTGTAACTCAGGCTGGTAAAATTACTGAATATACTCTTTAAAAATATATTCCTTTTTCTGCTCACAACACATTTATAAGCAGACTGCTTTATATGAATCAGATCACAATTAGTGGACCCTGGGTGAGAACAAATCTCAACATCAGAGTTGCTGATGAGCAACTCTTCATTTTACTCTGCATTATTCATGATGTGCAATTGGTCAGCTAAAATCAGGCTATCACTTTTGTTCCTGCTGTAGACAAAACACTTTGGAACTGAAGAATAGAAAATATGCCTAATCCTGTCAGAATATCTTCGCTTCTAAGTGGTGAGGGGCACTTTTATACAAAGAACAGTCATTTCATTGACAAACTCAGCTTAAAAATAGCCAACAAGGCAAAGAACAGAAAAGCCCTCTAAATTCAAATAATTTTTGGACCTAGTTCATAGAACAGACAAATAGATCAGACAGACTAGTCTACAACATGAGCATATTTCTGTTCCGTAGGAAGGGGAGAATCACACCTGAAAATCTCAAATTGAGAGGCAAACATCAGGAGGAGAATTAAGAGTTCTAGGTGTGAGTCTCCTACCAGTATGAGATGATAAAAGATACTAATTACTGAATGTATGTAACTAATACATTGTTCTTAATTGACCCTTCCTCATATCTAGCAAACATGGATGTATAACTCAGTGTTCTGCTATGAGAGTTCAGCCCTCTTGAATAAAGACATGTGTAGGCACTGTCTCCTACATTTTTGTGGTACTTATTTGTACCATCACAAAACATATCTTATACTTTTTTTTAGCAGTGAAAAATGCCAGTTTAGTCCTGAAAAATAAGCCAACATTTAAGCAGATGCATTTCTTCAGCAGCTACTTTAAAATGGATACTTTTTCACTGTATTGTTAAAACCAGCTTTGGTCAATCAAACACAGTTTCCTTGTTGCTGAGTCTTGATTGCTTCCATGACAACAACCCTATTTTATAACAAGAATATCCTCATATATAATTAAGGATGCTATATTCTTGTTTATATTGAATTTAAAAGATAACTTGAAGAACTCATTATGTTTCTTCAGTTGCAGTCTCTGGACAGTACTCTTAAATCAGGAATATTCAAAATTAAGGTAACAATATTCTGCTCTGTAATGGAGCTGTTTGTACAACTGCTGTTAAAGCTCTAGAATTTTCCATTTAAACAGCATTTAACATGATTGGCACATTATTTGGTGTCCTGGTTCCAGCCAGGACAGGGTTATTTGTGCCTCCAGTTCTCCTCTCCAGCCCACTGCAGGGGAGGGGTGACGAGGGGGGAGTGTGTGAGCAGCATTGGTTTGGAGTGGTTTCAGTGGGAACACAAAATTGGGGAATACCATTCCTAAACCATGACATTTGGAAACTGCAAGTAATGACAATCTAAAAAGAAACAAAAATGAATAAAATAATGAAAAAACCAAACCAAACAAAACTCTAATTCAGACATGAAAATACAAGCTCATTCAAAAAGAGTAGTCTGTACCATGGAATACACCTGACATCTCCTAAAGCATTCCAGAACACCTTCCAACATGCAGACACAACACAGTCTGCACGTGCCACTTGCAGACCCTGCTGCCAGTAAGTATCTGCATCAAAATCTGGACTTGTCCTGAGGTTTCCTGTTGGAACTTTGTGTCAAGTCCTACTTCTTTGCTTTTGAGAATTTAATTCATGCTCAGAGTAACAATTTTTTTTGTACTTCAATGCTGATGTGACGATATCAAGGACTTAAACACAGAAGAATCTGGAGTTCAAGAGTAAAATCATTTAATGAATGCATAGCACATGCCTTATTCATTATGCTGAATCCAGCCCTGGAGTTGGGCAATGCATACACTAATTCTCTATTAGAAATGTTATTCTACATTCTCATTTGTAAAATAGCTTTTTTTTTAAAAAAAAAATCAAGTTGTTTGGCTAAAAAGGCTTTCATACCAATTTGAACTTCCTTAGTATGTTTTTAAAAGCAGGAGATAATCCTTTTTCACAGCTATTGTGTTTTATTCTGTTGAAGGTTGCTGGCTGTAAAACATTGTACCTCCCTTTAAACTTTTCCATATAACTTGATTAGACAGCAGTAATCTCTAATGCTTTCATGTGCAAATTTAGGAGTGACCCGGAACAAGAGTTTCCTTCATCCCCATAGCAACCAGGACGATGGAAGAATGCCACTCACCAGGCAATGCAAGGCAAATTTCATCCCTTTGATGTTAATTAACAAATTGCTTTCAGAAAAGTCAATGCATTTTTCTTCTTTAAATGTTTGTGATAAATTTTTAATATGCCTGAAAAAATGAAAGAAGCAGCATTTGCTGCTGACAGGTGAAGTGTGGACTAAAGCCTTGGCACCGATGCCACAAGGAAGGGTTTGCATCAGCTGGATGCTCATAAATCACCTTGGGTGAATTCTGGGACTTGGGAGTTAAGCACTGATACCTTCAACTAGTCCAAAGCCTCTCTAATGCACACAGGGATGTGGGCCCTGCTGTAAGAAAGTGGTCCATCAATTTTGAGTTTCTTGCATGAAAAAACAATAGGATAACACACACAACTTTGTTAGGATGAAGTTATAAGCATATCCTAAATAGTTTAAATATATTTAGCATGTAAATCACTTCTCATATATACATTTTGTTTGTGTAGTTCTTAGACTACTTGTTACTCTTCTTCCTCTTTCCTCTATTGTTCTAAGGCTTTACACCAGTTCTCAGTCCTTAGTATGAATTCCTTTAGGGACTACTGGGCTGTTCCTAATTTTGCTGAGAAGATAAGGCTTGAAAGTTGTCAGCCAGCCAAAACCCACCAAGAGACCCCTCAGAGTTCCTGCTATGGGGGAACACACCAATTCACTGGTTAAGATGCTTAATTCAGATTCTTAACCAGAGAATGTACTTTCCCTTCTGTCCCTGGTTTTTTTGATCATCCAGGACTAGTGATCTGGGCTACAGTCTCATTACAGTAAAGTTCAAGTGAAACAACCACACGAATCCCCTACACAAATTGATTTCATTGCTATAAGGTGTGTTATTACTGGACTCTGTACTTTCACCTCTCTTCTATTTCCAAGTACTAACTCTTAAAAAGTTTTGTGCTTGCAGAGCAGCTTTCAGTTGGAGTTACCTCCAGCAAAGACAGCTCAGACTCTCTGCTGTTCCCACTTAGGCCATGGGAATAAGCAGAACCTTGTGGGGTCACAGGATGTCCAGGCATTGAACAAGCCTGTGCAGTCCTTGTCCTTGGAGGTTTTCAAGACCAGGCTGGAGCAAGTCCTCAGTGACCTGGGCTGACCTTAGTTTGGACTTGCAACCTCCTGAGGTCCCTGCCAGCCTAAAATATCATAGTATTCTATTATCTGATGTGAGTATGGACAAAAAACACCAAACCCTACCAGACAGATGCCAGATATCATGACAAAAGGTAAATGAACAAGAAGCAGGTTTAAGAAATCCATGTTTTTGACATCACTTACTGCCCCAAATTACCTTTACCTGCAGCTGAACTGAAAACAAGGCTCTGATTGGAGAGCAAAATGCAAGTTTCTAATCCTCAGCAATGACACATTTACACTAGGGGACCTTCCCTTCCCTGAGAGTTCCAGAATCCCTTGTTGCAGTCTTGTTTTGCACCTCCCTGTCAGTTAGAACTTGTGTCATAAACTCCACAATATTGTTCTAATGTACATTATAGTGACATATTCTCCCTACCCAGCAATTAAAGAAATTACAGAATAATTTCCACTTGTCCTGTATTTCTGTATGATCTTATTTCACAACCTTGCTATTCAGCACAGCAGGAAAAGTGCATTAGAAGAATGATATGGAGGAATCCCACTAAAGTCTAATGAGAGACTTCACAGAGGTTAAAGAAGTCACCTGCTTACTGCTCCTGCTTTAACTATCAGTCCCAAAAAACTGAATGTAAATCTGCATGGCTGTCATCCCAGAGAAGTAAAGCTGGTCTGCTGTCTGGTGACGAAAATCACCCTCACACTGGCTACACTCAGCTACACAGAATACAATTTTACAGTCCAAGTCTGTATCTGGTGACCTGCCAGATATTGCCCCATAACTCTCCTTCAAGCAGGGCAGATGGTAAGAGTGAATGATGACAAGGGGAATATCCCACCTTGTACCAGAGAGTGGACTGAAAAAAAAAAGGATATTTGAAGATGCTTGAGAACCCTGTTTGCCCAGTTCAATGGAAAGAGAAATATCCAAAGGTTAAGCCAAATTCTAAAATAATTTTCTAAAGCAGAAATTTTAAAATATGAGTTTAAAGAGATTCAGTGTAACCCTGTATCCTAAAAAACATTTAGATTTTAATTCAGTATCTGAAATCAAAATCCTCCTTGCATACAGTGATATGAAAAGCACTTCTTTTAACAAGACTTTTTTTTTTAATGTAAAAACATGCACAGAACAATTGTATTCTGACAAGACCTTCTGGCCTAACAGCTATAAATGTTTTCTAACAGGCAGGTTTTCAGGGACCTGTTTTCTAACAGATCTGTTGTTTCTGAAAAATAAAACTCCACAAGAGAAAGATGATTTTTTTTTTTAGGCATCTGAGAAGGTGCCACTCCGATCTTCCAATAAGAGTGATACAGGCAGGCAGAGTAATAATGTTTTCTAGGGAAAACATGAAAATATGCATATGCAACACAGCAAATAAAATTAAAATAAACATGAGATTTTGAATTGCATTTACTGGAAGTGGCTGGCTTAACTGTGCTACTGCTCAGCCTTGTATGTGAGTCATGCTAATGTATGAATTCATTCAATACACTATGATTATTTTGCCAAGCAATATAGTAGAAAACTCTTACCAGAACTTCCCAGAGCAGCCAATCATATAAATTCATATCTCATAATGAAAAGAGAAATCAGAATGTAGTCTAACATGGAGCTACACAGGGATTGTTACCCATATGCTAAATATAAACCAATATATATAAGCTTTGTATGATTACTTTCTAAATTAACATACTAAACAAAAATTACTATCAGAACTTACCTGGAAAATAACTGGAGTTTGAGAAAAATATAGCAACACTGGATGACTCTCTGAGAGCTCATCTATATATTTCCTACATTTTTCCTTCATACTTTTGTTACAGGTGTTACAAAAAAAATGTTAAATTTTATCTATACTATATACAATATATTACATTTGCTAGAGAAGTAAAAGTATGTATTTTGTTAAGCAGCAAGATTTAATAATTTCCAAAGGGTTTGCCAGTGATGGAGGCTGTGCCCAACTTGCACATTTAAGGAGACATAGATGTGGATATTCAGTAAAATACTGGAATACTACCCATGAGCAGCACTGCTGGAACATTGTCTTATTTTCTAAATCTACCATTTTCTATCTGTAAGAAAGAAATTAACCTCAAAATACTAGGAAAGCAATCAGGTGCCTGAAAGGACCAGATCGTTTGAAGCTGGAGTCACTGTTTAAATGAAAGACAAAATGTATATATTTGCTGCACACTACACTTCCCGTGTGTAAGCAGTAAAAGTTCACACCTACCTCAGAGATTACTGAGTGACCACAAAGACTGGAACTGTCAAAAATAATGAGGTTTCATATTTATTTCAGTTTTCATTCTTTGTTATTATGAATGAATAAAACCACAAAACCAATAAAAGACTCCACAAAAACAAACCAAAAAATTAGAAAATCATTCATATTTCTGTCTACTGATGGTATTTCTATTGCTGGCTTATTATGATCACTGGTAGGCAAAAAAAGAATGATAGTAACAGTAGTTTAGTGGTGGTTTAGTTCATGTAAGGAAGTGAGCCAAATTCATGTTGGCAGACAGAGTAAATTAGTAGACTTAAAGATTAGTAAAGATATTTCAAGCCTAAAGAAGGAGGAATTTCCACAGCTACTTTACAAGGATCTGGATTCTGTCATCTTCAAAAGGATAAAAAAAAGGGGGGGGTGGGAGAAATAAAAACAAAAGAAAAAAGCTTGGGCAAGTTTTTTTTTCTAACATTGAGCAGAAACTTGTAGTGTAAGCAGTGAGAAGGAGAGGATGACAGCTCTGGGTGGTGGCACTAAAACTAAGAAAATAGGGCTTTAAAGCAAGGAATTTTATTTACACACACTATTAGTTGGTTATTCCAAAGGCAGCCCCTCAGACCGTGTTGCAGAGCAATGCCCTGCGCTCCCCACACCATGGAAGTGGGAGCTGGTACAGCAAGAACAACCCTACAAAAAAAGACAAAGGGGGAGATCCAGGTTGCACACATACAAATCATTAATAAATCCTACAGCAGAGTGTTTAAAGAAAGCAGATGTATCCCAAATATATAAACATGCCTCTGGACATCAGGGAAACTATTCTGGCTGACAAAGGCACCCACAAACAGCCGGGAGCGGAGGCACCTTCATTTGTGACTGGCAAACGAGCTGGGCAATTTTGTATTTTCCCATTATGTCTCCTGTTGAGAACTCTCTATATGCTCTCTATATTTACAGCAGAAGGCTGAGGGAAGGAGTCTCTGTGTTGACAAAAGAGCAAAAAGAGAAGAAAGGGAGTTGTGATTTTTCCTGCTTGATGGCTGAGCAATCACCAGGACACCTTTCCCTTATTAAACAACAAAAGGGAAATGTGAATATGTAATGTTTATTGGTATTTTCTGTGCTTGGCAAGAAGTAGTTTGCTTCTGCAACTGTGATGTGAAGAATCTCTTCATGCTGGATGGCTTTAGTCTATGGGCACCCTGATGAGCACTAAGAAAGAATCACAGAAAGACCTGACATCAAATTGGCTGCCAACAACACCCTCACTTTATGCTGTCATACAAAAAAAAGAGGAAAACAAGGATATGCAGTATGGGTTTCTTTTCCTGTGCTTGGTATCAAGTAAGTTGCTAATATGCTTGAGATATGAAAACATTTCACATGTACATCAGTGCTTCCAGGCACCCAATTGAGACCATAGCAACAACAGATTTCACTGCATTACTGCAGGAAAAGTCTTTCCTCCTTTGCTTTCTCCAAGTCCTTCTTAAAGCAAAATCAGTGACCACTTGCCTATACAACAGCATTATTGTTCTCCCTCCATGCACACTGTCAGCACACTTGAAAAATACAGCAGAACTTACTTACTCGTGGCTACATCATGGACAGCAAGAGGTGCAACGTCCTTTTCTGCAATCACTAACAATTCAAACATTTTTTTGCCTTAATTTCATACCCTTTTAATGTGTTTTTTTTTTATTTCATCCTATCCCAATGCACAGCACTGTGCCTAATTTACAGCACAGAATAATAGAAAATAAATGTTCTGATGATGAGATGGTGACATAGAGATGGCTGCATTCCATAAAAAAAAATAGAGCATAAATGTTATTACTCTTGTGCAATGCTTTACTTCCATACAGCATTCCCTGTTAGTTCAGCCAGGGATGGGCACTGTGTGCCACTTTCACTGCACTAGCTCTAAATGATTCAACAGATAATTACTTATCACAATATAGCTAGAGAGATGCCCTCATGCATCCAGAGACAAAGCAGTCAAGAGAAAAAACCCCTCAGTTATTGATATGAGTTGTGCTGACTTGTGTTCAAGCTGACTCAAAGCTGACTTATGCAATATTTAAAGGATTAATATTTTCCTGTGAATTTTTGACTTCATATTCAATAGACAGCAAACCACATTGTATTTAAAAGATACATCTGTTTAAGTCATCGATAAATACTTGTTTAATAAAAACATGAGTAGCCTACACAAATCAAATATAATCATCTAACAATAACACTGGTCATAATATTTTCATTAATACATTCTGTCCAATGTTTACTAAATACAGTACTAAATAGATAATTTATCTTGAAGAGGTACTGTCAGTGAGATATATTTTCATTAAACATATTTCTTAAATGTTAAAAAGTCAAACCCCTAAAACTACAATAATTCTAACATTAGGATGTTTTTCCTCAGGTACACTTAATTTCTGTTTACAGCTCTGCTCACATTCTATCCAGCCTAAACAGCACCAGACCCTGCTGTGCTGCAGACGGCACTGGAAAACACCCCAACATGCTTTTTAGTTTTCTTTTCTCATGTTTTTAAAATTAATTTTTTTCTTTTTCTGTCAGTCTTTTAATAATTTGACACTTGCAAAATGTAGCACAGACTGTTTGTTTGTCAGTGTCATACTGAAGAGAAAGAATTTCACATATTTTCACATATTTGTCTGTTGAATAATCATAACAAAATATATTTAAGCACAGTAAGTCAAATAAGTTTGAATTTAGCCAAGAGCTCTTGTCCTCAGGCAGGCTAACACAAAATTTGTGACAATCTTGCAGGACCTGAGATGTGCACATTATGAGATGTACTGCACAAAGCACTTCTTGTTTTCCTGAGTGTGTAAATCCTGTTCAAACACAGATACTCCCCAGGTTCTAAATAACAACATTTTCCTATAATGATAATATAATTCTCATAATTATTTTTCAACTTATATTTAAGGAACTATATTTTTCAGTAATAATGGCATTAGCCTACTGAAGTGGACTTTAGAATAACAAAGAATAGAATTTTCATTTCTTGTCATTATTAAAGATAATTTTTAAACAAGAGTTGCATTTATTTGGCATCCCCTAAGGCTTGTGTGTTTTTAGGTCCCAGTGTATTACCAGCATCAAGTGCTACTTATTTGCTGTAAACTGCTTTAATAAATCAATTTCTTATTTTATATTTTAGTGGCCAGCCAGGAAACTTCAGATCATTGAGCACTGTATGTGACATTCAGCCAGGCAATCCCTTCCTGTACTGTTCGATAGATTTGATTCTCTTTTCAAAAAAAGAGCGTGGATACAGAAGATATTTACACCTCTGCCCACCTACGGGTTGTGTATTTCATAAGTGTCCTTAGGATATCCTCTTTTTACTGTTCTAAATAAAAAAAAAATAAAAAGAGAGAAAAAAGAGAAAATAAGATTAAACAAGAGTGATGTCAATGCATTACAATGTCAAAGTCCTGTTTCATGTTGGTCAAGATAGCTCATCTCAGTCTTTCCTCACTTTGATGTTGGGGAAGTATAACTGTGCTGTAGCCTCTGAAGTCCTTTCCCTTGTCAAGTATTTTGAATTTTATGATAATAAAATGAGGAGGGGGAGCAACGAGGTTCAAAGACCCAAACAGCAAACAGGAATGCTGCTATGCAGCTAAACAAACTAAGTCTAAAGATCACAAGCAGAGAGCTACACAATAAGGAATCAGACAGTTGAGTTAATTCTAAATGCTAAATAAAATCCTCCATTTTAACACTTGGGACTTCTAAATAAGTCATTTTAAAAGAGAAACAACAACCCAAGCAAAAAAGCCTATATCTGACTATATAATAAGGGTTTATAATTACAAGGGTTTCTTTTTCTGCTTTTTCTTTAAGGTAACTTCCTAAAATGATCTGCCCTCACTGATGTGGTTCACTGCCAGACTAGAAAAATTATGGAGTGCAAGCACTTCAAAGGGTTATTACTTTGTAAAAGGTTTTGTTTTAATGCAACAAAATCCATTTAATTCTGCTTTTGAAATAAAAAGAGAAAGCAAACCCACATTAAATGCTGGCTACTAACATTTCAAGCCAAGATAGCAGATAGCCCTTATCTTCAGGCGACTCTGCCCTCACAGTCACCCACTGTGTCCCCAGGGAAATGGCTATCTGAACTACAGCATATAACTCATATATCTAATATCACATATATACTGCAGATGTATGAGCCCTCTTGCTTTTACCTCCTTAAAAAAAAAAAGTGAGCACTGCTACAGTCACTTCCAAATATTCAATACTATTAGTCAAAAATGGTATCTTGCTGGCAGAAAAATCAACAAACTTTAAACAGACTGAACTCAAACAACTCCTGTTCTGGAATCCAACTTGCCTTACATGACCCAAGTGCCCATCAAGGAGCACTGGAGTAGCCAAATGTCTGCAATCCAACCATAGCAACAACTGACTAAACACTGCCCTGCTCCGTATCTCGGAGCCCATTTGCAGGAGGGACAGTTTCTCCATGCACGGGCAACAGAATAACACCACAGACTTTTTCAGTACCTTCAGCAGAACTGTACAAAGAAGCCAGACCACAGGTGGCTTCTTGACACCATCTCTGTGGAACCCACTCAGAGAAATGCAAAAAGTCATACAAAAGTTAAGATTTGAAGGTCACATTGACATCATCTACCAAATTCTCCTTTTAAAAGAAGGGCTAAGTTGTCTCATAATAAACTTCTTTCCTGCAAGGACCCCCTGCTCATCCCTGGGGGAGTCCCTCCTCCCTGTCTTTTAGCAAGTTGGGTGTAACATTTGCTTTTTCCTGCAATGAAGAACTTTACACATTACTTTTTTACACTTTACACAAACTTTTAAGGACAGTAAAGGGCAGCCAGACAATGACATGGGCCTTCATCCCATGACTGCACCCCATGAAGTCCCAAGCTGCTGCTGTACAGCTGAAGAGCTATCGTGTCACTTACAGGGATATTGGAAAGGATCTGGCACACACATAACTGTGTGTTTTGTTAACATAACACCTGATCCCAGGTGGGTTCACAAGCAGAATGAGAGGCACTCAGAAATGATTGCCGAGAAGAGGACACGAGACTCAGAAGTCACAAGAGACTGCCTGGAAGAGGGGTTTTTGCCTCCTCTGTTATTTGGACAGGGAACATCAATTCTCCCATCTATAAGCAGAATCATAACTAGGGGATGTGACAATATGTGGCCTCTAAAGGTGGGGGAGATGAAAACAAATAATCTTGGCCAGTGACTTTGGAGGTGAGAAGGAAGAGGAAGAGTCATGTGTATGATATAGGTGTTTCAACTAAAGCTACAGAGGACTGCAGCCATTGACACTGCACAAGCACATGGGTAATATATACCCATACATACCATATATATACCAGATATATATATCTGATAACTACATATGTTATGTATATGCTATAAAAACCATGATTATTCACGTTATCTTTTCTTGGAATAGGGTGAAGCAAATTGCACTTAATTCCTGTTGTGCTCTGCTGATCAATGGGGTGATCTGCCCATGGAGTGGGAACCACTCCCGCAGGGGAGACTTCCCACAAGGGGCGAGGGGAGCCTGGAGAAATTTGTCATTTTCCTCTTATTGAACATGCTCTTTTATTTTGAGCAGGGCCAGCAACATTTCTGAGCTGCTGCTATGCTCCTGCCATTGCTTGATATGCAGCTGCTTCAGGCTTTGATGGAACATTTTAACAGCTACATCCTAAAGGGTCAGAAGCATCATGTGCTCAGTTGCATAAGCTTTCCCCAAAGGAGGGACAGATTTTAATTTTCCTCCACATCAGGAAAACTGGAAACGGTGTAAATAGGTGACTTAACTATCTGAAGGAATTTTCACAGAGGAAATGACCCATGTATTATTCTAAGAAGAAATTCCTATCTTCACTCTGCTCCTGTTTGTTTTTCAGTCTAAAATTGAAACCTGAACTACCTGAGGATGACTGTTTAACAAGGAAAATGCAGAAATATTCCAGATGTTTGCAGAGATTAAAAAGAAAAAAAAAAAAAAGGAAAAGAGAGATAAGAATAGTTCAGTTATAGAAGTCCATTGAAATTTCTGTTTTATCTGCTCTACTTTGAAAAAACCGTTATGTATTCCTGGCCATGATTTTTTGATGTTCCCCAGTAGAAAGGATTATATAATTGTGTACATGTTATTATCAATGACAACACTATGCTATGGAACCACTGACAGTTTAAACTTAATTACAGATGGCAGCTTATGAAATAATTATAAAGAAAAGATTGGACAGCAACCACAGTGATTTCATGCTTCCTCTTCATGTGTGTTTAGCACAATATTGTCGAGTCCCTCAACTTTAAAAAATAATGTGAGTTATCAATCAGATGGTTCTGCTCCTGACTGGGAGGTTGACTTAACGTTGTAGGAAATGATATCACGTCACATTTGCCACTCCAAGCCCATGGCTCTGCAGAATGTGTCCCTGCAGCCTCTAAGACTGGCTGTTGGCCACGTAAGGACCACTGCCAAAATAAGTGCTAAACAGCAAGGCAGGTTCACAGTCTGCTCTGTCAGGTCCAGAGACCTTATGGAACAA
This sequence comes from Platyrinchus mystaceus, assembly GCA_035041135.1. Taxonomy (NCBI): domain Eukaryota; kingdom Metazoa; phylum Chordata; class Aves; order Passeriformes; family Tyrannidae; genus Platyrinchus; species Platyrinchus mystaceus. The sequence continues at coordinate 4,988,167 of JAWWLV010000030.1, forward strand.
TGGATTTTCAGAGCAACAGAGTATTCCCTTGGGCCTACAGATCTGAATTGAAAAAGTGAAATTTGAGTATGACAATCGCACACCTGCCTGATTTCATTCTCTGGCATTCATTTCCAGCCCCAGTGAAATTCCCACCCCTCCATGAATTCACTAATTAAATTGCCAGTGGCTTTGATACTGATGTTACCTCACTCCAGGGAGAATTTTGTCTGGCTCTCCAGAGATTATTTTAATGTGTTCCATGTTAAATTGGTAGGCACTCTTTAACCTATTCCTTCCTGATTCCATCTCACCTTTCTGTTATTACTAATAGCACATCAAGCCTTTAACTACTGTCTTTTTAGCGAAGGAGTAACACAAAGTAGCTATTAAGCTTTTCAGCTTTCTAGATACATTTTTTTCCTTCTTACATCCCTCTTAAGCACAGGACCGACAGTTCCTTTGGTTATTCCCTGGCTCCTTGTGCATTTTAAAAGCATGCTTTTCCTGCCTTTTACATAGTTTGCTAATGGTGCCTCATTTGGAGCCTTTACCTTTCTGACTCTTCCTTCAGATTCCTCCCCTCCACCCAGTCCTCTCTCCCGCAATTTTACTGTCTTCTAATGCAGCTACAGTTTTATTATTCCAAAGATGCTAAAGAATTGTCTTGGGGTTTTTAGTTTCTTTTTGTGGGGTCTGGGTTTTTGGGTTGGGTTTTTGTTTGTTTGTTTTGTGTTGGGGTGTTTTTTTGGGTTTGTTTTTCTTTTTGGTGGAGAGAAGAATAAGGAAGGCAGATTAAAAGGATTCAAGTCCAGTATTCTAATTCTGTGTGACCCTTATCCTGAATACAGATTCTTTCCTTTTCTTCACTGTAGCTATTGAAGCTCTTTGTTGTGAAAAGCATTAATTACAAATGCATCCTTTGTTACTCTCATAGACTGCTTACAATTTTCCAAATTACAGATGCTTTCTGTTTGCATTGCCAGTCACTGTAGTTATATGCTTTTTTTTTTAAAATATATAATTAAATAATAAATAGCCTAAGGTCAAGGCTGCTGTAGACTTTCAGTTTACTAACTCTGCTAAAATTTAGGGTGCTTTTAGGATCAGGAAGCTTTTTTCATCTACCATGAGATGTGTTTGGGAACATCTGTACATTACCATCCACACAGCAATATCGCAATTTGTATCTCAGACAGAATTTGTGAGTTAATCATTAGTTTTTCATTAGGCACTCAGCTCTTCAGTGGGACATTGCACCTTAATAATTATGTTGCCTGTAGAATTGGGCAACAGAGGCTGATTAACTAGCCTCTGCAGCATATTATCATATGGAATAATTCAGACTAGAAAGAACCTCTGGAAATCATGTGGTCGAGACCCTCAGTGAAAGCAGGGGTGAGCTCAAGGGTAAATTCAAGTTCAACACAAGGTAACCTGATCCTTCAGGACTTCAAGGTCATGTGTGAATGAAGCATTTATATAAAACCTGCTATGCTGCTGAAAAAAACACTAACTGGAGATGTGTAACACATTACTGACCTACTCCCACTCCTTCAGCTCCTTGATGAGTCGGACAGCTATTAATGCATACACAGGCTCTTTAGGGTTTCTTTCCAGAACAATATATCTTGCCTGCAGAAGGACAATTTTAAAACACTCTTTCCATGTGCCTGCTGTTTCTCAGGCTTTCTGCAATAGCTGAAAATCAAACCCACTCCTCCACTTATAAACATTTTTGGTTCTTTTTAAAGAAAAGTGTGCAATAGTTTTCAGTTATTTATCCACAAATCTAATTTTTACATTTTGCACCAATTACAGAATCTTAAGAAAATTGCACAGAGTTCCCTTTATAATCTGTTCTTTCTTAGAAAACTTGTTGTTTCAGAAAAGTGCAGATTTACATCTATTTAACTATATGTGTATTACATTCTATATTGTCCAGTGTATTAGACCACACCTTTTAAATTTCCCAACCCTACACTCATCAGTCAGAATGCCTGATGCATAGTGAGAATGAAATTCCTTGCTCAAAGAATATTAACTATATATATGTATATATTTAAAATCCCAAGTCTTACAGAAAACAGAAAAGTTGAAGACCAAATCATATCATACAGGAGCCTACAATATAAAAAAACACCACTGTGGTATGATAGGCAATATTTTAGTTAGTTTACATATAACGTGATTATGATTTGAAAGATATGTAGATTAATTTAAAAAATACAAATATACATTATAGGACGATAAAACACAAGATTAATCACATACAGTAGCATAGTTTGAGGGATTGATTTCCCCCTACATTACACTGATATAAATCAGGGGCAATTCTGTGAGATCATTGGAGATAGAGTGTGTGAGAAATGAATCATGTCCAGCATTTCTTTAATCTAGTCAGGGTTTTTTTCCCCTATTAGAAGACTTACCCTGCATTCTCCCCAAACAGAAAGGACAAAGCAGAAAATTATCACCTGACAGTGCTAATGGTAACTAAGAGTATCCCCATCATATCAATTATTTTAAATGCTTTCATGTAATCCGTCATAAATCACTACATACAATTAGAGAGAGATGAAAACTTGCAGGCAAAACGCTGGGCAGAAACACAGACACAGACTCACTGCTGGACTTGTTTGTCACAATATGACATCTCTTGGGAAAAGAACAAGTTCCAGAAAGACTTGGGGAGGAATCTTCCAGAAATCCAGGCAAAGTAATCATACAAGAATATACCCAAAAGAGGAAAAGAACAGATAAGTAGATGTATTTAGAATAAAGCAAGAATGGGTCCAAGTGATGCCTTATGACTACATCATGGGAGCTTTGCTGGGTCCTTAGTCCGGTCACAGTCTCCTTAGCCAAGCTGAAGTAAAGCAGAACTAAAACTGTCCATAAACAAGTTAACTTATAACAAACTGCACATCTTGGCAATAATAAAAATGCAAGATTTGAAATTTTTGTGCTTTCATGCCTGCGAGGTGTAAAACTAGAATGAAAGATACTGACTGTGCTTACAGGGCTGTTAAAGTACTGGAATCTTGGGATTAAAATATGGAGATCAGTCAATCAGTCTTCCTACAGACCACTGATGAAAGCTGTGCCAAGTGTGTTTTGTTAGTCCAGCTCCTTTGCTCTACAGAGCCAGTCAGTGCTCTGGCTCACCAGAAAAATCAGATTTTTCTTGCCTCAATTTTTGCTTTAACCAAAATAACTGTTCTTGGAAGTTGCTACAGAAATTTGGTGAACAGCATTTTTCTGGAAATAACACTGCTAATGTCTTATTAGAGGTATTTGTCATTGAGATAACACCTTGTGTAGGTGGGATAAAAGGTGATAATGCTAACACTGTGATAATTAAAAAAACTCAGCCTCATCTCCTTTGTTTTGCTGCACAAAAACTAACCTGCTACTTGTGGCATCCAGTTAAATCCTACTGACATATCCTCACTTTATTTTTCTTCTAAACTGCCATTTTGCTACTGTTAAATAGTGTACAACTTGCCCTCTGCCTTTATTTGAATATTCTACAGAAGACAACTGAAAAAGGTAAAATATTAAACATCTATAAACTATTTTTAAAACTTTAACACATTGCTTTAATAACATTACAGAAATATGTCTTGTGATTTAAAAAGTTAAAAATGTTTCTATTGCTTTCTACAGGTGTTAGAAACATTTCCAGAAAACTATCAAAACAATCAAATGCATTTTATCAAATGCTATTTGATTAAGAAGCAGATTGTATCACAAAATTGTAATAAGCCAAATTTCAGGAAAACTGAGGCAATTCCTGTGCTGACAGTACCTGATGCTGCCTGGCAGACAGAGAAGCTGGAGGACACATGTAACCTTTCCTGTAAATACACAAATTCAAGTACTTTTTCAGGGTATGGGGAATGATCTCTGTGCACAAGCCTTGCACTGATATCAGCAGTGACCTCTCCACTCTGCTCCCACATGCACAGAAACAGAAGCTGTACACATTCAAAAGGTGGAGAGCCACAAAAAAAGCACTCCACTGTTCCACAGGGAGGGCCACTGAAGCTGCCTCAGGTCCCTGTGCCTTGGGAGATCCCTCTGGGCTCACTGAGCCTCTGCTTAACCTCCCCCAGTGCCACAGTCAGTCACAACCCAGATCACCTTGAGCACAAATGGCAGATGGTCCATGGTCAGATCTAATTCCGTGTTATTGGTGGCGTCAGGATGGCCAACAGGTGGACAGATAGCTGTCAAACGTCTGATATGACTTTCATATTTTTTTATTCTGAGCTTTCTTTCTTTAAAACAGAGATCCTCCCAACACACACAACATCCACACTGCTCTGCTAAACAATCAGTTCAGATCTTTAAAAGAAAAAGCTCATCTGCTGGTGTAGCATCCCTTAATCAGGCCCTTCCAGCAGCACCTTGATTACCCCTGTGCTGCTAATAAAGTACCAGCTTGTTCAGTTCAGCTCCTGGGCTGCTTCCAAAACCTTGCACTTGGGGCTGTGGGACTTCTGTTAACTGGACACTGGGACAGAGCAGTTTGAAGGACCTCACTGCTGACAACTGTACACACTAAGCACACATGCAAAAAGTCTGTTTTGTCCGTGGATTGGTTTGAACTCTGCCCTCAGAAGTGACAGAAAATGAATTAATCTCTCTCTCTTATCTACTTTGTGTCAGTTTTACTGTCCCATTCCTACAGTGAGCTTTAATAGAAACTAATTCACTGGACTTTTTAAAGGCATATTCCCATTCTCTGTTCATTTTAGTTACTCCATTTGTGAAAGTGGATTATAAAGCTGGAGAGGGAAGAGTGAAAATGAAAACTGAAAAGAGATTAATACAGTGTCTGCCTCTACAGGAGCTCGGCCTTGAAGATTGCCACATCCCCGTTCCTTGATGTAACGTTATAAGATGCTTTGACCTAACACACCACATTATTTATAAATTATACTGAATATGCACTATGATATATTTGAAAAGATACCATTAAAGGAACTTCACACATGGGAAGGGCATATGGGCTTTTTGATCAGAAAGAAAGGACATTTGCATTGAAATAAAAAAGTCTCAAATCTTAGTTGGAGATTTAAAAAAAAAATTAGTTCGCTTATTAATAAGAGAAGTTTCATTTTCCTAAGGTCCTTCTTCCAGTATCATGAGCAGAATTTTAAAGGAGGCCTGGACCATGTGCTCATATTTCAGATTAGGTATCCATACTTTTGACAAAGCTAGTTTTCCTTGTGGTCTCTCTGAACTTATGAATTTTCCACATTAGAAAGACCAATATACATACAGAAGAACCTTCATGTTATCAATTTTACTTCTCAGTGATTTTGAAAACACTTGGCATTATATGATGCCTCTCATTCATGAAACTAAAATTATTAAAATGAAAAAGTGTAAGCTTTAAAAGGTTAATGGCATAATAGCAAAGGGAATTCAGGGGAAAAATAATGAAAGCAGTTCTACAAAAAATAATACAAATACAAAGCTTCCAGGAGCTTTGCAATATACTGTGGGAGGAAGGAAATAAAGCACTGCCAACAAGTCACAGGTATACAGCTTGACAGAGAGTGAAAATGTTGCCAGGAGGAAGTGATAATGGTTTTGTATCCATAATTCATTCATCTCGGGGGATAAGAGATTACGTAATGCAGTGGCACTGCTGTATTCTGCTTCATTAGTAAGTCCTACAGAGTATTTTCTGCATTCCTAAGTCGGGGAAGTGCATGAAATGCAGAGCCACTTTGTAAATTACTGCCTCACGTCCCTCTGACAGTGCTGAATGCTCTCCTGGTTTGAAGTTCAGTTTCACAGCAGTGGTGAGACAAGGTGAGCGACAGCTCAATCATCAGAGCACAGGCCAATCAGAAGGACCAGGTGTTGAAAGAAGAAAGAATGAAGGAGCAGATACACTTCCCACTTGATCATTAGTTTGCCATAACACAAAGGGTGATGGGAGCTTGAGGGAGACACAGATAAAAGTGGAAGTAATAAAAATCGGCACAGATGAAATATGGGACTCGGAACAGGGAGGTGAGAATTGGAAGAGTTCAGAAGAAACAGCAGTTAAACAAAGGGAGAGAGTGGGTTTGAGCATGAGTGTGTTAAAGAACACTGGACATGGAGTTGGGAAGTGAAGGGAAAAAAGGATGGTGAGAAACTAAAAATAAGGTTAACAAAGAAACAGTGTTGTAATGAAAGAAATAAGAAAAAAAAAAGTCAGTTTGGAAAATAACAGATTATTGGAGGGGGGATCATTTTAGAACAGAGAATGAATCCTAAAATTTTAAAGAGGGGAAGTTCAACACATGAGTGAGAAAAAGGGACATGAAATGTGGAGTGGCCAACAGAAATTAGTGGTACCTAATCCAAATTAAAATCACGCACCTTTCACTTCCACTGAGCATAAAGTCTTAGAAAATTTCTTTCTATATATAATCTCACATGTTTCAGTTAGAGGAAAGGTGTAAATGTAATTTATCATGGAAACCACTGTGACTTACCTTCCCTTCACCTAAACTGTGAGAAAACCTGTGGGATGCCCCTGACACTTCCAAGACATATCTATATGATTTTTATGTTCCATGTACTTTCTAGTACCAAATGCTACTAAAGTGAGTCTGTGCCACACACACAAAGAAGTTAGTGGCTCTCTGTGGTAAAAAGAGTTACTCACAAAATAAAAATCTATCCAGTGCTTTGAAAAACACCTGGAACTAGGAATAACTCATGCTAAATATTCTTTTTTCCCATCCAAGTATGGCAAGCTATATACATGTACTATATAATCCAGAATTTGGAAAAAATAACTATTTATCAACCAAGCATCTCGTGCGATGGAGGACCAGATACCAGCTGATGAACTTCTCCAAGATGCACAGAAAGAAAGTGCATGCTCAAAAACATGAAGCAGGCACTTCCTTGCACAATGTCAACATCTCATGGCCAGCCAAAGTTCGTGAAAACTGATTTCTCCTTTGCCTATCAATCTGCAACTGCCTTCAAACTGCTTCCAGCTTGGCTTAATTGCTGTCTTCCTGTAACTGCTTGACAGTCTGACAGAGACTGCATCCCAGAGTAATTCACCCTTTTTGTTTAGTTAGAATGAGGTTTAGGGTGTGGTTAATAAAGGGAAAGTGGAAAGGAATTATTTCCTTTAGAATATGGGCACAGAGTGACACAGAAAGGGATTATTAATTAGTAGAAATAAGTGATATGAATTATTAGTGGCAGCACTTTATAGCTGTGTCTGTGAAACTGAAATCCTGAAAATTCGTCTCACAGAAAAATAACCTGGATTTCACAATGGACTTGAACCTGGCAGAAGGAAAAACAAATATTTAAATCTACACCCCAACTTTTTGGTATCATCTGGGCAAGGACAGAATACAAAAGGGGAGATGCAAAAGAATGAACTGAAAGCAAAGGATAAAAGCAGTTGACTTTAATTTAACTGTGGTCATCTAGTTATTGTCTCGCTGACCCTCTGCAGTGACCGGTGTATTCCCGGTGCTTCATCCTGCCACTTCCACGTATCTGTGCCTGTCACTGTGTGGGGAGTCCCAACCAGACACACCAGTACACCCAGGGCTCCCTGTTACACTCTGCATCTGACTCATGTACATCTGGCCTGAAAAGCTGTGCAGAAATATTGTGCTTAAAGCACAGGAGGCTTAGCAGGCACCTCCATCTGAAGTGAAACATTGCTGATTGAGCACTTCCCAATAACTTATTGATTTAATCAAGTCTCCCCAAAGAAGCACGTCAGCAGCAACACTGACAGCTAAGTACATGAACAAACAAGGGGTAATGGAGCAGCAGTGGTGGGAGAAATATTAAAGACACTGCTTTTCACAGAACTGCTCTGAACACAAACAATGAACAGCGTTTTCCAAACACACGTATGACAAGACAACACCTTCAATTACAACAAGGAGAATCAGATTGTTCAAATTGCTGTCATTTGAAGCATCTGATTTTGTTAAAAATAAGCAAAGCTCAAGGGACACCCATTACTAAATGTCCTCGTATTGAGGTCAATAATAAGCTCTCATAGGAAAACTAAGCTATCAGTTTCCCTTCAGACAGAGGGTGTTAACATAAGAATGCTTAAAGAGTTTTTTTGATCAAATATATCCCCTCAGATAAGGGAAAGCTATACAAAACCATTATCTTCATTGACATGATAATATGTACTAGTCAAAAATGAACACTTCCAGAAAGTCCTGTTTTACACACAGAAATAAAACATTATGGCAAGCTTTGGCTGTTGTAGTGTTGCATTCCTAATCATTTTAAATAAATCTTCGACAACTGCTGGAGTAGTTTGCTGCACGTATTCCCAGTTTGTGATGAACTAAGGAGCCTGCAGTTCAGATACATGTTGGCTGGTGGCATAAAAAGAAAAATATTGTATGCAAGAGACCCTATAAGAGCCTGCCTTGAAGCACCACACTGGATTTTACTGCTGAGGCTATTTTTGCTTTGTACCTGGATCTGTGACTATGGTATGTTCAAATATGCCCTTTTGTCTCAGATTGAATGATCTAAATTGCCTTCAGCTGTGTTACTGGAGAAACTGTCATTGTCATCCTGAGAATTGTGCCCATCTTGGAACGAAGGACACGGCTTTTTAAAGCCACTGTCATCTTGACAGTTGGGTTCAATTGTTCTTTCCAGGAAATCCCTATGGATTTATTTGGTTACTATAATTCTTAGCTGCAGTTCTTTCTTTTAGAGTGACAATCCATTTTTTGCCTAGTAGGTCTGGGAAACTGCCCAAGACTCCACAAATACTGCTATGAATGTATTGCACAAAAAAGCTCATGTTTTTATAAAGTCAGGAATCTTCTTCAAGAGCTAATGGATAGGAAAATCCAAACATCAGAAATGTCAGAGAAATCTTTTTAGTGTCCTTATCAGTAGCAGTGACTAGACTGTTTTTAAGTGGAATGACTCAGTCTTGTCAGCCTCTGCATGTTATTTTGAGATCACAGCACTGCCCAGAGTCTTCCCTGTCTCTGTCATCTCTATCCTTGTCACCTCTTCTACACCAGCAATTGCTTTCCCAAAAATGTCTTCCTGTGAATCAATTAGGAAACCTGGATCAGGTTTATGGCTACAGAGGTCCCTTGTTGGTTTTCATCAAGGTTGTCTTCACTCCAGTAGCAAATCAAAATAACTTTGCAACACAATACAGTGGTCTTGCTACCCACTCAGTAACCATTGAAGTCTGAGTGTCCAGCAGCTGCAGTCCAAAAATTGCTCATCACTGTTTTGCAGAAAGTCTATGTTCTAAGCTGCTGCATTATGTATTCAATGCAAAGCACATTCATGGTTATCCTGAACACATATTTGGATTACAAAGGATGTTCCTTTGCCATGCTTGGATTACTTCAATTTACCAGTGAATTTACCCAACTCAAGTTTTGGAATATATAACATGCAAGTATGTAGCCTGCAGGAGCAGGCTGCCTGTAGCTGGTCAAGATAGCCATTATTCAACACTTCCAAGTGGTTATTGCACATAATCTTATGCTCTTTTACAACCAGATGCTCAGCAACCTGAAACACAGGTGTCAGGGCAAAGGCACAGCCGAGGCTTGTGGAGAGGCTGGAGCCGAGCAGCTGCTCCAGGCTCCCACTGCAGCCCAGACCCAGCTGAAGCACTTAACACCCACTTCGGTGTAAAGCAGCCTTTCTCATCCCCTGCTATATGTCCTCAGCAACACACTTCATGTTTGGGAAAGCAAGCCACACTCTGGCACCCTGCCCTTCGGTGGCTGAAACCCCACTTGGCTGCAGCACCTGCCAGGGGTCCCTCAGGGATCCAGGCAATGAGATAACAGACTTGAAGACCCTGTTTGCTGGCACTCCTACCTACTGTGGATAGCCAAGAAGGAACATAGGGTTGTTTCCCTGTCTGTTAAGTAGTCTGAGAACAACCAGTTTTGTCACAAAGAGCAAAATCTCTCCATTTAGGTATTGGGGACCAATAAGAGAGAGGTTTTAGGTATCAACAATTACTATATTATTTTATATATTCTTTTATGTTAGTATAAATTAATAATACTGCTTATACAACCATTTAATTATTTTAGTAAAGCATTAGTGCTCTCTCTTACTGTACTAGCTCAGTTTTATTGCTGCTTCGGATTTAATTGTAAAATACTGAACTAAATTTTAAAAGCCTCCCATCTGCTAAGAAAACGTGTGATGGGGGTACATCCCATGACACTCGCTCCTCCTCCTCTCTTTCCCAAAAGTCTCAACGTCTCCAAATTCTCGCAGCCCTTCCCTCCTTGCATTTACTGTCATACCACAGAAGCGAGGAAGTGTCAGCAAAAAGGTCAGGATTCAACCATCATTTTCTGAGTCACCAGCCCTGAAGAACACTTTCCTCTATGAAAGCCATGCTGATGATGTGTGTGTCACACAACTGCAGTCGCCTCTCATTTCACCACCACAAGGGCTACGATTAGAAAAGTAGGGGAAGTTGGTGTTAGCAAAGATCAGTGTCAGGCAAAGTGTGTGGCTTATCCCATTGCTCCTGCCAGCCAGCAAAACCAGCAGCAGCACAGGCCATAACTGATTCATGAGGTTCAGTCTACACAGGAGGAAGGTGTTGCCTAAGCAGACACCATTCCCAGACTCATCAAATGCATTTTTTCCAGATACAGGCAAATAAAGACTGTAATACAATCACTGCTAAGGAAAGAAAACCTCTAAATAAGGCTGTAAAACCTGAAAGAGAATTAGGCAGAACTGTAAAGAACACTTGGGAATTCTTTCTTCCACAAAAAAAACCCCCACATGTTTATGTCATCTAGACACTGAATAGATTTCTTGGAGAAAAACTGTTACATTGTCTGAGTAAACATGTCAGTCAAAAACAACAACCAGCAATTTACAAAAATGATGCTGCATTATTTAACACTGAAAGAGTACGGTTGCACTGGGAGAAATGTTTTTGTTTACACGCTGTATCTGGAACAGTGTTAGGCTGAGATGGAATAACCATAACGAATACTACAGGTTTTGTAAACTCAGCAAAACTCCTCAGGCCTAATGCTGCCTTTTAAAGTATGTTTGGTTGTAGTTTCACCATGTGGCTCATTGCCACATCCAAGTCCTCACTCCATGTATCTTCCAAGAGATCTTCTAAAGAGCAAGAGGTCCTCTCAAGAGAAAAGAGAGATTCCTCCCTTTTTAGGGGAATAAGGCAGATCCTTGGAACAAGTTATTCTTCAGCATTACAGACTCTTGAGAACTCCTATTATTTCACTGTGCTCAGCACATCACCTGATTAGGCTTTGAATTGTTAAATATAGCTGCACACAAAAGGAAGTGATGGAATTACACATTGCTCCCCAGTTATTGAGGTTTTGATTACTGCAGGCTAATTTTCTCATTGTACTTTCGTGGGGTTTCTCCTAACTTAACATTCTTTTAAGGTAGCCTGTGTTGAGGGAATTATCTTGTTTTTCAAAGCAAATTTCAGCTGATTACTAAGTATTTACATACTGTAATTTGAATGTCTAATTATACAATTAGTGTAAATACATGTAATATGGTTTATTTTTCACAAAAGCTGATAAGGTACATTGCTTTTTGCATTCCAGTGTTATGAGACTTTCATTGCTTGTAATACACAATCCTAAAATTCACATTAAAACCTTCCAGTAAAAGCTGTTTATTCATCAGTTAACACTTTCCAAATGATTTGAAACACACTTCATAGCACGAACCGAAAAAAGACATCTGCCTTGTTGTTACAGACTAGAGCTCACGACTCCTTCATCTCCTAAATGTAAGAGTAGCCTTAAGCATCTGTATTTTTTTTCTTGCAGGACTTCACAGCAAGTTTCCTTCCACATTAAACTATCCATCACTGCATGATAATTCACCTGTTGACTGCATTCCTACACCAGCTCTGGCCTAGCAGACACTGTCATGGAACTGGTACTGATATTTATGGTGATACCTTGGATGAAATAAGGAGAAGTGCACTTGGGAAGATAAATGGAGACAATGCCCCTCCAGGTTTAGAGCTGCTCCTTTTTTAAGGAGCAATAGTTAATAACTGCCTAATTAGAGGGTGGAAAGTGCTCCTTTAGTCTCAGTAGCTGAAGCAACAAGGCATGGACACTGAGCTGCAGAAACCTGCCAAACTCCTCTGCTCCTCCTCAAAAATCTCCAATATGCTTCCTCAATCAACTTTGACTAAATCTGAGGCTTCAAATGTAATCCTCTTTCCCTGCTCCTGGTGATCAGGACTTTTTTTTTAGAAACATGAAGATATGCAGCACCTGACAGCGATTAAAACAATTATTTATATACCAAATATTCAGTACACAGATTATCACTTAATTCTTTTAAATGACTGCACGGGTTCTGAATGGCTGAATTGCAGCAGCAAGGCTTCCACAATTTCTATGAAGAAAATTTTATTTCTGGTAGAATATAAATTTATGTCACAGTGGGTTAATATTTCCAGTTTAAATATAGTTTGCTCTTACCCAAGCTAGTGTTGAACTCATATTTTTTAATTTTCATTTTCTAAAAACTCACATTTTAAAAAAAAAATTCCAAATTTGATTTTACTTTAATTAAGTGTAGGGAAACCATATGTAAACAATGTGGAAAGATCAATTATATAAGAAATGTTTCTGAATTATATTCTATAAAAAGGTTTATTGATGTGTATTTCCTTGAGCTAGCATTCACCTCACAATGGAAAATGACTTCACTTGTATACTGGATTTTACACCACCTTGGAAAACAGCATCAAGATTTTGTAAGGCTAACTATCAGTTTATCCACATGTAGCTTCAATTTTAGCAGCCACTGGCATTCTCCATTTGTCTTTTATGGAAATGTCCTTCAGAGACATTAATTTTAAAAGGGTGACCATAAGAAAAGGAAAAGTAAACCCAAGGACCTGGGCACTGACCTCCACACCAGCACTGAGCCCTGTCTTGCAGTAGCCTATGTTTCTATGGTACAATAGGTAAAACTCTGCAAGCACACAATATTTTCCTATGTATGCACAAGATTTTTCTCCACCGTTAAACCACAGCAAAAGACAGTCTTTCATACTGCTAAATTTAACCTGTGAAATTAGTACACTGGAAAAAAAAAACCGAAAATGGATATTTACTTTATAAATACATTGCACCACATCTGAATAACTTCAAACTACATTTCCTAAAATTCTGGGCCCAACAATAAAATATAGTCAAGTCATTAAAGATGCTGAACATATACTTAATTTTCAGCTTATTTTTATGCCCCCTTGGCCTCAGTGAGATTTAAGGACATGTTTAAATTTTCTATTTAATCAAAGCCTCATTTACAAGGATAATAATGCCTTTACAGCATGTATTTTTCTACTCTAAGATGCAACTTACAAACCAAATGTGAAGAATATCATCTTTGGCAGCATTCCCTAAGGGAGTCTGGATCTATAAACACGTGGATGTAATGGGTTTGTTAAGGCAATTCTTCTTCCATTCTTCTGACAGTTATAATATAAATAACATTTTCTCCTTAGGAAGCAATCCAAATAAAATCAAACCAGTATATTAATATCTGTTAAGGTAATCTTTGACTTTGTAACTGGTTTAGAACTCTGTTTTGTGAGAGACTGTAAGAAAGTGGATGCAGACATGAGGTAGAAGCCACACATCATATTCCATCTCCCAGACCGTGCTGGGACAGCTCTGTTACACCTCCCGTTTCTTTGCCGTGGAAGGCAGGGATATCTCTGCCAGTCTATGACAGATGCTTACACATTATTCTTTAGCTCTAACCTCCTCTTTATTCTTTCAGTTTGCTCTCAAACAGGCTTTGTGTGAGCCCTCCACAAGTCAGGAGTCTCACCCGAAAGCCTGGATAGAGAGGAAGGCAGGATACAGCTCTTGGTCCGTACTCTGAGTTATTCTGCAGGAGAATGTATTTGTGAGAACATAAAAGAGGGGGCCTGTCCAGCTCAGGTGTGAAAATCACATCTGCTTCCATCATCTGCCACTTAAAAGCACTTCAATCCCACAGAAAATCTATGTCAGGCCCTCAGGTCTAGTTAAGTGAGACAGGAAAAATCTCTTGTATATCAGCAAGAATGAATCAATTCAGCCTGTATCAAAATGAAATAACTCACAAATAAACACAGTCACACCAGATACTCATTTGTATGTGCTGGACTAACAAGCAGACATTCAAAAGAGAATGACAAAGGAGCCAGAAACCAACCCAGGTTCAGAGGAACACAAAGAATCCCTAAGTTGGCTTTTTTTTTTTTTTTTTTTTAAAAACTTGCCAGTTAATCAGGAAATACACAGGAGCACAGAATCAACAGATTGGAAAACTCAGCAGAAGATCCAGAAGTTGGAAAAAATGTGGGTTGTGAATATTTTGTTCAAATTAATATTCTGGCAGCTACATTTTGAACAAGCTGTAATTTGTATAAGGCACCTTCTGTTAAATTTGTGGCACAGAATTACAAGGCCCAATCCAAATTGAAATCAAACCATGGATTTGCATCAGTACATCTATTTACCCTAACTCTCCCAGGCCTCAACTACTGAGAATGAGACATTCAAAATAAGAGAATGTAGATAAAGACTCAAAAATATTTTTCCTTCAAAAATAAAAGATGCTTTTTATCCCTCCAAAGAAACTAAAGTAAAAGGACCTGCTTAAGTCCTTGACCATACTCATGGTCTGACAGCATTTGTTCTATGTATTAATTTTGTACAACACATAAATTCATGGCTAGCAATGAGGTTTTAGGAATAGAATTAAGAAAAGGGCTAATCTATCAGCCATGTTGTCAACACTATATTTAGAGAGATGAGGGCAGAAGTATTAATCTGTCAAAACCAAAGCCCTGGATGATGCTCACTTCTTCACAGTGGCTGAATCAAAATTTTTCAGCCATGCATGGGTTTTTTTTGAGTGTTTACTAAAATGGTAAATCACTTTAGGAAGGGTATGTAGCACAACAGTGGCAAAATAACCTGGTAGAGAAACACAGTTGACAAACTATAACTTAAAGAAAAATGAATGAATGACTGTTCTTGCTAGTATAATATGGAAACTAATGGGAAAATAAAACAAGCAGCATGAATTTTTAAAACAAAACATAACCCCAGAAAAATCAGTTTCACTTTATTGCAACACTTAGGCATGCTACAAACATTATTTCAGCTCTGATCTGATGTTTTACCTATCTCAGTTTTTACTCCTTGTGTTATTAGTAACATCAGCCACTCTGGTTAGGCACTCCTCAAGTAACCAATACCTGGGAGTATCTGGGAATCTGAGCAGCTCATTTTCCTTTCCCATCAATGATTTTCCAGAGCTATTCCTCAGCTTCTCTATGGAACAGATACTGTTTTCCAAACACCACAACCCAGAATGGTTATTTACAATCAGTGATTTAGAGAATAACATGTGTAACGTCAGCCAGTCTTTAGAGGCCACCCAGCATTAGCAGGAATGCACATGCTCTCCAGAACGACACCACTGATTCCAGCCACCCTACCATGCCATTTTATAGGCTGATCATGTGCACAGTTTGTCCAAACCCATATTTTATATACTCAGTGAGGTCATACCTTGGCAATTGGATGACACATTGTGTGCATACACCTGTTCTATAATTCAAAACAGCAAAAGACATTTCAGCTTTGATGGAAAGTGTGCTATGTATCTGATTTTTGCTTCTTTTCACACAATACAAAAGGCTTTGTTAACCACTACCAAATTATTATGATCCAACCAGCTTTCATATTTTAATGATTAAATAGTCTGATTATTATAATGAAATTAGAAAGAAAATATTTCCAGGTCACTGCAGCAGGTGAACTTGGATAATCCTAAAGACAGCCCTGAAAGTTATACCAAAGACATCAACAAGTCTGTGAAGATTGTGAAGACTTGTGTTGGAAACCAGCATCACCCAGGCTTTGGAAGAACAGCTTCCTGCGTTGAACGGATTCCTCAACACTGGAAACCTCTGACCTCCTGCTACACTATTCCGCTTTCCCTCTTTTCTCCTTCACCATCACTAATGTGATTGCAAAAAGCTTTAAGTAGGGAAAAGGAGCCCAGATCAATTTGATTTTAACTAACTTTATCTAAAAAAATTTGTCAGACTCACTGAATCTGTGCTACAGTAAAACAAGATGTTCCATTTGTCAAGCAAGTGGTTTCTTTCTACTACACCTGAAACCTTCTTCTATCTCATCAATGAGCATAAAGCAAAAACCACTTATGGAAGATACATTGTGAGGGATGAGGAGCTGCATAAATGACTTTCAAAAAAAATTGCGTTATATTGTTCTGTTTGACATATAATTCTTTTTCCTCTTCATGGGTAAATTGTAAAAGTATCTCTAAACAAAGTTTTATCATGAACTCATCAGTATGCATATTCTGTGTTCACATTTAGGATCTATTTATAAAATCAATTCTGTTCTGGGCTCTGACAAACAAAACTGAAATGCAGCTGTGTGACATGGTGATAATTTTCATTAGTTCTAAAAACCCTCAATAGAAATTACAATCTTACTTGTTATAACCAAATAATCCCGAGAACCCCCAGGAAAGGTGACTTCTCTAAATGATCTTATTTGTTAATGGAAAGAAAGAAGGCGGGGGGGAAGAAGTGGATAAAAATTGAAAGGAAGAAGATGAAAGCTTAAAAATCACAGATGTAAATACTTGAAGCCATGCTGAGCAGAGAGTCTTCGGCATCTCTGTCAGAGACAAATGTATATTGAATTACCCTTGCATTATTTGCACATCCTTTATTACACTGTAGGAGTATTTGCTCAAATTTCAAATAAGCTTGTTGCTTTAAAATCTGAAAACCTCATGGTATTTAATACAAAGAGCCAGAATTCAGCAAGTAAGAAAAATAAAAAATAAAAAAGAAAGCAGAGTTTACAATGATTCCCTTTTGAGAATTAGGTCATGGTAAAGAAAATCACAAATACTCGAAAACTGTAATAGGGGAAGACTTCAGAGAAAATGAGAGAAATTTCATCATTAAATTGTTTTTAAATAAAAGTCTCTAAAGTAACAGAGTAAAATTAATATTTATCTCCCCTTTTTCTATGTTTGATAAAGAAGATATATAAGGCTGTTCTATTTTTTCCTGACTAATATTTGGGGGTTGGGGTGTGATAATTTCATTTCCTTGGGATACAATGCTCTTTAAGTTCTGCTGAAGAATTACCTGCATTTCTTTGTTTCTTAGGGAGATTTGCTGATTAAAGATCAGTCTAAAGTATCCTTCAGGCATCATAATTACAGAAGAGTTGTCAAAAAAAACCCCAATAATAAATATATCTTAAGTAAACAGTCCTTCTAATTTAAATTATTAAATTTTCAGTCTTCTGGGATTTTCTTTTCTGGGGTTTTATTTCGTTAATTCTCCTGGCTAAAGGTGAGTCCCAGGGCAGGCAAACATCAAGTCTGTGAGTGTAAAGCAGAAGCAGTGGTTTTCTAAACATGCACAGACCAGTTCTTTTCAAAGCTAGTTCTGAAGAACCAGACAGGCAATGACAATGGTGTCCACAAGTTCCAGGCTACATTGGTTTCAAAGGCAGTTAATAGATGAGAATTCACCAACCAATCCTCTGCACACCAGAGATATTTTTTACACAAGTTGTTTCTGAAAATGAAACACATTTGCATAAAAGGAAATAAGTATTTTTCCATTGTCTTCACTTTATAAATATCACAATTGTTGCTTGGCTTTTCCCTTTTTGATCCATTTAAAATGCCACTTAAATTTGTAGGTTTTTTGTGCAAACTATTTCTTTAATTCCATAAGAGAGATAATGAGGACTGGTTTCTCTGTAATTCTACTGTGATATTTTTCTGGTTGGTTTTCAAAGTACACGGTGTGTAATTAAGGATAATGGAGACAGTTCCTTTGTTTTCTGGTGGATACTGTTTATTTTTTCTTTGGGGGGGCGACTTTGGGCTTATTTCTTTTTGCTAAGTAAATGTTATGTGATTGGACACTAAGTGGAGAGTGAATTGATGCTCTTTTTCACCTGTGGGTATTTACACTTTAACAACCCTAACAATATCTGACTTTAAACCACATCCTGAAGAATATTTAGAGAGAAGGAGGATTTCTTCAACCCAGATGCAAAAGATTGAGGGTAGAATGGCAATTAGGAAACAGATCACTGCCCAAATCCTCCTACAGGGTGACTGACATAAGCCAGCAGGAGTCACTTACGAACTGCCAAAAGCAAAATCTGAGTAAAATGTGCACTATTGTACAGTAGGATCATTCCACTGTGCTTGTATGGCCATACTCTTGAAGATAAGGAAAACAGAGCATTCTCTTCAGTTTAACTGAAAAAATGACTGTGTTCAGCACCTCTGAAAATCAGGATAACACTGAATGAATGGCTTGCACGTAATTATTGGGTATGGAAAACCTACACTGAATAGCAAAATATGCTTTTGTGAAAAAAATATCACCACACTTGTGATTTCTCTTTGCACAACAGTAAAGCAACAAGTGCCTGTAAGCAACTCTAGGAAATGTAAACCCAAGTATCTTGCTGCTAATGATTTCAAAGCACTCTTACCAAATAGGTATATAATTCTTAAATGTTTGTATTCAAGGATCAGCAGAAAGGAGAATACATGGTATGTGGGATAATAACGTATTGATTTACCATCTTCTAATTGTAGGTGTATTTTCAAGCTTCACTGTGAAGAAAAAGTACTAGAAAATTCCAACCCTTTTTGTTTTGTGCAAATGGTTATATGAACACTTAATCAGGCAACACGGGAGAAGACTGTAAATAACTGGTCCTGTTACTACATAAAATGAACATGTAGTCAGTTATTTGGGAAACATGCCCTAGGACTTAATCTTGCAAAATTTCAGACTTCCCTTAAAACATCTGGAAGTATAAATATTCCTGCAGTCGTTACTTTCTTGTTTTACTACAAGCTGAAATCCTGTCCCTGTCATTCAGGAAAGAAACTTCTCCAAAGAAAGACTGTAATGCTTGTTTTCCATTAATTTTACAGTATCTGAAATACAAAAGACCTGCCAAACCATGTCCACACAAAAGGCAGGAATAACTTAGCATCAAATCTATTTCAAATGGATAACACCACAACTTATATTTGCCTTCTTACTTGAAATTTATGTTCAGTTCCTAGCTAGATACACAATAAAGGAACTTCTCTGAGTAGGAAGTGAAGAGTGCAAACCTCATCTGGGAACACTCTCCTGTAAACTTCCTGCATAGTATCTGTGGGCCTTTAAATGCTAAATTTTAGCATATATATTTCTCAAGCTCAACTGCCAGATAAAAATTCTATATTAACAAATTATTTTCATCATGTTTCATAACAACTCCTGAGGAGCTTTTAGAGTTGGCCCACTGACTCATTCTTTTAAATGAAGTGTAATCAAATCAAATCAAATTTTCATCATTCATCCACCATCTAGATTAAAAGATTCACTTCCACAATCTTAAACTGCTGCCAGGGAGCATGTTCCTGGGAAACACACTTATAAACAGTGCAGACTGTTATTTTTAAGTTTGCCAAAGGCTTTAGTCCATTTTAAGCTTTGTCACCTATCTGGGCACAGGTTATACAGTACAATAGTCACTCAGAGGAAAGGAGGTGCTTTTTTAGTATTTTTATGGGTCAATATTTTGTATCTGTGGGTTTTATATACACACTTATTGCTACTAATTTCTATTAGGAGGGTCTGAGAATCAGAGCAGGACCCCAGCACAAGTGAGCAGGGCCTGGAGCTGACTTTGCCCAGGGGCTGCCTGAGACCAGGGAGGCAATTCCACAAAACTAAACCAGAGGCTGAACAGATAATCAGCAGAGTGAAATTAATGAGATACTGTTTAAACTTGTAGTAATAAAAATGCAAGGATCCTAAAAAGGGAAAAATGGCTAAGCTGTTCCAAATTTATGATCACGAACAAGGGGACTGGTGCAAACCACACACGTTATTTCTGTGGGTTAAAAGGAGGACTATAAATGAGGGGGCTGGCAAAGCAGGGCAGCTGATATGGAATAATGTTTACAAACTATAAAATCTGTAACAAGCAGACTGAGCTGATTCAAAGTCATCCTGTATTTAAGACAGGAGCAAATAAACCACCCTGACATTAAAGAAATCACAAAGCCCTGTCATTTCTGCCACACAAATCTGCTGTTTGTCATCACAGTATAACAGTTTGACACATGCAGTTTGTATTTATGGTACTTCTTAGATGAGATGTCACTGTCTCAATAAGAGTTAAGTAAGAAATGAGAACAATAACCTGTGGTATGCACTTTGACAACTGTGAAACCTACAGCTGACAAATCCAAAGCTAAAAACAAACATCCAAAACATTGCTAAGTTCTTTAGGCTTGTGGAAAACCAACACTGGAAATACAGCAAGAGAGATCTTACTTGTTACTGAGATATCCATGCAGGATGAAATACAGATTTTAGCATTTGGAAGGACAGAGAATGAAGAGAAAAACATTTATTTCATGAAGCAACGATCAAAATGCTGTGTGCCTGAATTAATTGCTTTGGGGCCAGGATGTCACCCACAGGTTGAAATAAGAGTTGGCTAATGCACTGAGAATATTAGCAATGGAGAAGAGACTCACATCCCTCAGGAGTATACTCAGTGAAGTGCATGGCTTTCTATTCCAAAGTTCAGGCTAACTTCAAGTCAGTTATTAACAAAGTCCTGCAGATTAAGAAAATGTCAAGGTTTACTTTATTATAAAGAATAACATTTCTAATCAGTTCATGGTACAGATTCCTGTTCCATGATCACCCCTGTCATACTGACAATGACCAAAAAAAAAAAAAGGAGAGATGTCAAGAAATTCAAAGACACTGTTTATGGAATGGCAAAAACAGAATAGGAAAAGGAAAAAGAAAAAGGCAGGAGGGATGGAATGGTAAAAACAGAATAGGAAAAGGAAAAAGAAAAAGGCAGGAGGGAAGGAAGTAAAAAGAAATAGTTAAAGAGGAAAAGGAAAAAAGGAAGAGAAAAAAGGCAAAGGAAAAACAAAAGAGGGAAAGATCCTGAGATGAATCGCAAAAGCTTATTTTAATGTTGATGCCCTCAACAAAGTCACAGTCCTCTCAGAGGTTTGTGATTTTAAGATATTATTTACACAACAGCCAGGAAGCTCACAGGGAAACAAATCAGATGAGCAGCAAAGAGCAAAAGTGTGTGGTTGCCTCCACTCCTGAGAAAACAGAGGGACTGGCCATTAGCAAAGATATTTGGGTGAAAGAAATAGATGCACATTTAGATACTCTGAGCAGAGCAATTAGATAAGTCTCCTACTGATATGAGAGTTGTAAACCACCAGGAAAACACTCTGCTAAGATGAAGTGTCATCACCACACACAGCTCCATGGCTGGCTGATTTTGGAGAGGCTGAATCTTGTTGAGCTGCTGCTCTTCTGAACTGTCTATCCATTACACACCACACAGCGCTGAGGGCTGCGGAATCTGCACACCTCAGGGAAAACAGAGCACAGCAAATCAGGTTAGAACAGGGAAGTATAAAGAGGTGGTGAGCCAAATTGAAGTAATGAATGCCAAATGTGATGTGAATGATAATCTGTTTACATGAACTTCTACACAAACTTCTGTATTACTTTCACTTGTGCTTATTTAGTGTCATCAGAGCAATGAGATTCAAGAACATGTGTAGCAGAGGCAAAGTAAGGGGTATAGTGTGAAATGAAAATAGAAGGAAGCACCCAAAACTGCTTCTCAGCATTGGTTTGACTGACGTTTCTTGTAACTTGGAGAAACATAAATATTGATTTCTTCCCAAATATTATTTGATTCGCAAACCCCAAGGACATTTGTTTGTATTTTAAGGGATCAGTGTATTTCAATACTACCTGTATAAAAAGACAGCAAACTGAAAGAGCAAATGGTAAAAGCCGTACCACCTGGAGTACAACCCAGATTGAAAAGGACTTACAAAGAGCCTTAACGGGTCCATATAAATCTAGTGAACAATTTCTGGTCCTGGAAACAATATATACTCTCAGAAAAGATACCTTCCTGTTTCTTGCCCCTGTCAGATGCCAACAACACTTAAAAGAGCAGAGAGTTTAGGATGAGAAGACCCTAAGGCAGCAAAGCATAGGCTAAAAAAGCTTCCTGAAATGGCAACAATATTAGACTCATGAAAAAAAATTCCCTTTTTTTGACAGTAAATAAAAATATTTGATATTAAAAAAATATTGGGATTTTAACTGCAGTCATAAATTCTGCCAGAATAAGAATCCTATAAGGAGAGGGAAAAAAAAATCTTCTATTTGTTCATCTTTAGAAGATGTCAATATATTGTCAGAAATGTGAATAATCATAAAACTCAATATCCAGTATCAGAATTAGAATACAAAATACTGCTGATGGATTAATTACGTTTTTTTTCAAGCTATTCAGATAATTAACATACTAAGTTCAGAGCTATTTTTGCAATGATAATGGACTTGTTTTGTTGTGGTCTATTTAACAAACTGTTGGACACTTTTTCTAAAGCTTGTTTACATTCCTGTACCTCCTGGTTTGATTGATATTCTGTCCTTTGGATTAGAGTGTCATGCCAGCAACACCACTGAAATAGTTCAAGACAATATATACCTTGTTTTTCAGAGCTTCTACAATAAATCAGACTACAGTAACTCTTTAGATCCTTCCTAAATTGAAATAAAGCATAATATGCTAAATAACTTTTTTTTAAATTTCATAACCCAGTCACAAGGGCTTCCACTCAGCAATCTCTTTCAGAGCTTGCAGGAGTTAAAATTCTTTGAAATTGTATGTAGCCTTAAAATACACATAGAGCACTCACCAAAGTCACAAAGAAACGGAACAAAATTGAGATATTTCCAGTTTCAGTGCTTGTAAGAAACACGTTTAGATTTAGGCACATACATGCACAAATAACCCTGATCAAATTCTTACCCTTTTACTGGGTCAGCTCTTTAAGATGCAGTGTTTATGGTACTGAAGTCCCACCAGTCTCAGCAGTCTTGGATCACATCAGTCTGTGCATTTACGCTCCCAAAGAAGGAGCGTGTGAGGTGCCAGACACCCTCAGCTCCCAGCACAGGCTAAGAGAGCATCCTGCACCTCCTGCACCCAAACATTCCAGCCAAGGCACAGCACCAGCACTGGCTATCCTGAAACATGGAAAAGCCTTGAAGGGAAGCATTTATACAGCTTCACACTCCCTTGTGCTCACTGAAAATCTGATTAACCGATCGAGAGATCTACTGCAGCTGCATCAGGAAATCTTGCCTGCCACAGAAATGTCATGCATAGCAAATATGTATATGCATGCACAATTTTTTTAAGGTATACACATGTATATTTGTACTCATTTGTGCTGTCTGGCTGTGATATGGTTTGGAGTTGGTTCCCTGCTAAGTCTCCAAATTTTACCACTAGAAGTCTCCTCCCCATCCCAAACCAAGGGAGAAGAGGGGGAAAAGTAAAAAAAAAAACCAAACAAGAGAACCGAAACGAGAGACAGCCAAAGCAATATATATACAAATATATTTACTTATATACAATTATATACAATTG